>OX453277.1:3932500-4300000 GCA_949710005.1 Ricordea florida | reverse complement strand
CAAGTATGTTACAATTTTACAATAATGAACCTTTTTACAATTAGCATAATTTTATGTGTTGTTAATAATTAATGAGCAGAAGTGCTTTATGAAGTATAAGACATGACATATAGCCAAGTGTTTTATACTTGATAAAGCACAAAATGCAAGTAAATTATTGAATGCTTCAAAAACTTTTTATGTAGACCTATTCATTATTACACTAAACTTTGGATTTTGGTGTATTTTGACCAACAAAATTGAACGTAAATGTTAGTTGTGTCTATATTGGATATAAAAACACTCAGTAAAAATTAATTTTCTTTGTATTTTCTTCATAAATTATTAATGAGTTTTTTTGAAAGTGAGCTGTAATGTAATTTGTTTGGCCTTTTTATAGTTTTTATCCATTACAAAAATGTAAACCTCAGGTGACAAGATCTTTGACATTATTACGAGACAGACAAATATAAATAAATTATTAAGCCTGTTAAGAGTAACAAATGTACTTCAGCTACAAACTCAAATACTTATTTGAAACTGACAACTGAAATAATTTGAGTAGTCTACAAAGGGAGCGATTGCTAAACTTATATATACATTAACAAGCTATCTCAAGTTTAAGACTAAATAACTTTCGTCGCCACTGACTCTTCATTCAACTCACAAGCTCCTTTGAGATATCCACTTGAAGGTAAATAACTTCAATTCTCCTTTGGATAGCTTCTCCAGTCATGGCAAACTCGATCTTCAATCATCTCTTGACTACTTTAGACTAAGTCCAAGCGTTACAATAACAACTATTTGTAGAAGATTACTTAACTTGTTAACATCATGTTAGTGTGTTCTAGTATTCTCTAGAAGGAAGATTACGTGACTACGCAAACATCCGCATACTTAACAGATTCTAGAAACATCTTCTCATTCTAGACACTAATCAGCTATTCTTCAATTAATATCAATGACCACAGGTGCAATGAGAGAGAAGGTAACAAACTTAAAGATGTGGGTCCTTTGAAGTTGGACGGCTCTTTGCATGGAGTGCGGTGGGTTTCGTCATCACTGGAACTAACCAAACAGGACAGAACAAGCAACTTGCGAAGTCATACATAACTCAGTTGGGTCTGGCAGTCAAAAAGCAAGGTGTCTAAACTGGGCTTTACATTCACAGTGATATATGGTGACATTAGATATGTATTTATACAAAGCATGGTTTTATTTGCCCTTGAGACTGTCTTAAAATTTAAGTGCATTTAACCACTGTAAATCATTTTTTTATAATTTTATCTTACATAAATATGGGTTATTGACCAAGCGTGAGGTCAAGATGGCTGGATATTGGCTAAGTTCTTTTTTTTTTGCGTTTTTATGGACCAAGACGAAGTCGAGGTCCATAAACACGCAAAAAAAGAACGAGGCCAATATCCAGCTATCTTGACCGAACAAGCTTGGTCAATAAAGGATTTATTATATGGGATAAAACACCAAAAAATGATCCGTGTACGTGTTTATTTTCAAGGACTGAAAAGGAAGCCCGTTACATGCAAAAATCAAGTTTTTTCGTTTTCCAGCTCCATCGATACACAAACCACAGGAAATCTTTAACTGTCACGGAAAAGATTTTTCAGGGAAAAACTAAGAAGGAAAATTTTGGTAAACCGGCTTTCGCCTCGGATGAATTTTCCATGCGGGACAAAGCCCTTATCCCGAGCGGGCAAGATAGCTCCATATTGCCCGCTCGGGTAGCCAATCACAGCGCGGGATTCAGTTCATCTTGCCCGCTCACGGAGCTAGTCATATAATAAGTGTATTTATTAACATACTCTGTACAGTTGTTAAATCACTGTTGTAACATTATATTCAAGTGTTTCTTTTATCACCAGAAAGGTTGTCAAGACGAAAAACCATTGATCTCTAAACACAATCTATCTATTTCCACTTACTGCTAAAACAAGGAAAATTCCAGTACCTGTTCTTTGTATGGAATACAGTCATTTTGACCTTTGAAACTATTGAGAAAACTTACTTATCATTGGAGGGGGTGATTTGAAAAACCATGTCTAGTTTTGGCCAATGTTAGTAACATCTTGTGTCATCATTTTGTGTCTAGTTGTATCTAACTGCCCTATAATATATCATTGATAGTTGCATATTGCCTCAAAAGCTATGGTAACTGGATTATTGTGGATTGATAATTATTACCATTGTAGCACAGTCATCCATTACTTATCAAAGATACTATTTCTCTATTATCTGGAAGACTATGGTTTTTAAAATAATAATTACAGTTGAACCCTCAAGCGGCCACCTTCAGGGAAATGGAAGTGGCCGCGTAATAGGGGTTGGCCAGTTAATAAGGGTTTGTAAGGAATTGGTCTGAAACTTACTTTAATGTCAATTTATTCAAATGCAAGGATGAAAAAAAGACTCGGAGAAGAAAGATTTGAATTCAAAATGAACACTTGACTGCTATCTTGAAAGATGTCTGTTTGGCACGCTGTACACTGCATTTATGTTTTGAGTATTTTTTACTGTCGGTTTAATATTAAACATGTAATCACATAAAGAGAACAATAAATGTGTGTTTAAATGCATTTATCAGTTGTCACTTTCTATTCCAGATTCTTTTCTCTGTCATCGCCTTGGCAAAAACAAAGCCAAACCACACATTAAACTTTGGCGGCCACTCAGTAGGGGTAAAAAAAAACAACAGAAAACCTTCATCTGGACGACCAATAGGTTGCCATGGTTGCTTAATAGGTGGCTGTCTGAGAGGGGTTTTATTTATAATATTTCACTGAAAATAATTTTGGGATTTTGATAATCCCTGGTCTCTTAACCCTTTCACTCCCAAGGGGTCTCCATTTGACGAGTAAAATCGTCTGGCGTTAGACAGAGTAAAATCTATAAAGTCACTCTTGGGAGTGAAAGGGTTAAGGGAGATAGTTTTTAACCCTTTCACTCCCAAGGGGTCTCCATTTGACGAGTAAAATCGTCTGGCGTTAGACAGAGTAAAATCTATAAAGTCACTCTTGGGAGTGAAAGGGTTAAGGGAGATAGTTTTTAACCCTTTCACTCCCAAGGGGTCTCCATTTGACGAGTAAAATCGTCTGGCGTTAGACAGAGTAAAATCTATAAAGTCACTCTTGGGAGTGAAAGGGTTAAGGGAGATAGTTTTTAACCCTTTCACTCCCAAGGGGTCTCCATTTGACGAGTAAAATCGTCTGGCGTTAGACAGAGTAAAATCTATAAAGTCACTCTTGGGAGTGAAAGGGTTAAGGGAGATAGTTTTTAACCCTTTCACTCCCAAGGGGTCTCCATTTGACGAGTAAAATCGTCTGGCGTTAGACAGAGTAAAATCTATAAAGTCACTCTTGGGAGTGAAAGGGTTAAGGGAGATAGTTTTTAACCCTTTCACTCCCAAGGGGTCTCCATTTGACGAGTAAAATCGTCTGGCGTTAGACAGAGTAAAATCTATAAAGTCACTCTTGGGAGTGAAAGGGTTAAGGGAGATAGTTTTTAACCCTTTCACTCCCAAGGGGTCTCCATTTGACGAGTAAAATCGTCTGGCGTTAGACAGAGTAAAATCTATAAAGTCACTCTTGGGAGTGAAAGGGTTAAGGGAGATAGTTTTTAACCCTTTCACTCCCAAGGGGTCTCCATTTGACGAGTAAAATCGTCTGGCGTTAGACAGAGTAAAATCTATAAAGTCACTCTTGGGAGTGAAAGGGTTAAGGGAGATAGTTTTTAACCCTTTCACTCCCAAGGGGTCTCCATTTGACGAGTAAAATCGTCTGGCGTTAGACAGAGTAAAATCTATAAAGTCACTCTTGGGAGTGAAAGGGTTAAGGGAGATAGTTTTTAACCCTTTCACTCCCAAGGGGTCTCCATTTGACGAGTAAAATCGTCTGGCGTTAGACAGAGTAAAATCTATAAAGTCACTCTTGGGAGTGAAAGGGTTAAGGGAGATAGTTTTTAACCCTTTCACTCCCAAGGGGTCTCCATTTGACGAGTAAAATCGTCTGGCGTTAGACAGAGTAAAATCTATAAAGTCACTCTTGGGAGTGAAAGGGTTAAGGGAGATAGTTTTTAACCCTTTCACTCCCAAGGGGTCTCCATTTGACGAGTAAAATCGTCTGGCGTTAGACAGAGTAAAATCTATAAAGTCACTCTTGGGAGTGAAAGGGTTAAG
This sequence comes from Ricordea florida, assembly GCA_949710005.1. Lineage (NCBI taxonomy): Eukaryota > Metazoa > Cnidaria > Anthozoa > Corallimorpharia > Ricordeidae > Ricordea > Ricordea florida. The sequence goes on along the minus strand of OX453277.1, from coordinate 4,295,829 downwards.
GGAGATAGTTTTTAACCCTTTCACTCCCAAGGGGTCTCCATTTGACGAGTAAAATCGTCTGGCGTTAGACAGAGTAAAATCTATAAAGTCACTCTTGGGAGTGAAAGGGTTAAGGGAGATAGTTTTTAACCCTTTCACTCCCAAGGGGTCTCCATTTGACGAGTAAAATCGTCTGGCGTTAGACAGAGTAAAATCTATAAAGTCACTCTTGGGAGTGAAAGGGTTAAGGGAGATAGTTTTTAACCCTTTCACTCCCAAGGGGTCTCCATTTGACGAGTAAAATCGTCTGGCGTTAGACAGAGTAAAATCTATAAAGTCACTCTTGGGAGTGAAAGGGTTAAGGGAGATAGTTTTTAACCCTTTCACTCCCAAGGGGTCTCCATTTGACGAGTAAAATCGTCTGGCGTTAGACAGAGTAAAATCTATAAAGTCACTCTTGGGAGTGAAAGGGTTAAGGGAGATAGTTTTTAACCCTTTCACTCCCAAGGGGTCTCCATTTGACGAGTAAAATCGTCTGGCGTTAGACAGAGTAAAATCTATAAAGTCACTCTTGGGAGTGAAAGGGTTAAGGGAGATAGTTTTTAACCCTTTCACTCCCAAGGGGTCTCCATTTGACGAGTAAAATCGTCTGGCGTTAGACAGAGTAAAATCTATAAAGTCACTCTTGGGAGTGAAAGGGTTAAGGGAGATAGTTTTTAACCCTTTCACTCCCAAGGGGTCTCCATTTGACGAGTAAAATCGTCTGGCGTTAGACAGAGTAAAATCTATAAAGTCACTCTTGGGAGTGAAAGGGTTAAGGGAGATAGTTTTTAACCCTTTCACTCCCAAGGGGTCTCCATTTGACGAGTAAAATCGTCTGGCGTTAGACAGAGTAAAATCTATAAAGTCACTCTTGGGAGTGAAAGGGTTAAGGGAGATAGTTTTTAACCCTTTCACTCCCAAGGGGTCTCCATTTGACGAGTAAAATCGTCTGGCGTTAGACAGAGTAAAATCTATAAAGTCACTCTTGGGAGTGAAAGGGTTAAGGGAGATAGTTTTTAACCCTTTCACTCCCAAGGGGTCTCCATTTGACGAGTAAAATCGTCTGGCGTTAGACAGAGTAAAATCTATAAAGTCACTCTTGGGAGTGAAAGGGTTAAGGGAGATAGTTTTTAACCCTTTCACTCCCAAGGGGTCTCCATTTGACGAGTAAAATCGTCTGGCGTTAGACAGAGTAAAATCTATAAAGTCACTCTTGGGAGTGAAAGGGTTAAGGGAGATAGTTTTTAACCCTTTCACTCCCAAGGGGTCTCCATTTGACGAGTAAAATCGTCTGGCGTTAGACAGAGTAAAATCTATAAAGTCACTCTTGGGAGTGAAAGGGTTAAGGGAGATAGTTTTTAACCCTTTCACTCCCAAGGGGTCTCCATTTGACGAGTAAAATCGTCTGGCGTTAGACAGAGTAAAATCTATAAAGTCACTCTTGGGAGTGAAAGGGTTAAGGGAGATAGTTTTTAACCCTTTCACTCCCAAGGGGTCTCCATTTGACGAGTAAAATCGTCTGGCGTTAGACAGAGTAAAATCTATAAAGTCACTCTTGGGAGTGAAAGGGTTAAGGGAGATAGTTTTTAACCCTTTCACTCCCAAGGGGTCTCCATTTGACGAGTAAAATCGTCTGGCGTTAGACAGAGTAAAATCTATAAAGTCACTCTTGGGAGTGAAAGGGTTAAGGGAGATAGTTTTTAACCCTTTCACTCCCAAGGGGTCTCCATTTGACGAGTAAAATCGTCTGGCGTTAGACAGAGTAAAATCTATAAAGTCACTCTTGGGAGTGAAAGGGTTAAGGGAGATAGTTTTTAACCCTTTCACTCCCAAGGGGTCTCCATTTGACGAGTAAAATCGTCTGGCGTTAGACAGAGTAAAATCTATAAAGTCACTCTTGGGAGTGAAAGGGTTAAGGGAGATAGTTTTTAACCCTTTCACTCCCAAGGGGTCTCCATTTGACGAGTAAAATCGTCTGGCGTTAGACAGAGTAAAATCTATAAAGTCACTCTTGGGAGTGAAAGGGTTAAGGGAGATAGTTTTTAACCCTTTCACTCCCAAGGGGTCTCCATTTGACGAGTAAAATCGTCTGGCGTTAGACAGAGTAAAATCTATAAAGTCACTCTTGGGAGTGAAAGGGTTAAGGGAGATAGTTTTTAACCCTTTCACTCCCAAGGGGTCTCCATTTGACGAGTAAAATCGTCTGGCGTTAGACAGAGTAAAATCTATAAAGTCACTCTTGGGAGTGAAAGGGTTAAGGGAGATAGTTTTTAACCCTTTCACTCCCAAGGGGTCTCCATTTGACGAGTAAAATCGTCTGGCGTTAGACAGAGTAAAATCTATAAAGTCACTCTTGGGAGTGAAAGGGTTAAGGGAGATAGTTTTTAACCCTTTCACTCCCAAGGGGTCTCCATTTGACGAGTAAAATCGTCTGGCGTTAGACAGAGTAAAATCTATAAAGTCACTCTTGGGAGTGAAAGGGTTAAGGGAGATAGTTTTTAACCCTTTCACTCCCAAGGGGTCTCCATTTGACGAGTAAAATCGTCTGGCGTTAGACAGAGTAAAATCTATAAAGTCACTCTTGGGAGTGAAAGGGTTAAGGGAGATAGTTTTTAACCCTTTCACTCCCAAGGGGTCTCCATTTGACGAGTAAAATCGTCTGGCGTTAGACAGAGTAAAATCTATAAAGTCACTCTTGGGAGTGAAAGGGTTAAGGGAGATAGTTTTTAACCCTTTCACTCCCAAGGGGTCTCCATTTGACGAGTAAAATCGTCTGGCGTTAGACAGAGTAAAATCTATAAAGTCACTCTTGGGAGTGAAAGGGTTAAGGGAGATAGTTTTTAACCCTTTCACTCCCAAGGGGTCTCCATTTGACGAGTAAAATCGTCTGGCGTTAGACAGAGTAAAATCTATAAAGTCACTCTTGGGAGTGAAAGGGTTAAGGGAGATAGTTTTTAACCCTTTCACTCCCAAGGGGTCTCCATTTGACGAGTAAAATCGTCTGGCGTTAGACAGAGTAAAATCTATAAAGTCACTCTTGGGAGTGAAAGGGTTAAGGGAGATAGTTTTTAACCCTTTCACTCCCAAGGGGTCTCCATTTGACGAGTAAAATCGTCTGGCGTTAGACAGAGTAAAATCTATAAAGTCACTCTTGGGAGTGAAAGGGTTAAGGGAGATAGTTTTTAACCCTTTCACTCCCAAGGGGTCTCCATTTGACGAGTAAAATCGTCTGGCGTTAGACAGAGTAAAATCTATAAAGTCACTCTTGGGAGTGAAAGGGTTAAGGGAGATAGTTTTTAACCCTTTCACTCCCAAGGGGTCTCCATTTGACGAGTAAAATCGTCTGGCGTTAGACAGAGTAAAATCTATAAAGTCACTCTTGGGAGTGAAAGGGTTAAGGGAGATAGTTTTTAACCCTTTCACTCCCAAGGGGTCTCCATTTGACGAGTAAAATCGTCTGGCGTTAGACAGAGTAAAATCTATAAAGTCACTCTTGGGAGTGAAAGGGTTAAGGGAGATAGTTTTTAACCCTTTCACTCCCAAGGGGTCTCCATTTGACGAGTAAAATCGTCTGGCGTTAGACAGAGTAAAATCTATAAAGTCACTCTTGGGAGTGAAAGGGTTAAGGGAGATAGTTTTTAACCCTTTCACTCCCAAGGGGTCTCCATTTGACGAGTAAAATCGTCTGGCGTTAGACAGAGTAAAATCTATAAAGTCACTCTTGGGAGTGAAAGGGTTAAGGGAGATAGTTTTTAACCCTTTCACTCCCAAGGGGTCTCCATTTGACGAGTAAAATCGTCTGGCGTTAGACAGAGTAAAATCTATAAAGTCACTCTTGGGAGTGAAAGGGTTAAGGGAGATAGTTTTTAACCCTTTCACTCCCAAGGGGTCTCCATTTGACGAGTAAAATCGTCTGGCGTTAGACAGAGTAAAATCTATAAAGTCACTCTTGGGAGTGAAAGGGTTAAGGGAGATAGTTTTTAACCCTTTCACTCCCAAGGGGTCTCCATTTGACGAGTAAAATCGTCTGGCGTTAGACAGAGTAAAATCTATAAAGTCACTCTTGGGAGTGAAAGGGTTAAGGGAGATAGTTTTTAACCCTTTCACTCCCAAGGGGTCTCCATTTGACGAGTAAAATCGTCTGGCGTTAGACAGAGTAAAATCTATAAAGTCACTCTTGGGAGTGAAAGGGTTAAGGGAGATAGTTTTTAACCCTTTCACTCCCAAGGGGTCTCCATTTGACGAGTAAAATCGTCTGGCGTTAGACAGAGTAAAATCTATAAAGTCACTCTTGGGAGTGAAAGGGTTAAGGGAGATAGTTTTTAACCCTTTCACTCCCAAGGGGTCTCCATTTGACGAGTAAAATCGTCTGGCGTTAGACAGAGTAAAATCTATAAAGTCACTCTTGGGAGTGAAAGGGTTAAGGGAGATAGTTTTTAACCCTTTCACTCCCAAGGGGTCTCCATTTGACGAGTAAAATCGTCTGGCGTTAGACAGAGTAAAATCTATAAAGTCACTCTTGGGAGTGAAAGGGTTAAGGGAGATAGTTTTTAACCCTTTCACTCCCAAGGGGTCTCCATTTGACGAGTAAAATCGTCTGGCGTTAGACAGAGTAAAATCTATAAAGTCACTCTTGGGAGTGAAAGGGTTAAGGGAGATAGTTTTTAACCCTTTCACTCCCAAGGGGTCTCCATTTGACGAGTAAAATCGTCTGGCGTTAGACAGAGTAAAATCTATAAAGTCACTCTTGGGAGTGAAAGGGTTAAGGGAGATAGTTTTTAACCCTTTCACTCCCAAGGGGTCTCCATTTGACGAGTAAAATCGTCTGGCGTTAGACAGAGTAAAATCTATAAAGTCACTCTTGGGAGTGAAAGGGTTAAGGGAGATAGTTTTTAACCCTTTCACTCCCAAGGGGTCTCCATTTGACGAGTAAAATCGTCTGGCGTTAGACAGAGTAAAATCTATAAAGTCACTCTTGGGAGTGAAAGGGTTAAGGGAGATAGTTTTTAACCCTTTCACTCCCAAGGGGTCTCCATTTGACGAGTAAAATCGTCTGGCGTTAGACAGAGTAAAATCTATAAAGTCACTCTTGGGAGTGAAAGGGTTAAGGGAGATAGTTTTTAACCCTTTCACTCCCAAGGGGTCTCCATTTGACGAGTAAAATCGTCTGGCGTTAGACAGAGTAAAATCTATAAAGTCACTCTTGGGAGTGAAAGGGTTAAGGGAGATAGTTTTTAACCCTTTCACTCCCAAGGGGTCTCCATTTGATGAGTAAAATCGTCTGGTGTTAGACAGAGTAAAATCGTCTGGCGTTAGACAGAGTAAAATCTATAAAGTCACTCTTGGGAGTGAAAGGGTTAAGGGAGATAGTTTTTAACCCTTTCACTCCCAAGGGGTCTCCATTTGACGAGTAAAATCGTCTGGCGTTAGACAGAGTAAAATCTATAAAGTCACTCTTGGGAGTGAAAGGGTTAAGAGGTTTTTCACTGTATAATTAAACACACTTCAAAGATCAAACAGAGTATTCATATTTGAACTGTTAAAAACTACTCTTTATTACAGACCAAGTTATTTCCAGATTCTTACCCACTGAATTCACACCTGAAATAATTACATGTACATTGTCTGATACTTGTTGACGACAAAAAAATATGGTACAAATTTATGCTCTGAAGAATGTCAAAGAAAAATGTTTTTTGTTAATAAAATCACTCCTGAACTGACTGTTGTGGTGTGTCCTCTTTGGGAGGCCATTTACCCTCTCTGATCAGCTTATCTTTTTGCTTCTTTATCTTTTCAATTCTGGTGTACTAAAAAAGAAGAATTTCAAGAAAATTGTTGTAAGAGACAGTGAAAATGTAATGACATTAATTGATCATTGCAGGTAATGTGCACAACTTAAGCAGCTGTGAAATTAAAGCCTGAAAAAAACTCAGGCCTGAACTGGATTCGAACCCATGACCTCTGCGATACCGGAGCAGTGCTCTACCAACTGAGCTATCAAGCCACTGGGAGCTGGTCATATTGTGAGTTCCTAAAATATCCGTAGATGGAGAAGAATAATTCAAATGAATATATGAGAGACCATATATTTGAACTGCGGAGTAATATGTAATGACATTAATTGATCACTGCAGTTATGTACACAACTTAAGCAGCTGTGAAATTGACAGTGAGAATCTTAGGAAGTTAGTGATAGGTTACTGCAATTCAAAATGAACCAATTTTAAGGTAATGTTATACCTTAGTTTAACCCAACACAAAACCACTTTCACCTTGTCAATGTAATGTGAACTGATTTACACTAATTGGTTTAACATTCTTCCACACACAGCACAAAAGCACCGCTCACGTGCCTACAAATCTAACACAGCACTGGTCAGCACTATTTTACACTTGTCTTTTTACATTAAAGTGAACCTTGTACAAATTGACCAAGATTAAAAAAAACTGATCATGCAGACACAAGCCCTACTCCTTTACACCCCGCTAAAAACAAAGTAAAAATATGCCTACCAATTTCTTGTGGTGTAAACACTCCATGTAATCCTCCCTGTAAGTTGCACATTGTGGCCAATGCTCACGGCGGCCAACTCTATTCACACAGCTCAGTAATTCATCCCAGAATGGCGAACAACGTGACCTGTTGCCGTTAACACCGTACATCTCCTGTGTCTTAGGAGAAACTGTCTTAGGAGACAATACTTGATTTGAGACTGCAGTTAAGCGTAAAAACCTAGGTTTGGCAGTTAAATTAAGTGGTGACACCAGGGATTTATCTAGAAAGCAGCTAAATTACAGTGTTTCCGCTTCGAAGAGTCCTATTAACATAAATAAAATTTATCATAGTTTCTCTAAAGGTTTCCCACTAACCTTTCTAGAGTATAACAAGTAGCCCCCCAGACCTTCTCCTCTAAAAAACAATATGGCAACTTTGCACACACCATACGGGACTTCGCAGAAAAACTTCTCCGCTGCCTTCACTCACGCGGGCGTATAGTAACCTAAATCCCGGGAGAGCTCTATTGTTTACCAAATATGGAACAGAGAACACAGTGTTGAATTTCCCGGGAAACATTTGAACCAATTATAAAGTGCAAATGCTTGTGTTTAATCTTCTGATTGGCTGTTCGGTGCTAACACTTCAAACCGCGCGAATATTCAACTAAGCGTCGCTTCGTCCAAAGATTATTCCTTCCTCGGTCTACTTGTAGCATAGATCTTTACACTTTCTCCTTACGCGTATTTAATTTCACTTCTTTTAAGTCATCATGCTTGGTGTGGATAACTACATAGTCAAGTCTGAAGATGTCAAAAAGCTCTCAGAAATCGTAAAAGACCTAGATTTGAACGAGAAATGCAACGAAAAGAACGACGAGGTAAGAAGCCTTGTAACTGACAACTGAATTTTTGGCGGGACATGCTCCATCTCAAAAGTAACGTGTGAGGTCCTATGGAGTCCTTAAGAATAATTGCTGTTTCTAAAATTTCCCTTCTTTACTCGATTCCACTAGTTTGGTTGTTCTTTTACCCTTAGAAATCAAAGTTTGGTTTGTTTGAGATTTAGCTTGTTCGAGTTGCATAACGAACCCTCGCCTTTTGACCACGCTGCCCGTTGACTTTGCTTAAAGTATGGCTCATTTCATAGCATGTCCCTTATTTATCTTAGCTTTAACATTTTCAATGTAAGAGCCAGTCGTTCCGATTATTCCCTGGGTTTTCCAATCACTTCTTCCCAAGAGTAGCTTCAACGGTATTTGGCGCGAACTCCCGAAGCCTCTAAAGAGGAAAAAAGTCTTAAAGCATACTGCGTTTCTTGAAAAAAAAAAGATTCGTCTTTGAGAGATTTCGATTAACTGACTTTAATACCTTTGCACTCAACAGAAACGTGTGCCGGAAAAGCCCGTTTACAAGGCGAAATCAAAATTCAGCACCGAGGACGAACCACTGCTCCGTGAAAACCCCCGACGCTTTGTCCTGCTTCCCATTCAGTATAAAGATATCTGGGATATGTACAAAAAAGCCGAAGGTAAGGAAGCAGGGGAGTTCTTTTGGTTTCGAGTGGGAATTTGTGCCCACACTTGTGAGAAGAACTTCATCGTACTTGGGAAATATTTTATACGTAGAAATAAAAAAATGGGTTTTACAAGGTAACTCTTACAACAAAAACAGACAAAAGTTAACATACAAATCGTTTTTACCGAACGCAGTGCCAAACTTAAACCTGTGAAGCATTTATACTCTGTCACAGTTCTTGATACAGAACAAATCGAGGAAAGGACCTACAGTTTTTACATGATCAGAACTAGTGACAATTTCGCGCCAAAGACTCTATATTGATTAAAATGTAAAACCATTTTTCTTCACTTTTAGCATCTATCTGGACTGCAGAAGAAGTTGATCTTTCAAAAGACTTAAAAGACTGGGCCTTACTCACTGTAAGTATTCCCTAGTTTTGTCATTAGTGGGACAAATTTGGATTATTTCCCTGCTAGTCAGTAAAGCATGGAGATGTGTCACCCAAGTTTAAACTGGAATGTTCTTTGTGATAAAGGAATACATTACTTATTTTACAACTTTAATTTGAAATTCAAACTTTCTGTAATTTAGTAATTTACATGCCAAAGAAAAAAAGTTTGGCTGATTATAAGTTAAGTGCTTTTGAATTAACTTCAAACCACTTCTATTCCTGCTGTGAGGCCAATTTCCAATTTTTACTCAACTTTGCCTTCTCCTTTATTTTAGGACAATGAGCGTTACTTTATCTCCCATGTGCTGGCATTCTTTGCCGCAAGTGATGGCATTGTCAATGAAAACTTGGTTGAGTGTTTTAGTCAGGAAGTCCAAATCCCTGAGGCAAGATGTTTCTATGGATTCCAGATAGCAATTGAGGTGAGTGACATTGCTACCCACATTAAATGTGGTACTGCCAATAGATGCAGATGTCCCCAACCTACTAGTCACATTCAACTTTTTGGGAACCAATGATACAGGGCTTCATTAAAAGCCAGGCACATTAGGTGTCAAATCCAGATGCCATGATAACTAACGTAGCTGTCCCTTTCCCCAACCTCTGACCACATTCAACAAGGATACTTTGCCATGCTGAAACATTGGGTGAACCTATGCATTGAAGTTGCTGGAGTGGCTGAGGAAAGTGAAATTAATGTACAACCTATTGTCATTCTCTTTAGAACATTCACTCTGAAATGTACAGCTTGTTGATTGAAACATACATTGAGGATCCTTTGGAGAAGTAAGTACATATCACTCCTAGATCCAAGTTGCATTTCTCATTACTGAGTGTCATGCATTTATTTAATTCTTTAGAGATTTTCATGCTAGACCAACTCAACTCAGTAGGTGGTAAATTGTTTATTCTTAGTCTGCTTGATTTTGAAATACATTTTTGTTATTCACTTCAGGAAGTGATAAGGTGTATTAATTTAGATTACTCTTGGCCAATAACAGCATTCATTCTCCTTCAGAGACCGCCTTTTCAATGCTATCGAAACTATGCCTTGCATTCAGAAGAAAGCCCAGTGGGCATTGGATTGGATCAATCCCAAAAGGGTAAGTTTTTTAATGTGCATAACTTATTCCTTAGATTTTTGCAGGGGCATGTTTTTCTCCCACTTTATCAGTGAGCAGAGAAATGGAGGATTGCTTGTCTGCTGTCAAGTATTTTTACATTTAGAGGTTACAATTTCCATTTTCCATTTATAAACAGGCATCTTACGGTGAAAGGGTTGTTGCCTTTGCTGCTGTTGAAGGAATATTCTTCTCTGGTTCCTTTGCTGCTATCTTCTGGCTAAAGAAAAGGTAAATCTTGGGAAATATTTTGATTCAAATACATGCTATACTAATGATATCTTTACAATTTGCTTGTCTCCTGACCTATCAGATACAATAAAAGTGCAGCATAGACTGTCAATTTGTAATCACCCATAACATGCTTTTCAGAATGTAAATTAAGAGCTAACAAAAGTCCTTTCCTTCAACAGGGGGAAGATGCCTGGGCTTACTTTTTCTAATGAACTTATCAGTCGAGATGAGGTAATCATTTGCATTGGAAGCTTGTACAGATAGGTTGAGCAGGCCATAATCTGTCCAAAAGAAAGTTTCTAAGGTCAAAATTGTAGAGCATGTGGGCTATGGTCACAGTTTTGCAAAACATTTTGCTCCAAAGACACTTGGCACAGAAATAATTAGTTTTCCATTCACTGTTCTTAAATAGATTTTCATTCAGAATCAAGCTGCAAAACTGAACATTAAATGTTGAGCAATTTTAAAACATGTATAACTGAGCTGATAATGGTTAAACATAGAGCAACAGGTATTATGAAGTAAACTGATTGTTGCAGAACATGACTACTCAAGGAACAAGTCTTATATTTAAAGACCTCACCTTATAAACCTCCATGTTTTTTAATCCTAGGGCCTTCACTGTGACTTTGCATGTCTTATGTTCTCATATCTGGTGAACAAGCCTTCTGAGGAGGTCATTAAGGGAATTATTAAGGATGCTGTGCTTATTGAACAAGAGTTTCTTACAGATGCCTTGCCTGTCAATCTGATTGGCATGAACAACAACCTTATGAAACAGTACATAGAGTTTGTTGCTGACCGGCTTCTGGTGGCCCTGAATTGCTCCAAGGTAAATATGGAGAAAGAGATTTCTAATTTGTTCACAAATAATGAAAAATATTTGGTCAATTTTCATAGTTTATATCACAATTTTTACCAAACCCACTGGCAATCTTGTCACTATTTTAATCGTGTTTTGTCCCTCTTCATTGTTGTCCAGGTTTTCAACGTTGAAAACCCATTTGACTTCATGGAAAACATTTCATTAGAGGGAAAGACAAACTTCTTTGAGAAAAGAGTTGCAGAGTACCAGAAGGCAGGAATTATGAGCAAGAAACAGGAAAATGTATTTTCATTGGATGAAGATTTCTAAAGATTGAAGGGACTTGTTACAAATAGAGGGCTGTTTTAAACTCTTTATACTTCTACTTGCTGTAAATATTTCTATGTTAAATTACTTTATTTGTTTTATTCTTTTATGCTTTAGGAGTTTGCAAAATTTTCCTAGTTTGTACAGAATTTATACTTAATGCTATACATGAAACTTTTCTATGATCTTTTATCACAAGAAAAAAATTGTAAAAATGACATTTTCTTATAACAGTGTACAAAGGAGACCTTTTTCACTGTTTGCTTTTTGTTAAAATAAAGGAATTGTTTTCACTCAAGTTTCCTTCCTTCCATCTTGCAACTTGTGATTTAGGTTTAATTCTAGAAGACCATGGCTTAGGTGGTCAACTTTGTTTTATGTTTATGCTGAAGGGTTTATAAGTGCTGCTGTGGTCAGGAAAGTCCAAAAAATTCTTCCTCAAGTGATAAAAGACCACCTCAATAAATAAGCCTGAAAGTGAACTTTCAAAAGTTCACCTCCGAAAAGAAATAAGTTTGAAGGCCTTTGATGTCAGGTACAAAGGATTGGACACTGCTCCATCAGGGCCAAAAATTAACTACGGTGCTTTGTGACCAGTCGAGCCAGTTTCCTTGAATTCTTAGTGGCCCATCCCAAAACGAAGTAGCCCTCCATTTTTTTTCAGAGTCACGTGGCAATCACAAAATCAAAATGGAGTCTATATATTGTGAATGTGGATCGCTCGTGAAATCACTTTTAAAACGGCTCGGAATTTCCACTTCAGAACTAAAAATTTATTAGTAAACTACATGTTTAGTTTTATTTTCAACTTTATAATTCGCATAATTTACATTGCAACTTTTCGAAATTCTTTAGCATAGTCGCACCTCGGGCGTTCAAACCTTAACTTTTGGTAGCCCGGGTCAGTTTTCAATCGCCACTGGCGACCGTGTGACCGCCAATTTTTAGCCCTGCTCCATCCTCATCTGAGAGCCCTGAGCATAAGGCCTGGAGTTACTAGATCCTGGTATAGTAACAGCTTTGCCTTATTGTGAAAACTGTTTTTAATAACTTGGACGCACTTCTATAAATGACTACCTATGGATCTCAAGCTCCTTGCAGCTAAATATATTACCAAACAATTCAGTTCAAAGTAACTAAGTTAACCATTCAGACTCAGGGCTGTGGATGGTCAAAGTACAACTTCTCCTACAAAATCAAGACAATTTTATAGCAACCAGATGAGAAATAGCTCACGTAAATGATCAATTCCAGAATTCTGTCGACTTAAATTCGAACTCTTGTTTAACATAAACAAGAGGTTTCAAAAGCCTTCACTGGGTTGCCTTTGTGAACCCTTAGTACGCAGACGGCTCAATTTTTTGAAACTGTTTTGTCAATTCATTTTAGTTTGCAGTGTCAGTTGTGTTCAATAAGAGAAGTGTACAAGGAGTTATAGCTTTTTTGTTATAGATCTTTCGCTCGTACACTCTACTGAGTGAAGCTGTAAAGATTATATCTCATTTTTCAACGTTCATGAAAGGTAGTCCGTCATTCCCGAGGCTTTATCTGGAAACCGATATTTAGAATGGAGATGCCGTCGTAGAATTGACAAATTTGTGGTAAACATTGACGAACGTGTTTTATTTTATGGGGAAAGTGAAACCTGAAACGTGACACGACAGCACAAACCCAGCCGTGAATACTTGCCATCTTCCCTTGCTCTGACCCGTTTTGGAGGTTCAACATTTTATTTGAAAGCGTGAAGTTCACCAGAAATAGATAAGTTCCTTAAATTGGTGGGTACGTGCCGGTTTCGGTGTTGTCACAAATAATGATTTTGAAATTCAATGAAGCTGCATACCACCGGACTATTTTTGCTCCAGTTGATTATATATCGGGTGTTGTAGTTTTTGTACAGTATAGAGGATCCAACGCTATAAATATAAATGAACACTTTATGAGAATGCTTCCCCCGATGTTTTCGATTTGATCGCTTTTAGCATTTTGACGTGCGTAACCACCTTGTTATCTCGGATTCAAAATAATACATGTCACAGCGAGCCACACTCTTGCTTTCCAAACTTCACGCGTGGATCGACTCATGAACTCGATGGACGTGGTCTGCTAAGCGTGAACCAATTCTTAAAACTAAGCTCTACATTTCCAACAGAAAAGATGCGAATCCTTTCACCGAGGGAATCGCTAACACCACAGACCTCAACGTTTAAAGAAGAAAACACTCTCCAGCACGTAAACACATCCAGGAATAGCAAACATAGACACTAATAAAGTCATTTAGTGAATAAATCGAGTTAACACCTCGAAAAGAGAACAGCTATGCACAAGAAAAACACTTCGGTGAATGGAGTCCACATGAAACTTTTCACGTTCTCTTCACCGTCTTTGCTTACTTCAATTAAGGTTGTTATGGCGATGTTCATGCCGAGCCAATCACACAGCGGCGGCGTCTTTACTAACCCTTGTATGGGCAATATTGCGCAAGAATTGCAATTTCTCACGGAGAAAAAAAAAATATAGCAACCCATACTGGATTGCCATGGCAACCCAGTAATGAAAATTTCTACTTGCGCTTTGACGCCCACTGTACTCACTGCACTCCCATTTCCGCCAGGACAATTCACTCACATTGTCATTCTAAAGGACTGGGGTCTAGAGTCAAAGCGACGCCATTTTGTGAGGCACCAGTTATGACGAAGATGTGATCGAAGTATCTGTTATGTCTGCCCCCTTAAAACCATGGGAAGGAGCTGGAATAAGTTCCAGATCAAGTTCGATCTCGTTTAATTCGCCTTCACGGCTTCCGCTAGGCCCAGCTAGTGGTACAGCAAATGCACTTCGAAGTTGCTACAGCGAGAACGGAATGGAGAACAGAGCTAGCGCAAAACCACCCCCTCTGCCTCCAAGACCTCAAGCTCAGAGATCCACCGGTGGGATGATGTATGGTGGATCAGGATATGGTAACAAAACCTCATATAATTTGCGCTTTTGCATTTTTAAAATGTCGATAACTCGATTAAAACTGATAATTACGTTAATATATTTCATACTGGATCTTGTCACTTGAGAACACAACCATGTTTCAAAGAAAAAGACATTCACAAAACTAGAAAATTGATTGCAGCCCAAATGTCTGTATAACTTCATTAATTATGTATGCATGCTGTAAGTTTTTTTGCATTTGTCCAAAGAATAAATACAGCGTATTGTACATGCATTACCCACATGACGACTTCTCACCAGGCATAATGAAGATAGTGTTACACAGAATTCTAGCTAGCAGTCAATGTTCCAGTTTTCTGGAAATTTTTTTTAGGTTTGAGGTTACTTTACTTAAATCATTGCATTTGAAAGTATTTTCGAGAAAAGTTTGATACAACGACATTTGACCTCGCTAAGATACAGTGTGACAACATCTAATTGACATGCATATCAATTTATTTAAGCAATAATATAAACTGCAGTTTCTATCGGTTACACTGGCATAATAAACCACTTGGGATGTTTGGAGAACATTCAAAGGGCTTGTAAAGCTCTTTCCATCATCTCCCAACATCCCAAGTGGTTTATTAAGCGAGTAAACCCATAGAAACTGCGGTTTACTGCTTTTATAAACTAACTTTAAAAAAATGTTTCTTTTTTCTATGGGTTTACCAGCACAATAACCCATTGGTTTTCAACCAATCATTGTGTGCTTAGTATCTGAGTTATTTTATAATATTAAATAATATTAAAATAATGTTTTATAATATTAAATAAGGCTGGGCAATTTGTGGAAGACGTTTTTTTAGCAATGTCACAGGCAAACTTAGACCTCCAGACTAGTAATTGGAAGGTAGCATATGTAGGTGTGACTCTTACTGGCAGAAATCACATTTGCTTTTCCAAATACATCTTATCAGTAATTTATTGTTGTTTAGGTTATAGCGGGGGAATGTATGGAGGAGGATATGGCAGTCTTTATGGTGGTGGCTATGGAGGTACAGTGTATAGTATGTGTTTCATCGTTTTAATTATTTTATCATATTTTTGGTCTGTTAGATTTCTTGTACTGTGCATGTAGCAGAAGACCTCTTTGTCTTTCAGTTAGATTTGTGCCAATCCTATGAAGAGCACTTACTGTATATGAAGTGCAAAAGTTTTCTTAAGTTTCTGTATTTGCTTCTTTGTAGCCAGTAGGGATAAAATATTGTTTTTCTAACTGTTTTATCTATGAAAGGAAGTTTGCAGGTCAACGTTCTTCAGCAGTCCCAAGCTATACATTGTAGTAAGAATTCACCTGGGGTCAATTAAAAAGAAAGCTTAATTTTCAAGTGTAGCTATTTTGTTGGAGTTTGAAAATAATAGCTACATTTGTAAAGCTTTATTTAATTGACCTATGATGTTACCCGGGGGAGGGTACTCCCATAATTTTTGGATAGGTGTGTGCCGCGAAGGGTCTTAAACACTGACCTTATCTTAAGATGAAGCAAACGAAAATTGATACCCTATTTAAGGCCCAAACCCGAAAAATAACACCCTATTCAGGGGAAAAACAAAAACTAAGGCACCCTATCTAAGGATCACACCAGGAACACTATGCCAATGTGGGCAAAACTGATACCCTATTTAAGGATCGAGAACCTCAAAAACCATATCCTGTCCTGTGGCACATACCTATATTGCCCATATATGGGAGTACCTCCCCCCCTTCCCGGTTGGTGTTGCCACTTAAGTTGTCAATAGTGAGTGTATAATTGTTCTTATTTTGCCTTCAGGCTATGGGATGTATGGAGGATATGGAGGCATGGGTGGCTACGGAATGGGAATGAACAGATTTGGAGGCTACAATGGCCAGTCTGGAAGTTCATTTGTACGTCAGGCAGAGGAAAGCAGCAGAGCAGCTTTTCAGTCTATCGAGTCTATTGTCCAAGCTTTTGGTTCTGTTGCCATGATGTTGGAATCCACTCACTTTGCCATGCACAATTCTTTTTTGGCTGTGTTAAGTATGGCAGATCATTTTAGTAGACTAAGAGCTCATCTGGTGAGCGTCATTGGTGCTTTCACAATCTTTAAAGCCATGCGGTATGTGTTCCGGAAGATCTGTTCCATTTTAGGCCTTGCTCAGGGCCAGGTGTTTCAAGAAGATCTTTGGAATGAAGCAGCAACAGCTGTTATGTCATCAAAAGGAGAAAGTGACCCCAAAAAACCCAAATCATGGCCTATTTTGTTATTTTTTGGTGTTGTGCTCGGAACTCCACTTATTATATGGAAGTTATTACAATCATTTATGAAAGACGACGACAGCACAAAAGACTGGAGAACTGGTAAGAATCTACTTGTTAGAGAATGAAAGAAAAGAAGGACAACTTCAAACTTCAACTCAAAGAGACTATCCCAATATGAAAAACAAATCAAACAAAAAAGAAAAAAAAAAGAATGATTATTGCTGATTTATCGACTAGAAGTTGATTTATTATTAATATTGATCAGCAAAACTCCAGGAAGAAAGTGTTGGAATTGAGGCCCAAAGTAAGGGTTAAAGGTATTGGCTTTTGAAATCGAATGGTGAAGAACTTTTAAATTTAGGATTAGCATAGCTCTAGGATAATTTCACTGAATGTCACTTGGGCCTCCCAAGAGTAAGTCACAACTCTCATTTGAGGTCCTAATGTGCATGCATTTAGTCGGAGTTTTACTGGGATAAAATGGAAAGGGACAATGTTCACAATGAAAGCTCAGGATTTACAGCATAGGAAGCCCTAGTTGACACAGAAATGCATCTAGTTACAATATTAAATTCTTCTGTATAGGTGAAGGTGACCATGTTCTTGCTAGAGCAGAGTATAGTTTTGATGGTGAAAGGGATGATGAACTGACTTTTCAAGCTGGTGATATCTTACGCCTTGCACCAAAGGGTAAACAACCTCGGATTAGAGGCTGGCTACTTGGTACTGTTGATGGCACAAGTGAAGGGATCATCCCAGCAAACTACATCAAGGTTTGGAAAAAGAATTTCTCCTTTTTTTAGCAGTTGTATTAAAAACTCTTTCACTTTAAATGGCTTTAAATAGGAATAAAAATACTGGTAAATAGCTTTTTAAGCCGTGGCATGGCCACCAGGTGGCTATTTGTCCACTGGTTTCTGATCAAATTAAAATTTGGAAGTATTGGTTTTTATGGAGGGAGGAAAACCAGGAGAAAACCATTTGACCAAGAACACAACTAATGTAACAAACTCAACCTACATGAGAACACAGGTATTGAACCTTCATCACAGAGTTGGATGGCAAGTGCTCTCTACACTGTGCCAAACTTGCTGCCAAAAAAAACAAAAATCTAAGACAAGTTAAGGGTTTGGGCTAGCAAGATGTTTGTATTGGGAAAATATTTAGCATCTAAGGTCTTGGTGCATTTCAGATTTGAGGATTTATGTGAATTCTCTTCACTACAATCCCTTTATCTTTATGGCAGATTTTGGGCCTTCGTCGTGGGAAAAAGCAGTCCAAAGAAAATAACCAGCAAACCCTGCAAGACCCATCAACCTCAGAAGCACAACAAAGCATTGCAAATCAGGAATTTGATATGGTAGACCAGGAAAAAGAGTATGAAAACAGTTTACTACCATCACAGAACTTGGAAACAGATCAGCCTATTAAAGAAAGAACACTTGAGGATAATGATTCAATTCCCGAGTCAGATTTACCAAGCATCCCTGAATAACAAGATTAATAATATGGTTGAACAATAAGAGCCATACAAACAAGTAGATGGAATCTCACAATAAAGAACTCATAAAAAGGACTTTTGTAGATCAAAATCTAGTTTGTACATAGTTTCCTATAAAGGGGCAAAATTTCTCACATAGCTAAAGAACTGGAAGTGATTTGTTTCCATTTTAGGTGTTAGCCAACTGTGTTGTCAGTTGTGTTTTCCTGGGTGTTTTGTCCCAGATGAATTAAAATAAGCTGGTCCAACCATAAAAAAAGATGTGGACCATGCTGTAGGAATCTCACAACCGTGGTTTGTATTGTACGCGGTAATTACAAAACCTACTTTTTGTACAGAACTTTTGTTTAGCTTGTCATGCAACTCTCAAACAGTATGGACAGACTGTCTGCTATGATAATGGTTTGTTGTGCAAGAGATAAATGTATATTATTGAATATCTGTAACCAACAATTTAAAGAGTAGCAGGAAATCTGGGGACCTTCATTTGAAAAGGTGTTTATGGGTATATCTGAAGTGGCCAGTAAGTCATTGCAGGCAAATGAAATAAAATCTCTTGAGATAAAAAATTCAAAATAGTCCACTGTATGTACTGATGAGACAGCTGTGATCACAGGGAGTGTAAAACTGTCATTTCACCCGGTCATTTTCATCACATGACCACTCCAAAATTAATGCTGTTAATTTACACCTTTACTGGGTCTGCAGAATGAGATTCAAAGTAATAGTTGTCTACACTATACTTGGCTGAGAAGTTTTAACTTTCTCTTAATTTGTAGTCAACCAACTGTCCATGCTGTTTCAAGACACAAACACCCATTTGCAAATGCCCACCAACACAGCAACCTTAGTATCTTGAGCAATATGACTGGCTTACTATCTCAGGATATTCTACACTATTCACCTAGTACGAGATGAATAGTGCCAGGGATTCTCAAACAAATTCAAAATCTGAGGGAAACAACACCTACAGTAAACGTCACTCTGGATACAACACACAAGGTCACTACTATCATAAAATTCTCATTAGAAGTAGATGTACTGGTACCTAATTAACACACTCATTTATCCAAGTTCAGAGGCTAAAAGATCTTTTTTCTTGAATCCAAAAATTTTTTTTCTGCACCCATTTCTGCCATTTTGTTCCCTTCTTGGCTGGAATATCTGCATAGTGACCAGTTCCTTTATTCTCATCAACTGTACAGTTATGTCTGACTTTATTACATGGCTTGTTCTGCGAATGGGCAAGATAAGGCAATCTGCGGTTTCTGATTGGCTACCTGAGCTGGCAAGATGGGCTTATCTTACCTGCTCAGTATTTGAATCCTGCTCTGTCCCCCAAAAAAACAAAACAAAATGGCCATATAATGAATCCTTTATTGACCAAGCTTATTTGGTCAACATGGCTGGATATTGGCCTCGATTTTTTTATTTTTATTGACCTCAACTATGCCTTGGTTAATAAAAATGTAAAAAGGACTTTGGCCAATCTGCAGCCATTTTGACCCAATGCTTGATCAATAATGCATACACTAGTATATATCAGTCTGTTAAGGAGATATGACAAAGTTGTATAAATCACCATTAGAATTTATGGAGCTAAGAATGTCCTAATTGTTTGTACAGTACACAACTGCAAGACAAAATGCTGCCCTCAGAGAAAAGTTGGAAATCTTTTAAATCTTAATATCTTCTGACACTTCCTCTTCATCAGGATTGTCATCATCACCATCGACTTCTGCATTTTCTCTTTCTAATCTCTCCATCTGTTTGGCAAGTTCTGCCTCATCACTCTCTGTAACAAGCTTGGGCTGTGGTACAGATACATAAAGGAAATATTAGTCACAGATGCTACCAAATAAAAATGAACAGGCTTTATTTTGGTGAAGCCAAAAAACAGAACGCATATTTGAGAAGGACGCACTTTTTCTGTGTTTCTCCAAAAAATTTGAAATTGCCATAATCTTCAAAAGATCATCAATACTGTTACATGTATGCCATTAATAACATTGTACATAACATGAGAAAGGTTTAGGGCGCATTCCTTTGGTATGATGTGGATCTGGATTTGCGCATCAGATAAACTGATGAATCCAATCTTGAAAAGAATCCATCAATTTCTTTAATGCCATGATCCATGTCATCTCAGATTAAAAATCCAGATCTGGATTATACAAGAGAAATGCACCTTAGTGTGCATATTATGAATTGTTAATGAGAAATCAATTTTAATAATAATTTTATCCCTACCGCAGCCTTTTCAACAAAATCCCCTCCAAATTTTTTGATGCTATCTCTAATGGCATCCACAGCGGAGGTCAATCCTTTTAGTCCCTCATCACGATCCAGGGTGGTGGTCGTTATCACATATAGCGGAGCTGCAATTAAGTTTATCTGTGAAATACAACAGCGAATAAGTGTTTCCCTTCAGGTCATTGATTACATAATTTCTCATAACTTGAGCCATGTCTGTCATAATGTAACAACAGAGTACTGTGGCCCAAAACATTGAATCTAGTTTAAAGCAGCAATGTATGATTTGTCGATCTTTTTTTACACAAAATTCTCTGGTTTAGTGTACAGTTTGCATTGTATCTCCATAAAGCATTTCTGTATGTGACCAGCATCCAATTTCTCATTACAATATTCACTGTTCATCAGCCATTTATTTGTTATGAGAATAACGCAAATGATCACCAAAAAAAGTTTGATAGCTTGTAGAGACTTTCATGACCAGAACAGCTGTTTCACCCTAAAATTTGTTCACATGCAAATGAAACAATACAAAAAACTGCTGCATGCTGAAGAACACAAGACATATTCCAAAACAGGTCAACTTTAAACTTGCTGTTTAGTATCAAGAGCAGGAGACTTCTACAATTTCAACATTTGTCTTTGATTGTTTCCGTTAAAACACTTTTTGTGAAATAATTGATGATGCCAGTAGCAACTACTTGAACACTGAAAGCACATACTATACACATACACCTGTGCTCATTAGCTTTAGAACAACCTTAATAGGAACATCTTCAGTTGAACATTTAAGTCCCTCTAGCAAGGAATTCTTCACTGCATCAATTCCATCATATGCATAACAGGACACTTCAATATCAGCACGAATCTTGACAGCTTGAGGAGTGAGTCTTCTCATGATATTTGACAGCAATGTGGACTTGGTTTTCTCATCAAGATCTAGTTCATCCAAAACTGTTGGATCCCTATCAAATAATGTGCATTTTAACAATTTCAATCCCAATACTTAACTATCAATTCTCATTAGTGAGTCTTATACACTTCCTTATATGTTAGTTTGGAGAATGTGGTATTCAATCACTTTCAGATTCCTAGGCTGATAAATTGCTCAGTTCTTCTCACATGCTTCCTTGATACCATGTAATACTTTAATACTACCACTTACATAAATCAAAGGGCTTATAGGGTAGAAATACAGTAATCTGCACCAAGACCACAGGAGACCCATGTAGCCAATTGTTATCCATTTCTCTTTCTTGTTGACCATACTCTTTCATTAACAGAGGGCATCACAGAATGTTCAAGCGAAACAAGAAGTGAAGCTTACCACAGTAATATCTTTAAAGATGTAAGAAGCTATCCTTCAGAGCAATCTGTATAATATTTATTGTACTTTCAGTTAGTGCATTCTTCTACCAATTCCTTTGTTCTGAGTTATCTTTTTATTCATAACCTTTTCAAAAATTGATTTGTGAATTAAAAAACCCCAAAGGACAACATTATTATAATCACATAATACCAGAAATCTACCCTTTGCCCAAAATCTGATAGAACTTTGGCAAGAAAGCCAACTCACCCCACTGATAATTTGAAAACTTCGTATGCACTTCCAGGACTTTTGTATTTTTCATCAAAACGCCAAGCTGTCTTCTCATACAGCTCTTCCAGCTCTCTGTCTGTCTCATATCCTAGTATCTCAGCACAGTGTCTCAGGATACTGTACACCTAAAAGTTTAAAATTACACGTTAGTTCAAAGATGAAACTTAAGTGCTTCAGTATTCAATTCTAACTGTGACAGCATAAGAAGTCAAGGCAAATAAGCAATATTAGTCATTCATTATGAAAGAACTTACAGTTTTCGCTTTTGTGAATTTCTCTTCACATTTCTTGATTTCTTCTGGTGAGACTCTCCTTTTAGACAGATCAATATAGCCTACAAAATTGATGGACATTTCAAGTCATGTCAATAAGAGAAAGACATCACTGCAAAGGGAAACAGCTACTTGAGCGAGGCATAATGAAGGATTTAAAACCAGTAAAACGGCATAAACTGTAGTTCAAATCACAAAATACCTAGGAGCTACTTTGTAAGATACCAGAATAATTGACCAGCAAAGCAACCAAAACCCCACCAGAAATAATGCAAAGCCTAATCACTACAAACCCTTTTGCTGCTTCCTATTATTATTTTATATAAATCATGGCTAATCATGATAATAATTATCTTTATTAGCAGTGACGAGGCTTTAACCTTTTCAATCCCAAGACCTGAGTAGCAATTCTCTTAACCCTTTCACTCCCAAGGGGTCTCCATTTGACGAGTAAAATCGTCTGGCGTTCGACAGGGTAAAATCTGTAAAGTCACTCTTGGGAGTGAAAGGGTTAAGGGAGATAGTTTTTAACCCTTTCACTCCCAAGGGGTCTCCATTTGACGAGTAAAATCGTCTGGCGTTCGACAGGGTAAAATCTGTAAAGTCACTCTTGGGAGTGAAAGGGTTAAGCGACCACCATGTGCACACATTTGGTTTCACCTTAATCTGGAGAATTTAAAGTCAGACCAATCCTTGATGTCTGACTCAATCATTTCTGTGATTCTCATTAATGGTTAGCCACACATTGCACCTTTCTTGTATGGAGAAGTTCAATGCCAATCACTTCTGGGAGTGTAAAGGTTAAATTATTGATAACAATAATAAATTACTATTATTATCATTATCATTATCGCTATTCATCTGGTTAATACAGTAAATGGTTATTATTTACCATTAACCTATAAAACCTGTACTACTATGTACTAACTTCGGATAGTCTTAAACATTTCCATTCCATAGAAAAATAATAGATTAATATATCATAACTGTATTCTGTCCACTTCAAACTTACAGCACTGTAATAATTATTCCCAATTAGGTCCAAAAATGGATAAGTAAATAAATAAATCAATAATAACTTTATTTAATGAGGGTATCAATAAACTTGTGGCCCTCCTAAAAACAACTCTGGAATGATTTCCGCACAGGTCCCTACTTCATTACGCATGCTGTAGCCATACGTGCACCATCCTAAACAATTCATCTGCGGCATGCATAATGAATTAGGGACCTGTGCGGAAATCTTGCCACAACTCTATATGCATATTACAATTCTCTAAAAATACTTTCAAAAGTAACATAAAAATTAATATATACATATATGGAAGACAGTGAAAACAGGCATACGTATTAAAACAAACGTTTTGAGAGTGAATACATAGTTATGTTGTTAATTTTGTATATTACTTGGCAGTTTGGCCCAGAAATGGGGGAGGGGAGGTGGGAAATGTGGGCTTTAAAATCACAATTACGCATGTACGTAAATTCGCTCCACAAACATGGCGGACGCTTCAGTTATCGGTTAAATAGAACTCGTGTAAAAGGAGCAAACCTTTATCTTTATCCACACGAATAACAACCACACATTCGTTTCGTCCCACTCTTATCAGTTTGTTTATCGATCGAATTCGTCTCCTTGAAAGTTCACTCAATAAAATCATTCCTTCGATGTTGTTGTATTCTAACAGATTTACGTAGGCTCCCATTTCAGCGATGCTTCTGACGTTGACCATAACGACATCGTCGATTTCGGGATACTTGTGCTTGTAAAATCTACAGCTTATAGGCATTTTGAGAAAACTTTTAACAGCAAAAAACCGATTTAAATTATTTTGGAGTTACCATGTGCAAAGAACTGATGCAATACCAACTGCTGAGCATGGAAGCCGAGGGCTCAAATTACCTGGTTACCAAGCGGACACAGCAGAAAACGAGAAGACCCTAGGGACGGAAAGATTTCATTGGCGTTTTTTGTTCATTCTTGAGAGTAACTTCGCGATTGTTTTGGTTTTGCATTGCTACGATGGTTAATCTGCTTAAACATTTTGTGTCATAATCTCAACCAATCAGGGGTAAAACTAAAAGCAATCAATCGTTAGACCGTGACCGAAGCCCGTGTAGGGACGGCGGCATTTGTCGCCTTCTAGAGGGCTAACTGACAGCGGTAAATAAAATGGACCTAGTGTAACCAAAGTCGACTTACTTATCATTTAAACCGTATTATCTGTTCAGAGGAGCACAGCCCCAGGCGGGTCTATTCCGCGGGTCACATTCCACAGGTCAAAGCACAGGTCACCGCTCTACAGATAAATAAACAAGCTCAAAAGGGTCTCCTAGCCCTAATGACTACCCAAAATTTGTTCTAGATTGGTGTGCAACTCTTTGGCTTAGTTACCAATCACTAAAACAGTGACCCGTACCTCTGACCTGTAGAATCTGACCCGCGGAATAGACCCGACCCCCAGTTTATAGGGAGAAAGCCCCTATTTTTAAGGACCGCCTCTCCCATGGTATTTTATATGGCTTCCTCAACATCATCCTTTCATAAAACTTTTATATCATTTTTCTATTTGATTTATCATTGTCATCGGGTGGTAAATAAAATTGAAATAAACAGACAAATGGATCTCAATTAGAAATGAACTTTAATACTTATGTCAATGAACAACAGCCATAAGGTGGCACGTACCCTTTCGATTTACAAACCTCACTGAGATCAAATTGCATTTATTCATTAGTTCCGTACTCTAAGGGTGCGTCACTTTGACATGATTCGGATCCGGATTTGCGAGCGTATCTCACCCTGATCATATCGCGCATAATGAATCCTCGTTTTTGAAAGAAATCATCAGTTCCTTTGCTGCTTTGTGATCCGTGTGATTTGGTTTTCAAGTTGAATGTGACTTTGAACTTGGCGAGAGCCTTGGCGAATAACTTTTACAATTGCATAGTAGCAATAAATCATTACAATCATAGTAATCCAAATTGCCACTGAAAGTAGAAAAGTTATATAAGAGAGGCCGTGTTGATTCCATGCCATCGTACAATCAGCAAACGTTTCACTGAATAGAGGGGGACTGGAAACAATAACAGGAATGCTTCACGACACAGCAATGATGATGTACGTTGTTTCCCTGCATAAAATATTTTTGGTACAGTTGCCTTTTAACAGTGCTGCAGTACCGATGGACTGCAAATCCTGCCATTGTCTGACTGATACTCTGTAACGAGTAAAACGTAAAGAAAACCTTTTGGAGTGAAAAGGGTCCATAAAAAACGAAGCCTTTGATAGAAACTGGCAAAACGTAACAGGTTTTTAAGTAACTATCTCAATAGGCACTTACCTTTAACTTATATGCCTTGAGTAAATCAAGATTCCAGCTTTCGTCGACTAGAAGCCTTCGAAGGTGTTCAGTCTTAGACAGTTTTACGCTTGAAAAATGTCCTTTCTTGGTTTATCCGACTTTTTCGGGTAGAACCAGGAGCCCATACTCCTGGTAGAACTTTCCTTTTTAACGGGTTGAAATCTTTTAGCGTTACTTTGAGTTTTAAGCCTAGTGAATGAAAAGATTTTTATAGCTTCGACACCCACTTATTTGTCTATAGACTGAAGAACAGTCTGTGTAGGCCAAAGTTTGTCTCATTTCCACCAAACCAAATGTCATTCAACAGACACAGTAATGACTTTAAAGCGGTTAACTGATTTAAGAATCCTCGCCGGGTATTCGGTGAATTGTCAGAACTATGATAACCACCCACATGCGATAGCCCATTAAAAGAACAAAAATGAAAGTTTTCATTTTTATACTGCAATGACGAAGAGCCGAAAACTATCCTAAAACTGAGTTCCGGTATGTGTTACTTGGATCAGTGTGAAAACTGCTTCAAATTTTTAGTTTCAATAAATATCACTTTTTAAATCACAATTTATTATTAGTTCTTATTTTATTGAATTGTGGACTCTAACAGGCTTTTCAGTCAATCATTTTTCATTTGATGCAAGGTCTTTGTTTCAACAGGTTTGTTAAAGTATAAACTTTTCAAGGTGAAAGATAAACAAAGTCGACAATAATGTTAAGGATTTGGTTCAAGATTTTTGGAGTGACGTAGCTTTGAAACGCAGGACGAAAGTGTAAAGGACTCTTTTTTTACCGAGTCATGAGAGGGTTGGTCAAGTTGGTCATCTGTGGCCGTCTCACACACATACAACTTCTTGCACGCACATTAGGTACTTTGGTTGTCAGCTTGTCTGATTTCTCTATATTATTCTTCAGTCGTGCGGAGTACCTCATATAAGTTTTTACCGTTTTCATTCCTCCCCCAATTAAAAGTAAATAATTACATGTGGAAACTTTTAATTCCGATTATTCGCATTTATTACCATGTTCATAAAGTCTGACGCATTTGACTTTGAAAACCTTTTGTTATCAAAAATATCGCCAAACCAAAAAAAACAGCTTGCACAGAGCGAGGTACGCTTTGTGCCACAGAGAAATATTTCTCAGCGACTAATTAACAGTAAAATTCTCATCAGCTGTACACACAGCAATGATGTTTGAACTAAAATCGGTATTGCCAGACCATTAACCCTTTCACCAAGGAGTGATCGATAAACATCTTCTCCTCGCTACATCACCACATTATCAAAAGGAAGACGGTGAGAATTGAGAAAGTGATGAACTCAAGGGTATTACACTGATTTACAGTCAAATTCTCCAATTTAACATACAGGAATAGGTAGTCATGCACACAACACTGACCAAGGAGGATTGACTACTCAGAACTTGAGAACGAAAGATTTTAAAAGTCAACACGAATACTGATTATAGCAACTAAAGTTTGTTTAAATTGTTCATGGATTATTAAAAATAACTATTTTCTTAATGTTGGGTTTTGCTATCTTGTATTCTTCTTTTGTAAAATGCCTTTCGAGAAAAGGGTCTTCAAAGGAATAGAAGTTGTCAACGGCGCGAAGAACAGTCAACAGCACCCTCATAAATGAATCTGGTTTGGCCTTTCCAAGGGCAGCGTTTCTTACTTCGCGGTGTAACTCCCCCTTGGGCCCTGCAGACAGACATAAAATAACGTTGACATTTTTAGGTCTTAATTTCTTCCAAAAGTCAGTTAGATGACCGGGAAAGAATTCTTTGTCGTAATTAGCTGTTTATGGGGCTTTTTAGTAGAGACACATACATTCGACTAGGAAATCCAGAGGTCGATCATAATTGATGGCATGGTGTTGTTCTTTGCTAAACAAGACAGTTTATAACTCTACACTGGCTCTGTCCACACTGATTTATAAATGAGTACCAGCGATATAACGCTGGGTGTAACCCTCTGATGGACTAACATCCCATCAATGGAAGAGTAATAAAATACTTTTAGATGTGGGACTCCTGTGGGTTTCCTGTGGTACCCGTTATGTAAAGCTTGGTGTAACCCTGTGATGGACTAGCATCCCATAATAGGAGCAGGTGTGGGTCCCGTGTGGCTTAAGTGGGCTGCCTGCGGTTTCTGGTGATATAATGCTGGGTGTAATCCAGTGATGGACTAGCATCCCATAATAGGAGCAGGAATAAAAACTATCAGGTGTGGGTCTCAAACGAAGCTCAAATTTCATCTCGTACGTTCTCTCTTCGGAAACCAGCATAATGGCAAATTTCATGTTCTTGTTACTCGCCTGGATTTTCCAAGGGATAATCAGTAGATAGCAATTTCTCCTTCCTCGTCAAAATTCCTCTTGTCACGAGGCTGTTAAGGGGGACAGACGCCACGACAGATGAGAGCGAATCTCTGATCCAGTACTTTAAGAGCCTCTCACGGCCTTCTTTCCTTGTCTTTGCAATCTTATCGAACAATGCCACATCTAAGAAAGTTCCCGTCGGACTTGTGTTTTTCACCTGTAAAGTTAACAAATTGACGTCAGTTTTTTAGGCGTCTTTGACAATGTTATGACGCAATTTATCATCAATAAGAGGACAGACGCATAAAAAACTGACGTCAATTTGTTTTTTACAATAACAAAACGCGAAAAAGGTCAAATGAAGACTTTAATTAAAATTTTATGTGTCTGTACTCTTATTGATGATAAAAATTAGCAAATCAGTGCGCGAGAATTCGCTCAGTTATTGTAAAATTAAATTTTACCAAGAGCTAAATTCATCTTAAGTAGGCAATATTCCAACAATTGAGTGATTATTCTCACGTTTTAATTGGTCAATGCCGGTCGCTTTCGCGGGTACGTGAGAACCATGTTTCAACAGGCCAATCAGAGACAATACTATTATCCTATTATCTCTTATATCTAAAAAAATGTAAAAAAAGGTTTTACTCACCGTTACGTATTTGTTTTGGTACTTCACAAACAAAAACTTCTCGTTGTCAATTCGAACATTAATCTTCCCAAGAACTATGAGGTCCAGTAATAGAGCACAAACGACTCCACCTTGTTTCTCTGTGGAAACCTGTCGCCCGGCAACATTCCCGGTTCTGCTATCCTGCCATAAAAGACAGTACGCCTCCGACAACTGAAACCCAACCAGAAGAAGATAGGTAATAATATCAATAATAGTTAATAACAGTTGATAAACAATTAATGATTAATAATAATTAACAATACACATGTAGGTAAATCGAAAGAAATAAATCAGTGTATTTTATTGAACACGAGGAAACTTGTTTTATTGTGTAAAAATAAGTCACGAATTTGTTCGCAACATTGGTAAGAACTGATGTAACGACCTTCCTGAAAAGTTGCTCAACAAACGTCCTGGTCCTTTTTAATTAAAACCATTTTATAGAAATTTCTGATGCTGTCGAAGTAGACGCGTTTTTTTTTCGATGCAATCTTGTTGATCTTGCTGAGTTGATTTGCTTGATATGGTGACCAGTCTTAACTCGATCGCATGTACATTATCAAAATTTTATTACAATTTCACGAAACTATAGATTTGTGTCTGTACTGTCTCCAACTCTTTCCTGTAGGCAACTTGTCGTGTAAAACGACTTGATTGAAGTGATCATCAATGATGTAAACCCTGTGACGTGTAAACTAGTTAACATTGCAACTTTATATGTGTACGATAAGACACAGTCTGATCTTACGGTGGTTAAGTAAATGAATGTGACCTAACTTGGATTGTAATTTTCTAAGTGACATTCTTTTACTAAACCAGCGTAGCATCAAACCATGAGTGAAAAGTACTATTGTAAGTTGAAATCTCTGGGACTTGTGTATAAACGATTACTGCAACAATTTTATATTTGTTACGTGTCTTAGTGTTTGTAATGAACGTGAGTTAGATTTTGATAGAAGATGTATTTTTTTTTTTCAATTTTATTTACGTTACATTACTTTACCTAACTCTACCGTCTCGTTACAACTTCCTATCTCAGTTCTGATCGTTCTTTACCTTAAGTTCCCTTCCCTGAATCTCTTTTCTGTCAAAGTGAGGAGAGTCGATGATTTGGCAAATCGTCCGTTCTACAATTTTCACAACCTCTTCCTCTACTGAACTGCTGCTTGTACTTGCCACCATGGCGCCTGCAGATGCTGCACATGCAGTATTGACACTACACATTTTATTCCCGTTAACTTGGATACTGTTTTATCACTTCAGCCTGTCTCTCTGCACGAGATTCCACTGTAGTCGTTTCGATTCTTTCCTTTTTATTAGACTAGCTCCAAGTCGGCCTCTCGTGACTCTTCGATCGAGAAAGCGAGCGAAGCGAGCTTAAAGTGAGATCACGCAGCGACCGAATGAGAGAAGAAGTCGCTCTAAATTAACCCAACCAGCCCCCACATAGCGGAAAAAATAATTTAAAGGACTTTGAGAAAGTCTACCTTTTTATGTTATCCACAAGTAGTGCATTACAGCATATGCTAAAACTGGAACGTTGCGAAATATCCCCAAGTATCAGCTTTCTGTTTACCCTGGCTCCGTTGGCACAATATAAATATACTGCCGTAAGCGGGTAACACAAACTGCACACAAATTTTGTTCTTCTTAACCAAACTTTTCATCTTTTTCTTCTGACTAGTTCATTTTAATCTACTCACATTAGTATACATCTACATGTGTTCTTTCATAATAAAAAAATGGGTGACGCCATTAATGACATCAAGTCCGTACAAATTGAGATCGCAGGTCACGCGATTTTTAAACCTGTCGCTTACAAGATCTGGCTAATAATTCTCCTCACAGAGTACCATATACGTCCTTGAATGTCAGTGTTAAGAATTTCATATCAGATCAATACAGTGCCATTACATTCCCAACTTCCATCATCTGTGTTGCGCATCGGTCACTACAGCCTTCCCCTGTCGGTTCCTGTGTTAGTTACATTGTCCCCCACCGGACTACCGTCATGTGCAAAAATGTCGGTACCGAGAATTTTCCGATTAGACACGATTAAAGGCCGAATGCTATTTGGGCACGGAAATTCGAAACGAAAGAATCACGAGACGTTGTTTTGTAAAATCTTAATTTAATAAGGATAACAGTAGGCAAAGCTTGATATGAAGTTGGAAGAGAAAGGGTCAGGCCAGTAAGAAGAAATAATCTGCACATTTATAGAGCAATTGTGACATTTACTTTACATTTGCTCATAAATACCAAATAAGTGCCAAATATCAGTGTCTACATTTCATTTCCGAGATTAAGAAAATGTTAACGTTTCAATACGGAGCTATAAATTTGCATCAAATTTGCTCAATTTGCAAATGCAAGCAAATCCAATTTTTCTTCCAGTGAACGTGGTGGTTCAGTGCGGAGCTTTTGCGTGTACTGTGAAGCTTTTGGTATATATCCCAGCTGCGTGCTGTAAATAGCCAACTAAATTCAAAGCGGCAACATAATTTAATAAGCCAAAACTGCTCTTTGACATTTTTCTCAAACGAACCAATGCGAAGGGTTTTCAAACCTTTTTCCAAACTTCTGCAAAGAAATAACATCATTCCCTCGTGCCTGCGGCCGCGAGATTTAACTGATTGAAATGCTGAAAGTCCTCAAACTAAATACGTGATTTAACACTATATAGAAGTGGAATTAGAGTTAATAAGTGAAGCGCTTGGACCTTCATTATTTAACACTTATATCACTTTTCTTTATTGAGATATTCGTAGCAATTAAGGATTATATGCGGTGCATTTTGTAAACTAACCTACACCATCAAAGTGTAAAAATTCAGGGAAAGATTTCCGCACAGGTCCCTACTTCATTATGCATGCAGCAGATGAGTTGTTTAGGGCAAAGCAGATGTATGCGTGCCCAGTTTTTCATAATGCGTTGCCGCAGTACCTATCTAATAACTTGGAAAGACTGCGTGAAAAGCGCGCATTGTGGATAATATATCCTGTCCTATCTTATGCTGAAGCTCTAGTAGCTGCAGGCATCACTTCACTGTATGAGAGAAGACAGGTGCTGAGCGAAACTTTATTCGATCAAATTATGGAAGATCCAAGCCATAAGCTACATGATCTACTGCTGTCACGTAACGAGTCCACTTACTGCACTCGATCCCGGGGATACTTTGAGCCACCGATCTGTAAGACACATAGGTTTAGGAAGACTTTCATTATGAACCATAGTTTTAATTATAATTAGGTTGTAATATTTTATCTTGTATAATATAAATTTTATTGTAAAGCCAATTTCGTAATTCAGTCACTTCGGCGGCTGCCAGGAATTTGCTAATAAATCTATTTATCTATCTATCTATCTATCTATCTATCTGTAAACATTTCTTGTTATTGTAGAATGAAACTGTATGGCTACAGCATGCATAATGAAGTAGGGACCTGGCGGAAATCATTCCAAATTCGGTTCTGAGGATCAACTCGAGTTTTGCATACCCAATGTATCTCAAAATCTCAAAGGAAGTGTGAAACGTCCTTTTAGTGTATAACTTCCTTAAACGCTGGCCAGCGCTCATGGACAGACAAGGAGAAGGTAGGGGACGTTGAGTTGTTTCCATACGATTCTTTGAATAAAGTTAGTTCCTAGCTAGTTTGCACTTTATGTAGCGTTTTCATAGCTCATGCTGTTACTTTCAAAGAATGGGTTTATAGCTAGAGAGGAGAAAAACCTTTCTGCACAGTTTTAATTTATGCATGATTAGAACAGAGGGAGCGCTGGAACGCAACCCTTCGCTGTTCAGTGTGTCCACATAATTCTCTATCTCTCTATAACACAGAAAAGGAAGGTTTAAAACGTTCATTGTCTTCCCTAAACTGATCAGCGTCTTTCATCAAGGAGCTTCAAATACTCAGTTTGTGTTTTTCCTACTGCTGTACTATTTCTTTTTAACAGATGAATTACAATGAACACAAATATGACTTCCCATTACAAACAGCGTGCTTCCGCTTCTAGAACTGAGAAGTAACTGACGCTGCCGCTTGTCGGTATCACCAGTACAAGGTCAGTGCTGTAAGGAAGTTATTGATGCGACTGAGTAACTGACGCTGCCGCTTGTCGGTATCACCAGTACAAGGTCAGTGCTGTAAGGAAGTTATTGATGCGACTACCAACATAAGGAAAAGCTTGGAATTCATTTATCAGGACCTCGCAGCGATTCACAGATCAGCATGATTCACCTTTGACAGGACTCTCCATGCGAGTAGCCAGGATTTTTTTTTTCAGGTACGCCAAAGTTGGATATGAATTGTCCGAGCAATATATTCCTACAAATTTCAGGTAGGCCATGGCGTATTGGCGTACAGGTAGCTGCGCGCCTGCTCTCTCATTTTGTATTCTTTGTATGACGAACTAAAAGGTGGAAATCAAACGCCGGCTGCCTGATATCGTTATCATTTCGCTTGAAGCGCGCTTAAACCAATCGAACTGAAAACATTCCAAATAAAGTCAGAATCATTTTTAGATTAGTGAGCAATTTCTGATTTTTCCTGGGAAAAAATCCATAAACAGATGACTGTGCTAAAATGAATGCTTCAGCGTTTACCACGTGATTCAATTGGCTATTAAATGGGTGCTAACAAGCTTTAAGAGCTGCAGTCTGTTAAGCATTGAATAATGTTCAGCCGATCAACAGAGATGAGGGGCAATTTTTTATTAAACGCTCTTCTCCTGTTGCATCTCCTTTCGACTGGTGAGTAACAAACTATTGTACTTTATGTGTATAATTTTATGTATGATATTAAATCGTCTCAGTCATTAGAAACGTAAAAAAAGAACTGGACCTCGCGCTTGGTCAATCAATGATATATATGATATATGATGTATCTGGAAAAGGCCTTGTTATAGCTTAACTCAACTATTTCACTCTTTATCCATGCTTATTCTTGTCAGGTCTGCCGCTGAAGTGTTTGACATGTTATTCTACTAAGTCGTGGG
This sequence comes from Ricordea florida, assembly GCA_949710005.1. NCBI lineage: Eukaryota > Metazoa > Cnidaria > Anthozoa > Corallimorpharia > Ricordeidae > Ricordea > Ricordea florida. The sequence goes on along the minus strand of OX453277.1, from coordinate 4,262,667 downwards.
CTAATTGTGAGCGTAACAGCTGGGAATACGAGTGTCCTCCATTTTTGGATTCTTGCATGATGGTGCATAGAGAAAAAGTCACGTGCAGCGGAAAGATTGTCCACGAGTTTGCCAAGTCGTGTTATACGGATTCTCTTTGTTCGCATTCCGAGTGCGAATTAAAAATGCCAGAAGAGAAGAGAGTGAGGTGTACTGACTTGGGGTGCTGTGCTACTGATTTGTGCAACACGAGGTAAATAAAGATGTGTACGGATCTTCGTATTCTGCGCTTTCATTACCAGTTACGCTTTTATTCTCACTACCACCATTACTACCACTACAACTACTCATGACAGGCACTATGACTTCCACTACCGTTACCACTATACCAATGCCACTTCCACCACTTCTGCTATTTCCACTACCACTGTCACTGCTACTACTATTAACACCACTACTACCCGACAACCCCCACCGCTGTCTCTACCACTTGCACTGTTAATGCTACAACCTTTGTCACCACCACCAGCACTGTCACTGCCACTACTACGTATATACTACCACTGCCACTGCCACTACCACTACCACTTCCTCTGACACTGTCACTTATTCTAAAACCACTGATTTTCTTCATCGTCACATGTGTGAATAAGTTTCTTTTATATCTGTTTTGCAGTTAGCGGCACGAAATAATGGCTTGTTATTGACTTTTTGTTTATGTTCTCACTGTAGGAATTCTACGCCTATATCGAGGTCCAAATATATTTCCTGAAATCTGTACCTCTGCAAGATGTTAATCGTGTAAGGCAGACGGCACAAACATACGCTTAAAATGTGCATGTCCACATGACAGCAAATCAATAAAATTGTACCAGCATCTAACTGTTCCGGCTTCTTGAACGCTTTCTCTGGGCGTGAGCAGAGGTTTTAGCTTTGTTGGTCATTTTTAGATTACTCATGCCACATTATGTAATAGGCGTGAAGTAGACTTAAAATCGAACGCAATCTTACTTGAACTAGGATTGAGAAATAGTGCAAATGAAATACTAAGAGCCCTAAAGATTTTTGAGCTAACAAACAGTTTCCGCGACCGATGCAATCTCGTGACCCCCTTCTGAATACCTGATGTCACGCTGACGTCGTTACTATATCAATCTTCTTTCTTTGAAGATAATCTAGAATGTAGTTTGTTTTTACACAATCATGATCGTTGTATAAGAGTGGCGATATCAAAACGGAAAAAAGCAAATATTTCTTTGCAAAGTAAGTTGGGGGAAGGGAGAGGAGGAAATTGGAAGAAATGTAGCAAAATATCTGAGTGAAATACCTTCGACTGGTCTCCAAATCCGATCTGAACTAACTATGTACCAACTATGATCTGACGCACCAAACAATTCAACACTGGTATTCTTAGCCTGAAAAATTGCACATATGTATACGGAACAATGCGTTTTGTAATTTTAACATAAACATTATTCTCATGTAAATTGATGAGTTGAGCGTTTTCGCAATTCCATTTATCTGTGGTGGGCTGCGAGCTGAAGGCAAAATCAATCGTTTCTTCGCAAATGGCATCACTGTACCCAGAAAATTCTGCGGCTGGATTTCCTCTCAGTGCATCAGGAAGAGGCCTCGCGACATTTCTCAGCGCCGTAGCTGCAGCTGCCGGTAACTACCTGCATTCTGAATTTTTCGAGCCCAAGATTATTCGTGAACGTCCACTCACGATTTCGGAGGCGTATTGTCTGCTATGGCAAAGGGAAGACACAGGCGATGTGGAGGGCCGACTAGTTTTGCTCGAATTACTGTGTGGCGCTTGTGGAGCCGTCATTTTGGATTTGGCAGCTCTCGGAAGAATCGAAATCGAAAAAGTAAAAACGACGACTATCGGTGGGCTGCCGGTTTGGGATCGATCGCCAGTTAAGGTAAAAAAATCAAATCTATAGATACAGTCGACTCCCGGTAACTCGAACCTTCAAGGAAAAAAGCTTCGAGTTATCGGGAGTTCGAGTTATCGGGAGCTGAAAACAAACTTCCTGAAATAAGGAAAAAGTGGTGTTTACTGTTTTTCTATTCGTACAAAGCACATTTTAATCAATCTGAACTGGCCTGACATGTTTGGTGTAGTATAAAAGTTCATAAATAACAAATTCAATGTTTTCAAACAACTATGATAAACTGTTTTATTTTATTTTTTTGTCGTTTTTTGTCAGGTATTGACAGACATGGTTCGAGTTATCATGGGTAAAATCACTGTAAATGTTTTTCAGAAATCAAGGGGAAATCAATTTTGGTTCGACTTAGCGCAAAGTTCGAGTTAGCTTGGGTTCGAGTTACTGGGAGTCGACTAGCTCGCGTAGAAAGCGTTTCCGTGGGGTTTTGAGAGATTTTCGATGTTTCGGTCGCGCGAAAAATGGGACAAGAATGAAACAAAACCCAACGAAAACAGCGGAAACGCTTTCTACGCAGGCTAGGAGTCGACTGTATGAAAAGATGTTGCTTTTCCGATGACATATTGTTTCGTAATATTCCAAAATGGTAAGCTGTTACGTAACCTTGAATTTTCAGCTTGCACGAATTTTTTTTTTCGCTCACTGCTTTTGCAGGAATTTTTTTTTTTAGGTGAACCTCTCTGCACGAAATTTTTTTACTACGTGTGAAAAAGTCACAATTGGACCTTCCTTCTGCATGAATTTTTTTTTTACCTTCTTCTTTGCATGAATTTTTTTTTTTGGCATTTTGCCTTGCATGAATTTTTTTGTTTTTTTTTTTTCCCACCCCCCCCCCCCCCCATCACTTTTCTAATGGTCCGTCCTTTACTAAAACTTGACTTCTTAACAAGTTGTTCGAACCTCTATGAAACATCTTTGTCAAACAGTTTCTCTTTTCGTTATGGGATTTAAATGAAAATTGGCGTCGGGAAAAAGCTTAGGGACATTGCAGGGACCTTGTGAAGTCCCTAGAGGAGCGAATATGACATCAGTAAGAAGCGTTAAACGTGTTAAATTCACTCCGACTCAGTGCAAAACTTTCATCAATTCTCTGGCCTTATGTGCTCTCAAACGCATGTATTTAAAACCATCTTAAACTAAATTTCAGTAACATAAATCAAGCCAGCAGGGAATTTAGTAGGGTGATCTGGCCCACTTCGAAAATATATATATATATGTCGGAAACGCCAAAGGTCTGTGGAATTTCGGGAATGATTTCCGCACAGGTCCCTACTTCATTATGCATGCTGTAGCCACACTGTTTCATTCTACAATAACAAGAAATGTTTACATTTGCATTACCCTAAACAATTCATCTGCTGCATGCATAATGAGGTAGGGACTTGTGTGGAAATCATTCCGAATTTCGTTCCAACTGTTTTGCTTCGTACAAATTTCTACAATTTTGGGAGATTTTTGGTCAAATGAAAAATGACTCGGCGCTCATGGGTCTTTGTCAGGCCCTGGCCATGGCTAGCGCTGAAAAACGTTTTCCTTTGCCAGCTCTATAGAATTAACTTTATTTTCATGCAGAAAACAACAGAAAAAAATGATTGATTTTTGTTTTCAGAGTTTGAAATGGATCTCGTTGAAGAGATTAGAAAGATCGCCCTAGAGGGACACACTCCTGACAGTTACATGAGAGCAGTCCTTGCCATGACCCGTACTGCTGATCAGCTGTTTCTCAAAGGGGGAGTTATACTGCCAAAGTTGTTTACAAAGGATGAATACTCTCAAGCCAAGAAAACAATTGATAGATTGATCACATTTGACGATGAGTACACTGGGATGTGAAAAAAAGAAAGAAAGTGAAACAGTGATGGTTTACAAGAGACAAAAGGCAATTGTCAACTATGCTTTATCAAGGTTTCAACATTAAACGTCCACCCCTAAAGAACGTTTTTGTTTTTCCGACGTTTTGAGTTTGAAAATAAAGGTTGTGTCACCATACAGCAAGTTGCCACGGTGCTTTGATCCCAAGGGTTAAAACAAAGGGCATGGGAAGGTTCTTCTTGCATCAGAGACATTTTGTCATGAAGAGAAGTCTTCTTTCTCGGAATTCGAGAGATTTTGAATTCTAATTATTCTTACGTTACAGAAATAATTTGAACGGCGCAATGTGAGTAACACCTCAACTCTTAAACTTTTGGCGAGTGCACGTCGTTAAAACATCAAAGTACTCTACATTGAAAACACTGCGTTTTGATATCAAATGAAACATATCCAATGTCGCCTTCTACATCATTTCGTTAGCGAAGTAATATCAAACACTCCATAAAAGTGTCTAATTTTCACAAAAATACTCCGCTAGCCGTGGTATTTCGAATTATCTTTTCTGTGATATGTCATGAAAAAGTGTTTTGCGCGTTCAAATTTTCAGCAATATATGTAAAAAGCTTCAAGTGACTTCCGATCTGCAGTCAAAATCTCCTTTTAATTCACAAAAATATTTCTTGATCATTAATATGAAAACTCAAACCAAATTAGCCTTATATCAAAGAAATTTCCCTCTCTTTCTTTCACAATAACTATTGTTCTCCATTGTCTTCAGTAGCAACAACCGGTATCTGAGAACTAATTTAGCAGAAATCTAAATGAGCTTTTTGAAAAACTCACAAAAGCAAATTAATTCCAAATTGAACGAGAAAAACCGTATGATTACTTATTGATAATATAAACATGAAAAACGTATTGGTCAGAGAAAACCTTTCTTGATCCAATGTTACCATTTTTTCTCACTCGTAAACACTTCTTTCAAAGGTTCCGCTAAAAAAATTTTCGTCATCATTTTATGTGATATCATTGGCTTAGAAAATTTCCTACTGTCTTTCAGCCAATCATAATCTAGAATTTCGATGTGTAAATTGCACTGGTGTTACACTTTTTGCACTGGTGTTACACTTGAACTGCACTCGTGAAAAACAAATCGAAATCCCGCTGGGTGGTCGTCCGATTTTGTTATCACTCGTTAATTAGACCGACTTTATTATCGTTGTTGTTGTTATTGTTATCATTAACTTTTTCACCACTTTCAATACGTCAGCGGGTTGCGTACCCAGGATTTGCTCCTACAAGACACGAAACTTGAGTTGCACTACATTTCTCTTCGTGGTTGAGCCCGGTGAGTGTTTTGTAGCTCTTCCAGATATCAAGGGTGTATGGTTTATTGTTAGATCGGAAGAGAATTTAGATTACACCTAGACAACACCAGACTAGGTCACACTTTTTTTTAAATAATCGCTTTCTAAAATTATCACTCGTCTATTCTTGGGCTTTTATACAGTATCGATAAAAGTTATCAAAAATTGGAAACGCTCATTAAATTCATTCATATATATCTTCACAGTTAAAAACATATATATAACTAGGAAGATAGTTCGCGTTAAATGTTACATTCAAATATAGCGATCTTCTCCGCAAAAGCAAACGAAAAGTGAAAATGGCTGGTGGAAATCAACCTGATCTTTAAAGCTATTCATTACCGCAAGGCTCAGCACCTTAACATCCAATTCAAACTTAAATTCAATACCTTAAACAATGAAGAGGGATTATTAAGAGACCATAATTTCAGAGGCGAGTTGCATTCTATGATAAACTTCAGTATTAAGCGAATATCATCTCTTTTTCGTTTTGTGCGGTGAAGACTTCTTCTGTGCTCGTTCCTCTGTTTCTGTTTTTTCTCGTTGTCGATTTCGCCTTCTGTGTCGTGCCCTGGAAAAAACACAGGATCCACAAATGTGACCAAAAGAACTTGGAAGAAACATGAAAAGACAAAAAGACCGTCCCTGGTTTCCTTTGCTGCATTACCAGTTCTGTCACGTGTTGTGCCATGAGAGGCGTCCACTATACAGTACTGTTCAGCAGCATTCCCAAAAATGCTTACATGATTTGACCTATAAATCAAACCATCGAACGCAAAACATAACAAAACAAATGCAATGACAGTAATGTCAGGAGCGAATCGCTCCTGGTAATGTGAAAAGTACCGACGGGTTAGTTTCCAAAGAAAATGGTTCTGCGTCTGCGGGAAATTGAATCCCAAAAGAATGTGTTTATGAAATGAGTCGACAGTTAACACTTTATGACTGGTCCCGAGGGGAACAGTGAATTTTGTTTCTCGTGAATCGCAATGTTTCCCGATGATAAACCCAATTTTCATCTTTATTTTGCGTTACATGGACAGTACACTGTTAAGAATCTTCCGATGCAATGGTTAACTTTTATGGTATGGTCAGATAACAAAAATGAGAAAAACAAACTGAACAGTAAAACACTTGACCCCAGTTAAGTATGTACTATGCAGCAGCTTTCCAAAAAAAAGTGAATTAACGCGAGTTACAAATTGTAGCAATCTATGAAGGGCCGAGGGGGTCTGGTGGTGAGGACTGGACTCACGTTGTGTTGAGTTTGCCCTCTGTGTCACTGCTGTCTTCAGGTCCAGACACAATCTTAAGGTCACCTGATTTACTGATCACCGCTGACATCTGAAATGCAAAGTAGGTTGGCTCAGCAAGACTCACAGACCAAAACTAATGCGGTCATGACCAAAAACACAAATCAGTCTTTATAAAAATACAGGTCGGAACAACATGACCCAGAGGAGGGGCACATTCCGGCAGTATTGCAATAAAACGGTGACTCAGAATGCTAAACTATCATATTCCACTTTGCTTCAGGAAGTCGCCGCTATCATACATACATTTATACATACATACATACATACAGACAGACAGACAGACAGACAGACAGACAGACAGACAGACAGACAGACAGACAGACAGACAGACAAACAAACATACATGCATACATTACTTTGTTTACCCTCGGATTTTAGAGTAGCTTATGCAGCTAATATCTTCGGGCATTTAACCAGCAAATGAGGGACCACAACACCGGGAACTACGTCCCCTACTCTTTTTTCGAACAGTGTGTGTGTTCTTTTACGTCCCACAGAATCAATTATAGAGTTGTGATGGGTCAATATTTATTGTGATCAATAAATAAACAACAGTAAATAATAAATGAACCAGTGGCTCACAGCCAACACAGCGTCTTTTGCAAACAGTTTTTTGCCATGGTAAGCACCTCCAGACCGCAGGTAGGCACGCCCTTAGCCACTTGCTGGTTTGTTGTGTTTCTGATACACACCTGTGTGTTAGCCTTGGGTTCCCTCCTGGCAACAGGTGTGGCAGTCGGCGCACTTGTCTCCTGAACATCTACTTCGGATTCCAGATCCTCTGCAACGATACCAGAAACACATACCTTATTACTGAACCGTTACCGTGCCTCGTGACCCGCGATCATCTCTAACCCGTTTCTCACAAGTGACCCGAACACAGTGGGACCCTGACTTAAGCCTTGTATACTTCAAAAAACTGGTTTTTAAACGCTATCTACTAAACAGTTAAATGTCACACAGTCACCAGTCACCTTGTTCTGTCACATAATTGGATGGAAAGTAGCCTTGTCTCCCATCAGCCAGTTCGCCCATCAACCAGTTTTCATTGTCCACGTACAAGACTGTGATGACGTCACCAGGCTGGATAGTCAGTTCATCAGCTCTGTTGGCCTCGTACGGATACATAGCTACGACCTTGAGATGGGAGAACAAAGAATAAGCGCTGGGTAGAAAAAGGAGCGGGAAATAAATTGCCGCACATACAGAGCCAGTTATCGAAGGCTGAATTAAGAGTGGAAATTATACAATATTTGACAAAACGAATTGCAGCTGGAAGCTCCACAATTCAATTTGATTTTTACAAAACAAAACCCCAAGACCCGAAATCGACCCGCTTCTTGAAAGACGCGCGAAAACTGTACGCGTCCGCTGTTCTGAGGACTTTTAAAATCGACCAATTAGTGTGCAGGAACTATTTTCATAATTGTAAAAAAAAAGCAGAAAACGCAACCCAACCCACCCTTGTTATATTCTCTTTCACAGCAAGACAAACATGCTTCTTTGCTAACACAGAGATTACAAGTCAGAAGACTATTCACAGCTTTTCTATCACATCACAACACACATAATTAGAACGATGGAGTACCAAAGTGTAGAGAACAAGGGAACCCTCACCCACCCCACCCTCGTGGCATGCTCTTTCACTGACGTTTTCCAATGATGTGCGACAACGAACAGCTAAACCGTCCATGAAAAACAGCGAGACCGCTCGGCTTTTTTACTAACAGAAAGAGCACAAGTATTCACCTTTCTTTTCGGTTGAGGATTTTCCTTCAGAAGAGCTGTCGCTGGAGCGTCCATGAAATTGAACACAGGTTTGGGGCTTGCACCGTTCAGCTGTGCCACAGTCTAGAGGAAAAAGCACACAAAGTTTCTACATTAGCAGTAGTAGAAGAAATGGTAGGCGCAGCGCATAAGAACCGCGCAGGTCGGTTAGGCAGAATAACTAAATCCCCTCTATATAAGTACCCGTGTATTTACCACTACTTTTCTAATTACTTTAAATACAAATATTACAAACTAAACTTAAGCTTGGTGGGCTTTACACAGTATGCCATTTCCAAGCGTGGTAAAGGTGTTTAAACTCGGATTACACGTATTTCAATGAAAGCCAGAAAGGAGCCCAGGGTATTCCAGCGCACTAAATCACCCGACCACAATGACTTCATGTAAATTTAATATTACATTCGATTCTGGAAAAAGGCGTTCCTGGTAACGGGCACGCGTAAACACGTGACCACAACCAAACCGACCAATGAATGAACGAATAGTTAAGAGCTGTCTGACGAACTGTGGGTAATTTCTGGATATTGTGAGACGGTGCGATCACCACGGAGTCCATGACCAACGAGAGAGGGATCAATATCAGTTTCTGGGCAACTGTGCACCTACCCCTCCCCTAATCCAACAAGTTATAATGAGTTAAAAAGTTAGCGTTAATGTTGGGGGAGGGGTAGGTGCACGGTTGCCCAGAAACTGACGTTGATCCCGAGAGTGTATTCCCACACAGGTTTATCTGTGATAAAACATTTAAGTATTTAGGAAACACCTTGAGATTGTAAGATGAGACTCGCGAAGTTAAGATTCGCTTAGCAGGGTGTGGTTTGACTTTTCAGATTCTACAGAGTCCAATACAGTGTAGCTCTCTACGCAATTCATGTACTGGGCCATTTTGATAGAGAAGTTTTCATCCTCAATCTTCATTTATCCTTGTAGAGCTTACCAACGGTCCCGGAGAACCTGGGTTCATGCTCATACTCAGTGACGGTCGCTTCGTCCACGATACTCCAACTACAGCAGAACAAAAACAGACAAAGGCGTGCGTATTTCAATGGTTAGAGTTTAACGTTTTCGCTTACGATGCTTAAACGGATAATGTTGAAAAAGGAACGAGTCTAAAGAGCGGTAAAGTCAGCTTTTTTTGCGCGGGGAGGGGATGTTACCACCACATGGGACGTTCCGTATTATTGGTCAATAAGCAATGGAACGTGATTGAAGATTTTACATTCGCAGTACCAACCCAATTTAGTGCGAAAACAATAGAACATACAAAGAAAAACAATACTACAATAATCTTAGAAAAAATGTTCAGAAAAATGGGCGTGGCCATGTCTTATTTCAATTAAAGCTCACCAAAGCACTTGTGATTACAAAGACTTCCCCACTCCTCCCCCCCCCCAAAGAAAAAAACAACATTGAAGTCCGTCTGAATCACTTATGCCCCAGACACTGACCCGCGACATTGACAAGGGTGGGGTGGGATGGGGGTCACTGCGGCACCAAATCTGCGGGATGGGCGTCCTGAGGGTAAGAACTCGCAAAATGTTTGGCCATTTTTGGTCAAGAGTGAAGCCTCGGAAACAAAAGATCTGCGGCATGTGAAGTTCCAAATAAATCAGGGGTCTTAAAGAGCTGCATGGTATCCATGGTAACCCTTGTCACCTGGTGTCTGCTGGTATGAATGTGGTCCGCTGATGTCCTGAGAGAACAACTGTCGGGACTCGTACCGGCCGGATGCCCCAAGGTATTGCTGCGCATGCGGTGACATAGTACGTTCAGAGGGGACCTGTGGGGAGCGCACGGTGTTACTAAAGCCTCCGATTGCTGTAACGCATAACATCTACAACCTTTCTTCACGAATGTCTATGTTGTGGTTCAATTTTTTCCTTGGTTTAAATTTTATTTTCCTTAGTTTTTTTTTGGTACGGTAATGTATGATAATGATTTGAAACAAAGGAAAATAAACTTTAAACCAAAGATAAAATTGAAAAATTGAACCACAACATCTATAAACGTTTGGGCTGAGGCAGAACGTTCTAACGGCATAGTATTTCAATAAGTTCCGTCTACGTTCTACTACAAACTGAAACGGTCGTGAAATAAAATAAGACATCTTAAGATAAAACAAATTCAGGACATTATATCTAACCAAAACCTAGCACAATTACCTTGGTGGCACCTGATGTATTAATGTATGAATTCTCATTGCTGTTTATCTACTTGTCATACTTACGAACGGGAGAAGTAGTAAAAACATCAGAACAATTTCGGGATCATTTCTTGGATTCTCATGACCTAGACCCTTAAAAATGTATCGACACAAAAGCGAGATCTTATATATTACTCAATGTTAGAAATCCTTTAATACCTGTCCTTGAGAAGGACTGACTGGTGACGCTCTGTACGTTGTGTAACCGGTAGGAGAAAAGTCTGAGCCCCACGTTGACAGGCTTACATTGGTACCCATGCCTTGACGGAAAGTTCTGCCAGGGCTGTCAGGAAACTGGAATGTGACACTTGCAGGGGTTTTTCCTTGACGTGAAGTAGCGGAGCCTTGGTATGCGGCCCTGTCTGGTCTTCCTGATCTTGGAGTGTGCAACATCATGCTGTCAGCTCCTGGAGTCCTCAGTATGGCGGTGTCTAAGTAGTTAGGCGAGCCGGGAGTTTCCTGTGTAGTGGAAAACGTTAAGAGTACCTCAGGGTGGAACTTAAAGACGCACCTTCCAACGCTTTCAGTTAGCAGCGCATCCAATTCAACATCGCCCAATTCTTTATTGACTTTTGAAACAGTCTCCAACAGCTCAGAGGAAGAGAGTCCGAACAAGTAATCAAGAGTGTTGTTGGTTTGACTTCTGTTGGGAGAACTCGGATTTCCTTTTTCCGAGTTTGCCTGTGACAGTGCTGAAAAATTCATCATTCGCCAATTCGCCAGCCTCAACATATATTATCTTCATGATTTCACAACACTATAATGCTCCCATAGTCCCTTCAACTCGTTCCAATTTATAGCCAAGTTTGAGCCATTGATGTTCACAGATGACGGCTTCGGAAACGAGTTCCTTAACGTTAAACATACTGTTCCACGGTTTTTTGGTCAAATTTCTTCAACTATGGGTTTAACACTTGAAAATGTAAATTATACATCAAAGCAGTAAGAAACATGATTTTCGAGTAACACCGACCATGTTTCAATACATTTTAAATTCAATTTACATTTTAAAATCTCGACTAATTTGTAGTGGCCTTTGATTACTCGTTCTTCACCAGGCTCAAGACGTGCAAGTGAACTACTCACCAACACCGAGTCCAGTTTCTGCTGAACTCTTTGCATGCGTAATACGTCACCAGCAACTTCGGCCATCTGCGCATGTCTTGAAGTGTCACCAGGTGTAACCGTGGGCTCTTGTGACGTAACCACTTGTTTTGAAGGTGTCACTGGCTCTGTCATAAACTTTTTGGCTTCTTCTTTAGCAGCTAAAAAAAGTTGAAGTAAAGTTACTTTGTCGTTTTCTGTTGTCACCGTAATTATACTTTACAATAAAATGGAATTGTTAAAGTTTATATGAGAGGCAAATACCTTTAATATCATAGTTATAGAGCAAAACTGGGTGAGAATCACCAAATGAGCAAAAACCGATAATGTGATCCAGCGGATGGAACTGTACATCAGAGACGGCGTGATAATAGCCCAATGAGGTGTAGACCGAAACAAGGTCACCTGAAATTAAAGAAAAAGATTCTCAGTACGCGCGGGTTTTTACTTTCCAAAAGTAATATCTACCCAATTAACTTTCATGTCAGAGAGGTTACAAGTTTCAAAACTAAAGCAACTTGTTTAAGTGGGGGAAATATTCTTAAGTTAAAGCAATCCTCCGTAACTAAGTAATCGTGCACACGAACTGGAGTTTATCTTGGTTTCTGTAGCATGAAGCATTGCTACCCCCTCCCTCTCCTCCCTTGGATGGAATTCTAGGAGGGACAGTGTGGAGTTCAGTTTTTTGTATAATTAGGAAACAATACAGTGCCATCAACAGAGTTCCAAGCCTGCTAATGAATCGAAAATGCAAAAGCCGCTTGAAACGTGCGAGGGCTTACTGCAAGGAACGCGTTATAACTATATTGTTTGAGCTCCAAACTTTTTTTATGGTTAATTTGATACACAGCATGTCTCATTGCATCGACGCCTAAAACGTTCATCGCTGGTTCTTAAACTTATTAATGGAAATCAATCCCGTAACGTGTTTGGATATTTGATGAAACACAGCTTGTTTTTGCACCTTTGATTTCTCCTTCTAAGTCATAACTTTTGAGAAGCTATATCAAACACTCGATACATGTGTTTCATCACATATCAGACACCTTAAATGTTGCTGAAAATACTCCGCTACACGTCGTATTTTCAGCTCTCTTGTCGGTGTTTTATATGTTATGAAACACTGGACATAGTGTTTGACACATTACTTAAAATATCAACCTGTTTCCGTGTTCCATACGTAGGCGCGGCCGTCTTCTGAACCAGCAAACACGAAACTTCCGCACGCACTCAGCGTGCTGCGAATGTGTTCTTTGAAGTTGGACGCACCAAGGTAGCGCTGCATGATGGTAAAACTCCTCAGATCCAGCATGCTTAGGACGCTGTTCCGTACATGAACCAATAGCTTACGTCCATTGGGGTGAAGAGTGATCGAATTAATGACACTGCGCTAAGATCAGTAAAGAGAATGGTAATAAGAAAGTTTTTCTTTTCATTACTGTGGTTGTTTGTTATTACTAGGATAAATGATTGGTTAAAGACTGTCGCACCATTTCGTGGACCAATCAGAAGTAAAACTAGAACCAATCGTGACAAACGGCACGCATTTCCCGCGCTTAGTGCTAAAGACATGCATTTGATGCGCAATTTGATTAATTCATGATCATTGCACTGTGTGCCTCTGTGGTGATTGGCCAAATTAATAACTTTGGTTTGAGCTAAATACAACAGGAAATTGAGAGCTAATGTCAACATGGATAAAGAAAATGGGAAAAGAATAAAAAATTAACATATGATGTGATTCGTCTGCCACTCTCCCACAAACGTCTCGCCTTTGCTTCAGATAAAAAAGTAACACGACACGTCAATACTTAACACTAAAAAATATTAAATACAGAATTTTATAGAAATTTACAGCTTACCTTAAGTTCATCTATAGCTATTATTTTCAACAAACTCCAGTCATACACATAGCCTAGGACAAATGAAGCGAAAGTTTGAGTAAAGTTTGTTGAACATTGTCAGGTTCACTCTTAAGCAAACGTTCATCTCTCACCATTACAGTGCGATAACTCGAACCAAGGCTACCCAGATAAATCTCCATACAAATTTTGAATGTCTGTTTTGGACGCTGAACAACAGATTTATGGCGCGTTTCTACAGACTAAGATGATTCTTTTCCAATCTAGATATGTTTTGTACAGTTATAATAAAAATAATAATAATAATAATAATAATAAAATATTTATAAAGCGCTAGTATCCCTAAAGTTCAAAAGCGCTTAACAAGAGCAACAAAATAATAAAGTTATAAAAATGCTTTTTTAAAATGGAAAGTTTTAAGTTTGCTTTTAAAAACGGCTATAGCGCAAATTACCTGCATTTTCAGCGAAATATAAAACATTTGTAGATGTTATATTGCTTAGATACTCGATCGTGACTGTATAATTCGTATGAAAATTTGTTTGGGTTGTAACACAAATGCCAAATATTGCGAAAATACTGTCAAATCTTTCACTAACATTTGTATAAATGTATGATTTACATAATCGACTATCAATTTGATCGACATCGAGCAGCGATCTACCTCCCGTTCCTTTCCTTTTCCTCTTGGTGTCTTCTCGAGAATGAAGAGGAGTATTCCACATCATGACAATACCGACACTGTCTGCAGAGAACATCCGCACACCTTAGAAACAAAAATAAAGCAAACACACTTTGTTTGGGATTTTCCTTCTTGGACCCAACAAAGCAAAAGCAATCGCTTCGGTTTCATCTTAATCAAGAAAAAATTGTTTGCGGTTAATTTCGACACACAAATCAACATATGCCATTGACATCACTAGTTTTTTTTTTCGGACACATCTTGAGTTGATTGATATGTAATAACGAATTTAATTTATCCAAATATTACATAACTACCAACTGAAGAGTTCTCGAATTGACAGGGGTGTCATTTGTGAAAAAAAAAACCTTCGTCTTCTATCACCTTAGTTAAAGTTAAAGGTAAAGACGCACACAAGCCACAGGAGGCCCACACGACCGCAGCTTATCCCGGTTTCAGAAGCATGAAGCACCTGGGAGTATTATTATCACCCCCCACCCCGGATGGGATGCTAGTCCAACGCAGGGTCACCCCCAGCATAATATCGCTGGTTCCCATTTATACAGCTGGGTGGAGAGAGACAGTGTTGAGTTAAGTTTCTTGTCTAAGGAAACAACACAGTGCCAGCACCAGGGCTCAAACTCCAGACCTCCTGCTCGGACGTCCGGCACGCTAACCACTACAATAACGTGTCCTGTACATGTATCCCCTAACCCTTCTGTCAATTGACACTGAGCTATGTTTTTTGGAAGTTCGTCGGTCCATTTCTGTGACTTACACATGGCGCGTAGTGTGCCTGTTTTACTGCTCTACTGTTGCAAATATGCTTTGTTTCTATTTTACGCCGGTCCGGGTCGAATGGAATTGTCATCATTCTCGCCATAAAAACAATAATGATCGCTGAAAATCAAACTCTCACCTTGACTGTCAAAACAAATGCAGTTTATAAATCCATCATGTCCCTCAATTTCTCTTAAAAGCTGTAAGAAGACAACCAGGAAAATTACAGAGAATCATAATCCACCGTCAGCTGTTCGTCACAACTGTAGTTATAATTCATCAAATATTTTCGTTCGTACGCGAATGGTCTAAACGCGTCACATGAACCAAGTATCTCCAAATGATAATAAATAACTTATTGAACAGGAAACAAGCGGTAACATATACTTTGCCGTTGAGGCCATCACTCAGTTTCGTCCAGACCCTAATAAGGTGATCGTATCCCCCTGTCACAACAATGTGCGGGGAGTCTGGGTGATACTGCGCTGCATAGACGAAGCAGGGATGAGGAAACAGCTTGATGGAAGACGTCATCATGGTAGCAGTGTCCCAGGATCTGATAAACAAAGGGGAAAAAAACAAACGTCAAGTCAGCAAAGGGAAGCAAATAGACAATGGATGTATGCAGAGAGGGTTGAAACCACAAAACGGGTTGCAGAAAAACCTATAAAGCGCTGTTGAAGAGTTGCATGCTTTAGGTTTTCGATTACGGGTTTCGCGGAAGTTTTTGAGAACGCAAATTACGGCAGCAATAAGCGAGTAACAACGCGTACGAACTGGTCGCGATGGATCAGAGTTTCACTTCTGATTGGGCAAGGTGCTAGATTATTCAGCCAATCACCTATCGTAGAAACCCACACACTCTATTATGTATCAGTCCCCTGGGGAGGGGAGCAAGGGATGATTAGATTATTCAGTTAACACTATCTATCACTAGATAGAAAAGCTGCACAACGCACAAAGTCTTACCTGACTGTACCATCAGATGACGCAGATAAAAGCTCAGAGTCGTCTGGTGACCAGCACATGTCATAGATGATACTAAAATGCCCTGGGAGGCGGACACGACTCTCGCAGGAAGGAATCTACAAAATGACCACAACATATAAAGTTCAATAGCCCATTTCCGAGTTGCTACATGCCTCAGTTTCATAGCGAGTCCAGGTGCAAGACCATTCAAATGGAAATGATAGAGTATTCTTATGCAAATTAAACTCATTTCCATTTAAATGGTCTGCCACCTGGACTCGCTATGAAACTGAGGCATGTAGCAACTTGGAAATGGGCTATTTGCAACAGCATAACAAGATGGAACATGTAATTTACATTGTACGTTGAAAATACATTAATAAAGCGCACTGGAGTCACATGGCTCACACGTGCGGCTGCTGGCTGGTGCTTGTTCCCAGGTTCTCTAGCGTCACGCATCAAGAAGTAGTGCTCTTCCCTATTGGATAAGGTGTTAGCCATCGCAAAATTACCCCCCTCCCCCCCCCCCCTCCAGCGCTACAATACTTAATTACACGCATGATATGCAGACATGAACCAAACCTTGTACGTTAGACATTTTTCATTTACCTCATAAATAACAATGGGAAAACTATCCAACTCTGCGCAGCCACAGGCCAGAAATCTACAAAGAAAAACATGAGATAACTCTGACTTAACAACACAATCTCGCCAAACTGCCATACGAGGGCAAGAAAAGGCCGTTTTTGTTCAAAGGGAACGAATCGCCATGTGGTATTTTGGGGCTTTGATAAAAACAAAAAGAATTTTATTTCTTGAAAGACAATAAACATACTCTCTTTGAAACTCGTGCTATGATTAGCTCACGAGCCAATAACAACGCGCGGTTTGATGGATTACGGACCACTCAAGAGCCAATCATAGCACGCAGTTTGATGGATTCCGCAAAATGTAACAAAGAATGGCACTTAACCTTCCACTGTGAGAAAATTTCAATACAAAGCATCCTCTCTTTCCAGATGGCAGGCTGGATGTCTGTTTGTTCGGAATCCGATTGACCTGTGACAAAAAAATTTGATCACACCTACAATGTAGTTTATACTGTCATGTAGCGACGAGCCTGTGAACAAGGGTGAACTTCATAAAGTTAGTAGAGACTGGCAAGGGTATTTCTCAGTTTCACTCATGAAATTCCTACTTATAAGTTCTGCTTGCCTTCGTTTTCAAAAGGTTAAGTGTTAGGAATGTTGACTTTTGTGAAGAGAGAAAACAGTATTTTAAGAAAAACTCTATAAGCAAGGATGAGGGCCAACCTGTCCAGGAAGTCTTGTCCAGTTTGTCGGTTCTTGGCCTGACTTTCCATCCCTGAAATGAAAACAGTACATGAGATGAAGTTTTAAACTTCATGAAAAATGTACAGTTGTTCATAAAATAATTAACCTCATTCCATGTGCTCTTCTGGTTGCATCCAAGGTTAACTCTTCATATGTCATTTTTCCTCTCTCCTATAATGATCAAGAATAAAGTTAATTAAAGTTAATTCAAATGTCAAACATTTAAATTTTGAAAATCAATGAATTTTCATTACAAAATATTTTATGGCAACTAACAGAAATACTGTCTTTCAAATAACACAGAAATGAAATGCCACAGAGACAGTCAGTATCAAACTTCATTGTTTTTGATTTGTCAAAATTTTTTCACCTGTAACCTGGAAACAAAGGGACACAAAGAGACACTTTTTTTCTTTCCTGACATTCCGTGTTTACAATGTAGTTTGCTCAATCAATGAGTTAGGTAACCTAAAAACTGAATCATTGGCTACACAATTTAAAGTACATTACAGAGCAATAAAAACCAAGTAATCATATTTTACCTGCTGTATAGCGAACATGGACCGTAAACTAGGATTAATGGTCTTGGGTGGCTGTACTCCTTTCAAAGTTACATACAGTGTTGATGGATATGTCACTCTTTTTGCTTGCTTCCACCACTGATAAACCTGCAAAATATCATCATAGCCATGGAAACAATGCAAAAATTATGCATTCTTTATTATAAATGCTTATTGGTAAGTTATTCAGTCCGATTCCAAAAACGAAAGAGCAAAAACAAACAAACAAAACAAAATGAACAAAAATGTCAGCTTTGCCGAGCTACATTTTGCCTACATCTCACCTCTACCATATTACTTGATCTAAAAGTGGACTTGGAAGGTTGAAAGAGCTGTAGACGAACTTTTTTATCAGTGTTTGGAGTGCCATTGCCACCAACAACCTAAAAAAATATAATAATAACAAGTTATACAATTTAAATAATAATACAATCATTTTGGGGAGTAAAAGCTTTATAAGAATACAAGCACTAAAGTTCTTCAGGAAGTCTATAAGACATGTATATTTGCATATTAGTACATTTATTATATGACTGGTTCTGCAAGCAGGTAAGACAAGGTAAAGCCTGAGTTCTGATTGGCTACCTGAGCAGGACAGGTGGGCTTATCTTGCACACTCAGGATTTCCTGCATTATCCCACAAAACAAAACAAAACAACCATATAATAAATCATTTATTGACCAAGTTTGTTCAGTCAAGATCATTTTTATTGACCTCAAATATGTCTCGGTCAATAAAAATGCAAAAAAGTAAAACTTGGCCAACATACAGTACACAAGAAATTGGGTAAATCAAACGAGTTGATTAAGTAAGTTATACCACCATAAGGTAAAAGGGAGGTGCTGCTGTTTCAAGCGTTAGCCCTTCGTCGGAGCTTTAGAAACTATCCCCACAACATACAGTACAGCTACCTTGACCTCATGCTCAGACAATAACCCACACATGTTACAGTATCAGAGGAGAACACATGTTACAGTATCAGAGGAGAACACATGTTACAGTATCAGAAGGGAACACATGTTACAGTATCAGAAGGGAACACATGTTACAGTATCAGAAGGGAACACATGTTACAGTATCAGAAGGGAACACATACTTTAAGAAATGCCCAAGCCACTTGGTACCAGCCTTTGCCAGTTGATTGAGAAGTTTTCATCCTCTTGGTAGCTGTCATGCTCAAAAAGTCAACCACCTTAGAGAATAATTTAAAAGTCACTGACGTTAAACAGAATAAATTATTAATGGCAGCAATTACAGAACTTTTTACTCCAAGGAGTGCTAAAACAAACTACCCATTAAGGGCTTAGGGTACTTTTTACTAAACTTCAATGTATGCTGAGAGAATTCTGTGGCAACAGCATATAATTCAACTTTCCTTTACAAACCTGATTTTTTTGCAGGCAGCCAAGTTTTTTGTTTTACCAATGTCTGGTTCTTTTTTTAGAAACAAATTAAAATGCATATTGGAGAAACATTAAAAGTACCCACAAAAGTAACTTAGCCTGACTAAGCCCTTTGATTCTAAATCATCCAGTTGTGACCAAGAAGTGGCTTAATTTTCATACCTCAAAAAACATGATGACTTTAGGATCTGATTCCTCACAACCAAGAAAGTATGAAAATATTTCATTGAACACAAGAACCTCTTCCCAAGATGGCATCAGAGACCTAATAAAATAGAAATACCTCACTGGAATTTTAATTATTTTAATAATATTTAGACAGACTTTGTGCGGTTATTAGTACTGAGTAAAATTTTATAGACAAAAGGTACAGCAAAATTAAAGTTTTGTTCATTAATTTTAGTACAGGTCAATCAAACTGGGACAGCAAAGGGTTCAAAGATGTACATAAATGTGATCACCAGTAAATAAAATATGGAATAATTAATAATATTATTTTCTTTGAAATTGAGGTGAAGAGCGGCACAATGTTTACCAAGCTGCAAAGCTGCAAGGAAAACATTTCCAAAAAAAATATTCACTGTGATTGAAGGGAGTAATAAATGAAGTGGTTTGTGGAACAACACCTTAAATGACTCTTGATCCACTATCAATTTTTCCATTCAATTTCCAAGCAAATTCAGGGTAAATTGGAAGGAGAATTGGAGAGTTGATCAGTGGTCACTTGGGGCTTCCAGAGCACTCCTTCAATTGTTTTAGTATAATTATACCGATGAAGCCACTTCAGTGGCATCTCATGCAAACAACCATAAAGCAAGAATTGATGCAGGCCATTTTATTTTTCTTCAGCCAAACCTCAGTTGAACAAACTTGGATTTCCCAGAATCTCCAGGACTATTCACCTTGAAGGAGGTGAATATTGTTGAATATCCCATGATGCTGAGCCAATCAGATTGCTTAAGGTGTCAAGGTTGCAGAGTTGATATATACTAATTAAATCATTATTATAATTCCATATTTAATTATATGACCATGTAGAAACATAATGGCAAAAATAAAAGAATCAAATATGCTTGTTACATGCAGTTGAAAAAGAAATAACAACTGATCATGAATGGGGCACAAGAAAGCAACAAGTCAAACTTACTTGTACTTCTTAAAGTCATAAGGTTGCGTCATAATTGGCATAATATAATCCACAGGCATGTCACTATCATTCTCATAATATGAGGTTACATTGCGTGCTCTGTGCAAGAAAACAAAAAATAGCTGCACCACAAAATATTACAATAATAATTTCTGCACAAAGCAGGCTACAGGTCCTTCCAAATAATGTCAACATATAAGAAATGGTTTCTCAAACGATTTGATAATATGAGTTGTATCACCATAAGATTAAAAGATAAGCTAAAGTTGAGAGTGTCAGAACTTTGTCGTTCGCTCTGATAAAACACCACTGGTAATACTTGAAACTTCAGTTCACTTTAAAACTTTCAGTGGTACTATTTACATTGAAACCATTGTGTATTTCAATTTCCTGCCAATACAGCTCCAGCACCAGTGCCTCAAGGCCTAGGGCTAACCCCTTTATTTTTGCAAATACGGGCCAATTATAATAAACCAAAAGACTGTGACACCTCAGCCTGAATTTTAACTCCCATGAAATGGCCATGAAACCCAAAGTTATCATTGTATTTTCCTGCAAAGAATCTGGCAATGCCATTCTAAAAAGATAATACTATAAACTGATCAGTCGTATTATGCATATCGAAATTTCTGTTTTAATTTGTACCTGTTAGATTTTTTTACGTACTGTCCAGTATCTATATCCACAACATGCACTCTCACTAGTGGATGTGAAACACAAAGATCAGGTTTCAGGGGATCTGCACGGTGGATCATGACTGAGAGAATGTAGCCGTCATCATCTCTTTTCATCACATCATTCAGCTGATCTGTAGATTCAGCATCTAGATAACAAGCATTCCAATTACTAAAAGAAGGCCCATAATAGTGCCCTTTCTTCGAGGCAGAATCTGTAATAGATCATAACCAGTTTGTTTTCTGTCTCTTCCTGCAGTTATTGCCCACATTGCACACATTTGTTGTCGTGTTTGTCCTATGAGTTTGCGCATCATGCTCTGCGCACCAAGGATCAGAAAAAAGGGATTGCTTGAGCAGTTAAACTTTAAAAAGCATGATCAGGCAGACATTACAAATGAACAAATTAACTGAGCAAAATCTGTGACTCTCATTTGTCCACACCAGAACATAAAGGTAACCTGGCAATATGGGTTCAACAAAACCAAGGAACACAAACTAGAACGAAACAGAATGAACTCATACACAAGTGAAAGTTGCTTCAGTACAATGTAAACACCCCTTAAAAGTATCTGAATCATTCACTACCAGTTCACACTTCCAATTGTGGCTCACTACCTTCTCATTTTGTATCACACTGCCAGTGAGAAAGCATATCAATTATCCCTTTGATTATAGCAGAGAATTTATTGGCACAGAGTACATGTAACTCAGATTTTCTCCATACACCTTGAAATTTATTCCTCACATATATTTTATGATTCACATTTTAGCATTTCAATCCATTACCGAGCAGTCTTCTTCTTGTCTTTCTCCTCTTTTTCTTGGTTGTAGAAGGCTGTTCCACCTGCACAAAAAATTACATCACGATAATATTGAATATAGAAGTTTGATAATATTAATTCAGATATATATTACATTTTTTTTTTATTCTACTGTGATCTCTTACCTCTCCTTCAACCACTGCAGGTTCATTTTCATATCCTAAATTTTCCTTAGCACTTTCTCCATCTATTTCCTGTTCAGGGGTTTTTGGTTTTCGTCTTCTTCTTTGCTTCTCTTTTGATTCTTCAGGGGTGTTCTGTTCACTGATTTCAAAACACAGACAGTGCACAACTACATGTTGATACTGTACACTCACTTAAAACAGATAAAGGACTGTGGACATCTATCTGTCAGAAAATACTACTGAAGCTTCTATCAGTAATAAATAATGACTTAATTATTATAAAAGAAATAATTGCTGTAAAAATGTTTTTATTCAAATAAAATTTCATGGCTTCCTTGACCATGATCTGGTCCTTAAAAAGATTCTAACAAGGTGGCAGTCCAGGGCTCAGATCCAATAAAACAGGCACATACTTTAAATCTGATGTAATCTAAATAATTTAAAAGTTCTTAATATATTAATACTTTCAACCACTGCTTACATGGTAACTAGGCTAAACCTCTTTATAATGTACCTTGTTAAAGGTTTTGTCTTTTTTTGTTTGGTTTTCTTGGGAGTTTTGTGTTCAGAATCCTCAGCTAGACTTGCTGGTTCTGCGGCTGTGTTTTCCAGCAATTCCTGGTAGCTCTTTTTGTTTTCTTTTCCATCCAGTGCTTGATCATCTGACCAGAAATTAAGAAAAACAATAACAATAGCAATAAATTTAATCAAGTAACTAATAATTAAAAAATAATGATATAGTGTACAGTATATGCAGCTCATTTAAGAAACAATTACCAAAAATTATTTCTTTTGCATAAAGTAATTTCTCAATAATATTCCACTCTTAAACCTGTTTCCCTTGTCAATCTTCTGAAACAGTACACTGACTGAATGTTGAACTTTGTCTTTCTCTGTGATATTGCATTCAATCAGCAAATTCATCACTTGATTTACTAAGTTCACCAACACCTTAGCAAGCAAAAAGTTTCATTACCCTCTTTGTAGAGATTTGCTTGAAGAAGATTTTCCTCAGACTGTGATATAGTTTTAGCAATAGGACTGCCAGACTTTATGGTCTCAAGCTGAAAACAACAAATTCACTTTTGTTACTCTTGTATTTAGAGAGCTGTCAAAAAAAAAAAGATTTTCCACAACAGGAGAAGATAAGCAGGAGAAGAAGGTAAGAGAGTAGATGGCAAAGGGGCCAAGATTATTACTTTGTAATTTAATTGAAAGGGACAAACTCAATGAACTGTAGCCAGCACAAACATTAAAGTAGCCAGCGATATGACCAGTTATTGGCCCATTTGGACATCCCTGTATTAATATACACTTCCCCCATAAACTTATGCTAACATAATTATGAATTGCTTATAAAAGGACTACAGAATTGACACTATAAACAATTAGTATAATGACTCAGGTGATTATAGAAATTCTTGAACTCTCATTGGCCGAGAATGGTGAGTTCTGATGTTTCCCCGAGACTTCATCTTGGGAAACATTAGGACTCCTGGGAAAACAAAACTAACTGTTTCCCTTGGCACCATACATTAAGTGTATAACATTCACTTTGCCTTCAAACGGCAAATAATTGTTAAATAAGCTACAGATTGCATTTTACACTGTAATGAGAGCCAGGAATAACTAATAAAGTAATGCCAATTTGATAACATTTTAGAGCATCAACCTGTAGATCTTACCACCGCATCACTTGTATGTGTTCTCTTTTTTTTCTTCCTCTTTGCCTTCGTTTCCTGGACATTGCTAAATAAAAGTAACAGTACAACACTTCATCAATCTGCCAATATTCAGCAAGATATAATACATTAAACTCAGAGTACCTGAATGATTAGTAAAACAAAGGGAAACATAACAAAGTTTTGCTCTATGATATAGACCCTCAAGAGAAGTATGAACCACCTACAAGTATTGTCAAACCCCATGAATGGGATGGTAGTCCATTGTAGGGTTTGCCACCATCATTACCGGTATATCACCAGCACTCGTTTACTGTGTACACCTGGGTGGAGGGAGATAGTGTGGAGTTGTGTTTCTTGTCTAAGGAGACAGCACAAGCTACTGACCCAGCATTATATCCCTGGTACCCATTTATACACCTGGGTAGAGAGAGACAGTGTGGGGTTGAGTTTCATGTGTAAGGAGACAGAACAAGCTACTTCCAGTATAAAATTGCTGGTACCCGTTTATACACGTGGGTGAAAAGAGACAGTGTAAAGTTCCTTTTTCAAAGAAACAAGAAAGACCAGTCTGCAGGGCTTGAGCTCTGAACCTCTTGACTTAAGCAAACTATCCACTACACTGCTGTGCACCCAAAAATGTTGCTGTTTAGATCAGCCTATTTTGATTACTTTTGTACATCTGTACTTCACTTGTATATCTACAGCACGGTACTCTGGACAGACAACTTTTTCAAACCTTTCATCAGCTGCAACTGCATCTCTGAGAAAGGACTCAAATCTTGCCTGTGTCCTTTGTCGAGCCTTTAAAACTCTAGAACTTTCCTGAGAAAGCACTAAAAAGGGAATTAATGGTACATTTTTGGGGGGTAATTACAGTACATGTACCCCAAATTATAAAAAATTGAAGGGATACATCAAAGAAGACCCCAGTTGGCTCTCGATGTTATTTCCAGCGAGATCAAATTCTTCTTTTGCTTCAAAAGCAAGTAAAGGCAATTTACAAGAGAATCTGGCATTTTATCAGAGGACACTTTGAGGTTCTTTGCATACACTGCTTCAGTTACAGAGTTGTTACTCTCTATGTCAATATATCAGGTACCTTTGAATCACAGTATATCATTACCATTATCATTCATATCATTGTTATTTTTATCATTCACTCCTGTGTTCAGTTTCAGTCAGTCTGGGTATATTCCTGTAGTGTACCACAGAGATGTTGTGGTTCTTCCTTCTGTTGCTTTTACTTTGTAACCAAACTTTTTCAAAGATTGATAAACCAAAGAAAGGGTTACATCACAACTTGCAGAAACAATCCGAGTGGTGGCAATTTGTTAAGAAATGTGCTCCAACCCCATGGCTCGCGGATATGACCCGCACTTACTGCATGAATACCTAAGTTAATCATAACTATAACAAAATTCTCAAATCTGATTGGCTATCAACTGCCCTGATTTCAGCCTTAATAGGACAGTTAAATAGGACAGTACGCGTCATGCCTGAGTGATTGGACAGTACGCGCCATCATGCGCGCGCTTAAATGGCTTTTTTTTTTTCACTGCTAGCAAAACAAATCTTGGAATTTCACGTGTTTTGATTAAGAAAAAAATAAGTTTATATATAAAAAATTTTGTTAAAGTTATGATTAATTGGTAATAAGACTTCGTGTCGTCCAATTCGGTCTGCAATCATACTCGTGATTAAACAAATCGGACTCCCGCGACGCGGTCGTCCGATTTTGTTAATCACTCGTATGATTACAGACCGAATTGGACTCCACTCAGTCCTATTACCATTACTAACCACTTTTACCCTAAAAGGATATTCCATGAACCTACCAAGGAAATTCCTTAAGATTTATACAGCCCAACCTATATTATTACCCCATTTGCCCCTGAAATGTCCGTAACTGCCCCCCCAAAAGCAAGACCCTTGTAGCACTTGTGATGTCATCAGTTTTAAGGGTCAAGGACAACTTTGACAGGTAAGTTGCCCGGCAGGAAAAGATCTTTCGAACCATACCTAAATTGTAATTCAGTCAAGCAGTCCAGAGAAACACGCAAAAAACCATGTAACCTTGACCTGAAAATTTCAATGAAGATTTTGCTCCACTAGACCTTGTTCAAAATAATTTCATGATCCTCAGATATTTTGTGAAAATGTTTCCCACCAAACCAAAGCTTACTAAATACCCAGCAAAGTCAAGAAAAAATGGGGCAAGAAAAAAAAAAAAGAAGCGGCGAGGAGAGGGAGCGAAAAGTAAAAGTTGAGGGGGCAGGGAAACTCTTCAACCCAAAATCTCGAAATTTTGCTCTCTGCACAAGATGAACTTCAGACGCTGTAATTTACCATCTGGTACGAAGGCTTGTTTACTGGTTGATTTTCAACCAAAATTTGGGCACGTGTCAGTACTTTTTAGGCAAACGGTGAGTAGAAATATCCGAATAGCTTCAGAAGCTGTTTTTCAACAAAAGGTCCAGGAGCAAATGGGTTAAGAATATAAATTAATTTGTAATCTGACTCTTTTGAGTAGAATGATCTGTATAAATGTAAGTGCAACAACAAATAAAATCAGTTATTTTTACTACTAGTGTGATGCATATATGTTGTGGTTCAATTTAATCCTTGGTTTAAATTTTATTTTCCTTTATTTCAAACTCATTATCATATATTTCCATAGCAAAAAACAAAGGAAAATAAAATTTAAACAAAGAAAAAAATTGAACCACAACATATATTCTTCTCATGAGTATGGTGACATCAAGAAACCTAACACACTTACACTGATCAGTTGATCTGGATATTCCTCCCTGCAAAATAATAATAATTATGTATTTAATAAATATACAACTATTCCCTGAACAGGAAGTGGATGACCAAAAATGGAAACAGAAAGTGTTTAAAAAGCATAAAAAGAATGCTCTTTTCATCCCAGGTCTGGTATAGTGACAAATAAATACTTAATTGACCACTCCCCTAGAGGGGCTTTTCAGGGTCAAATGAAACAAATACAACAAATATAAACAACATAGTTAAGAATCCCAACTGGTGGGAGGCAGACCAGTTAGCTATTTACAAGGATGAACGAGGAGTTGAAACAGGTACTTGCACAGAACAACACCAGGCAGTGGCCAGAGCAGGATATAATTATTAACAGTGGTAATAATTAGCAGTGGTATAATTATTAACTATAATAATTGTACAAACCTGTGTCTCCAAATTTGACTTGGTCCTTCTGTGTTTTTTCTTCTTTCCTGAACCAGGTATTTCTTCTAGAACAGAACGAATTACTGTGAATAAGGAGGCCATATAAGGCAGTGTACTGTACAACTGTATAGAGATATGTAGCCCTGCTGAGTATACAATAAAGGTGAAAAAAGGTGAAGTTGCACACAGCCAAAGCATTTCCAGTTTCATTTGCATGAAGCACCTGGGAGTATTATTACTTCCCCCTGGATGGGATGCTAGCCCAAACTAGGGTTACCCCCAGCATTACATCCCTGGTACTCATTTACACATCTGGGTGGAGAGATCCATCTGATCTCTGGTGTAATATAATTTATACACACAACTGACGTAAAACAAAGGACACAATGCATTTTTAACAATGTACCTAACCCTAACTAACAAAGGAAAGGAATAAATTATATTACACGGGAGATGAGCCAAGTTTCTTGTCTAAGGAAACAACACAGTGCCACCACCAGGGCTCGAACTCCAAGCCCTACACGGTGACCACTACACTACCGTGTTTCTACTTTGCATATACAATACTTCGGCAAGATTTCCGCACCGGTCCCTACTTCATTATGCATGCACCTGATGAATTGTTCACATGTAAACATTTTTTTGTTATTGCAGAATGATACAATATCACTAAAGCATGCATAATAAAGTAGGGACCTGTGCGGAAATCATTCCAATACTTCTACCGACCGATGTTGAAAAAGCAAAGGTATAGTTTCTGAAGATTAATTAGATGACTCATAGTTTGCGGGTATAACTACCGGTCAACAGAACACTTATCCACATTTCCTATGCCCGAAAAAAGATGCATAACCTCTTTAAGATTTACGTCCTTCATAGTGAGATTACTCCCAACGCCTTTCAATCGGATCAAAAAATATTTGCCATACAATTCGACTTTCGTTTAGCTCGTTACCATAATTAGCTGATTTAAGTAATTTACTTTAAGCTTTTAGCTTACCTGTCGCCATGAATTCTTTCTAATCACCAAAAGACGTCGAGGAGCGCACAACTTTGTCCTTCGCTTATCATACATTCACCTGTCTGAGCTTGGTGCAAATATTGTCACTCCGAGAGGAAACGTAACTATAATAGTATCAACCCTCAAAACAGTCACAGACGGTCGATCAAAGCTTGCACACGGCAATACATCACTTTCTAATCACACAAAGACTTCAGTAAAAATGTGAAATCAAAACTTTGGATGAGTCTGACGAGAGGCAAAAAGCGCAAAATCTAAGGAAATCATATTTTGACTTCCTATTTCAAATTGTTTTGTTTCAACAGTATGCTTACCACACAAACTCATATAGCTGTTGTGAAAGGCTGCTGCTCTTTTCACTCGTGGGCTCAAATAGCGATAAAGTCGATCAAGATCAAGGACAGCGGTCAAACAAACGCTCGCTTATGCGCTGCGCAGCGGGTCCATGAGATCCATGTGACAAAAACCCACCAAGTGACTGTGTCGTTGGCCATAGAATTTTAAAAATTTATATTATCATTGAAGTTAATACCACGATGAATAACAATCTTTTCCATAACAAAACGAGTTTAGTCTTGCGCTGGGCACAACTGACCGAAGTTATTCACAGTTTATAAGAAACGTTTAGAGTGTCTAAGGAAAGGAACGTCCATTTACTATCAGCCTGGCATTAGGCTCGATTTCCAGCCGCTTTTTCGGGAAAATGAGACCGCGGTCATCCCCCCTTTCTCGGGGAGGAAAGACCGAACACGAGAGGACGGCGGAAATCGAGCCTACTTGGCATCCGTGCAGAAAAATAGGAGAAAATGTCTTGAAGGAGAAAGTCCCTGAGCATTACTCTCCGCCAACAAAACGAAAGGTAACAATTCTGCTTGTGGAGGTTTTGTCGTTTGTTTACTGAGTTGTATGTGTAAATGTGTGAGGCTTTGGAGGTTTGCAGCATTTCTCGGTTTTGCTGTCAGTAATGATTACAATAAACGTACCGAAAAAATGCCATATTAAATTGCAGCGCAAATCCTCACAGTCTGTTGGTATGGCTGATAGCAAGACTTCTCCAAGCAACAAACTTTCAAAAGTAAAAAGTTTTCTCCAACTGTTAGGTGATTGTTTGGGGGAAAGGTCTTGGATTGATTTTTGCACAGGCCCCTACTTCCAAGGTCTTCAACAAATAACACTTTCCTAAAAAAAAAATTGCAAATGCATTAGCTATGGTAACACTGACCAGAATTATGTATATTTTGGAGGAATAAACACTAAAAATCAGAATTAGTTTTTACTTACTTTCATATTTCACTTAAAGGACCAACTTGAGTGACAGTTATTTCATGATGCTTCATTACAATATTCATGTTATTTTACACTGTTTTCAGATTTGTACAACAACTTCACCAATTCTCGGGCCCTGTGATTCCATAAAGGATGCCAGTACAGTGCCTTTAACAATTCAGCCACTTCATTGAAGTTTTCAGCCATACTCAAGTATTGAAAGAAACATGAGAATGGTGGAGTACAGAATGGACTGCCCTTTAAACACATGGAAAGTTTTTGAGACTCTGTATGGCTGTGTCATGATGGATGAAGAAGGAAATGTGCAAGTTGATGGTGGTGTCTGGGAGGGGATATTTGGCGCTGTAAATGATATTAATGGGTCCCAAGGTACATTCTAAGAACAAACTACTCTTTATACAATGATTGATGTCACAGAAATAATACCTTGGAAACATAAGAGTTTAATTTTGCAAAACATTTTGTGGTTGTGTGAACATGTAGTTTATAAAGGTGCCTGAGAAACAAATTTTCACACATGAAAATTCAATTTCCTTAACTCTAGCTAGTAACCTGAAACAGTCTTGTCACTGTAACAGGGAGGAAAAAATAATAATGAGCCTTAATCGCATTGTAATCAAAAGCATTTATTTTGTACTTTTTCTCTTTATTCAGGTAGTATTTTTTTCTCTGCAGATAGATCATTTGAAAGACTAACGCTAAAATTTCAGTCACCCTTATATCAATACTATGTAGAAAATGAAGGGTCACCACTCTACAGTCCAGAGCACATGAAAGACTCAGTTGAAAAGTGTGTTAGCGGACTGTTTGAAAAGATATTGCACAGAGGGTACCAGGGGCGGATCCAGGATTTCAAAAGGGGGGGTGGATGGATGGCGGGTCGACCCGCCATCTTGGAAATTACCCACAAGACCCTGGGAATGAGGTTGCCATCAAACCTGAGCATCGACTGAGCACATGGGTTGGTAAGCGCGAACGTTTCCCTGCAAATTTTGCAATAAACAACAACCAGACATGAGCGAGAGCTAATTTTTCTTTCTTTATTTATTTTCTATTTCAAATAAAGTGACATTTCGAATTATTTTTTTTTACTGAAAATTGGGGGGTGGATATCCACCCTATCCACCCCCCCCCCCTGTATCCGCCCCTGGGTACATCAAGAGAGAGTTCAAGGGATCTATCTTTATTTGCTTTATGATATAGATTTTACATGCCACAAGTAGAAACAACAAAGCACACAGATCGACAAACTGATACCATTTCATACCAACTTCTCGACTGTTTTTGCTTCTTCTTTATTTGTTTTATCATTTTCTAACCTTTAGCCCCCCCCCCCCCATCCCCTAGGAATTGCCATTAACCATCTGTGGGGGGTATGGATATTTTCTGGAATCACACATTTCTTTAAAGAAAATGTTTTTCACCATCTCTTACAGAATTATTGAGTTGATGTAATGTGGCGAAAAACAATAAAACACGCTTTTTCTATGTTTTATACTCTGATAAAACATTGGTTTTTGACCAATCAGAGCGTGAGGAAGAACGTAGCTATATTATAAAGAAAGATATGGGGTTGTTCCTTTATTATCATGGGGCATCTGGTTCAGCGTTAAATAGTGGCCCTGTATTGGGTGAGTAGCAAAACAGTTATAATTACTACCAGAGATGAATCAAACTATCACAAAAATAGCTGCCATCTTGTGGATGTATTTGAGCACCCTTTGAAGTCAATGGAACATCACAATTTTGCAAAAGAACACACACTTAACAATAGTGGCCAGCACCTTCACCTATTTATGGCAGAGTTTGCTCTCTCTTTTCCTGGGGCTTGGCCTTCTTGGTACTTCACCAGAAAGCTAATTGCCCAAGAAAGCATGAGACGTTCCACAAGCCATTTCCGCTGTCTTGTTATATTTTGGTGCAAAATACATTTCGTTCTCGATATTCTTTCGTTCCTAAAGCTTTTTGTTATCGGGTACCTGCGGTGCATTGCTTTCAGAGTTCTTAGGAACAAATTCAGACACCGTAGTGTCGTCAACATACTTCCAAATTGTTGTTGTGATCGTTTGATGCAACAAGATTTAGGTCGTTAATAAGCATCAAGAACAACCAGGGCCCAAGTTTCGTTCCCTGTGGTACTCCAGAGGGAACGTATCCCCACTCAGAGTAGCACCCATCTGCCAGTTTGATCCGCTGCGAGCGATCGCTCAAGAAATCAATTATCCAGTTGGTGATATGATTAGGCAGGTCAAGCCTAGAAAGCTTCCGTACGAGTATATTGTGGTTTATGAAGTCAAAAGCTTTCTGATAGTCAAAGAGGACAGTTCTCACGGTGGTACCATTCCCATCAGTCTCTTTAGCCCAGTAGTGAACCATATGAATCAAAACTTGAGTCGTGGAGGAATTGGGCACTGCGCCGTATTGATTAGGGTCGAGTGTTCTAAGCACTATCTAAACTATCATCTATCTATCTATCTATCTATCTATCTATCTATCTATCTATCTATCTATCTATCTATCTATCTATATCCATGTTGTTCACAACATCGAAGAGGGTATGAATCCTACACAAGCATGTGTGAAGTAAGTCAACAGAATGATAAACTCTGTACACAAGCTTGTGTGAAGTCAGTCAACAGAATGAGAAACTATTGATTTTAAAACCTTTTGTGATTTTTGAGTAAAGCGTTGCTTTTTAGGACTGTAGAACATTATTATAAACCAGTAACTATCTTTGTTTTCATTGGTTTTTGATGCCATACTCGTCAAGTGAAGAAAATTAACGCAAACACAGTGGAATAGGGTTACGTGAAGTACTAAAGAATAGCGGATGGCATGTCTGTTATCTTATCTTAGCCTTCAATGCCTGCCTGTTTGTTCATTGACTGCCCGAGACATAAACATTGGATATCTTCAAACAGTTCTCTCTAGTTTATTTGGTATTTATTGGAAACTGTGCAATACTAGACCACCAGTTCTAAAGCAAGGTGTAACCGTAGTCTTTTGAGCATACGAGTGTTGTATATGCAGTTTCTACACTCAAGACTTTAAGGAGCTAGAAGTCATTTGGCCGTGTCACGCAACGCTTTACTTGCCCAACCTGAACTAACCCCCCCCCCCCCCCAAAAAAAAAAAAAAAAAAATACATACCTCTTATTAATCGAGTTCGAGGTCCGTACTATAAAATACGGACCGAGTTTTTTCCCGTCGATTTATGGCCCAAGCGCGAAGCGCGCGGGCCATAAATCGACGGGAAAAAACGAGGATCCGTATTTTAGAGTTCGGACCGAGAAAACGAGGTTAATAAGATATTTATTATATCTCTGGAGTCATTTTGGCGACCAAAACAACTGTTTAGCGGGCCGTACAGTGAAGTACGGCCCGCTAAATTGACCAATCACAGCGCGCGTACTAACTGAGAGATATAATAAAATAAAATAATAACCTCAATCTCATAAAGCTTGAGACAAACATTCTATGTCAAGTCTAGACTTTCTCAAAGCCCCTTCACCTCTTTCCTAAATCTGAATCTGTCGCAATAAAGCATTCGATTCGCCCAAAAGGACATAGGTTTTTTGCTTTCATTTTATAAATTAAAACATTGACTTCAATTTTTATTTTTTTTCGGGTCCACGGTATAGTTAGTTTAGAATAAGCTGAAACGCACGTTAAAATCTATACGAGTCAGAGGCTAAATTTGTTATTGCGCGCGAAGACCGCGGCACGTGCGTGTGATACCATTTGAAGTTATTTGACGCCACTCCCGTCAAAGCATATGTCAATCAGTCTTGGCGCGTGAATTTATAATGTGATTCAAATCTGTTCAGGCGAAACAAGTCGACCTCGCTCGAGACTTCGTCTCTCGCTCGGTCGCTTCGTGACCTCCTCGCTCGGTCGCTGCGCGACCTTGCACGCTCACACTCGACACGGTTGCGAGAGGTCGATTTGGAGCAAGTCTAGCGTTCTACTCGCGCTTTTCTAATTCAAAGCTGCTTTTGGCAACTCTGAACTGATGGAGCCTTGCATCATTATTCATGGTGGTTCTAGGGACATACCTGATGAGCTAAAACAGAAGTATGAGGACGCTATCCAGATCGCGGTGAGAAAAGGCTATGCGATACTTTGTCAGGTAAGCGAAGAACCGTCCTAAGGAATTTGTCAGAACTTTTAAAACTGATCCAAAATACCCAGATATCGTCCCATGTACTACCTTCAGTATTTCACAGTTCATCGGTAATAAGCTTAAATTCTCCAAACTCGATCTCACAATGAAAGCCCATGTTTACGAGGCAATTCCTGTAGATGTTGACGTTGCGGTCTAGTTTTATCCTTGGTTTAAATTTTATTCACCTTTGTTTTTGTTTACGGCAATGAATTTTAATGGGGTTTAAAACCAAGAAAATAAAATAAAATTCAAGAATAGGATAAAATTGAACAGCAGCACAGACAAAGGGTTCCTTATACGAAGCGATCTAGATGT
This sequence comes from Ricordea florida, assembly GCA_949710005.1. Taxonomy (NCBI): domain Eukaryota; kingdom Metazoa; phylum Cnidaria; class Anthozoa; order Corallimorpharia; family Ricordeidae; genus Ricordea; species Ricordea florida. The sequence continues at coordinate 4,229,108 of OX453277.1, read as the reverse complement.
CCGCGAGGCGTACAGAATTTAGTGAAGAACTACGTGTCCGTCAATCGATGGTTTTAAAAAAACTAGACGATCGTGTCGATCGTGAAGTCGGGCTGCGATAATGTTGAACATTTATATGCAGGTGTTCGATCTATAGACTCGTACCAAGCTGTTACTTCTTTCTTCCTACGAACGTTTGAAGGAGTTGATGTGAAGGGGAGAGTAAAATTTAAAGTCAGCCTCATCTGTAGGCAATTTTTCTTTTTTTCCGCTTCGGGTTTCCTGTGGCTCAGGGCTCCCACAAAAGGCTAAAATGAAGGTTGGCTATGGAGGAGGCTAAAGAAAAAGTAACGTTTATCACTTTGTTCTTTTCTTTTGCCTTTCCCCTAATGCATTGTGCTTCTTTCAAAAGCTGGAGAAGCCGAGCTGGGTACGAGTCTGATGGAAAATATATATATCTATGTACCGTAAATGCTCTATTATTAGCCCCCCTCTCAAACAAGGCCCCCTCTCTATTAAGCACCCCCCTTTCCACGGGAAAAAAATTATGAAGCCCCCCTCTCTATTAAGCCCCCCCCCCCTCACCCCGCACCTTCTAATTCTACAACAAAAGAAACATGTCGATCAACTGGGGACATTTAGTGATATATTAATTAAGTGCAATACAATCAGATGTTATTAGATCATGTACATACATCATACGTTAACGTTATACAAGATTAAAGTCACAGTTGATCGCTTCCCAAAACAAAACAATGCCTTACTTTGCTTGTTCTTATGGTACTTCGCTTTGACGAAATTAAAAGCCTCCTCTCTATTAAGCCCCCCCTCTAGAATGCCTGAAATAAATAAACCCCCCAGGGGGCTTAATAGAGCATTTACGGTATATCTATATATGGTAAAAATACATATGAGAGTGAGATATGTGCTGTTCTGGTTAAAGGTACACTGAAAATGGATAACATGTACAGTAAGCTATGGTTAGCTCATCTGGGGGCAGGTCCGTTAGGTTATCAAAGAAGTGAAGAAGGGGGTTATAGGGGGATAAATATTCTATAATCTCTAGCCCCTCTTTCCCATATCCAAAGTTTTTTTTTTCTTTTCTAATAACACAGGAATTTAGATGCATCCATTCTTTAACTCTGGTATCTTGGATTTGCAAACTGAGAAAATATAGCTTAATTGTTTTTCAAGTTTACCCTCACATAGATTTGTGCATGTTGTCCTTGATTTACTCTGTGTATATTGGTATTGAAGAGTAAAAGTAAAGGTGTCACAAAAAAGTTCAGAGTTGGTAGTTATAATTACCATGGATTTAAAAATGTATTTAAACCTTTCATTTTTCAGGGGCACTAATAAGTACTATATGAAAAAAATAATATAAATCATTGTTTTATTTGAACAAAATTTACAACTTTTTTAAAACTTTAAGAAAATAAATGATTAGGATTTGCAAATAGAGTGATAAACATGCAGTCCAGGTATTATAACATTTTATTATCATTATAACACAACATAACTTACAAGCAAACTTTTGGTTCTTTGACAATATAATACTAGTTAGTTCATGCATTATTATAATAATTTTGAACACAATTATTATGTCTTTTGCAGAGATTCAGGCAATAAAAATAGTAATCAAATAGTGAGAATCAAGATAAACGTTAATATAAACACAACATATTTAACTTACATGCATAACTATTGGTTCTTTGACAATACCAGTTTGTTCATGCATTGTTATAATTTTGAACACAATGTCTTTTTGTCTTTTCTTCTGTTATGAGCAATATGGACTTCTGCATCATAAATTTTTAGTTTTTGTGGCAAAGTATTAAAATTAAAACACTCTTGACTTAATTCGACCAGCTTTTTCCCTTGCTCAGAAATAGAATCCAAAGTATCTGACTTCCTGAGTAACTACATGGTTTTATAATAGAAAAACATATACAATAAAATAATATAGCAGAACAACACTTTTGAGTGATATCACTGTTTATGCTTGTCAATTACTAATAGTTTTACGAGTATCACTGCAGTTATGTTTATCCTTCCTTGGTTCACTATACTCTTTGCCTTGAATATCTTGTGCAAAATCATTATTCAGTATTAATTCACAAATACGCACACCTCGAAGTTCGAATGAAATACTATTACTTTCATCATAGAATTTCTAAAAGTAGCTTACTAGAATTGAATAATCCCTGCATTCAACCCAAATAAACTGATTTCACCTTGAGAATAGTGAGCACAAATTGTTTTGCTAGAATTAATAACTGTAGAAGGTCCTGGGTTTTTCTCCACATCTCTACTTAAAATAAACTTAGAATGACTGACTTTATGGTTGAGACTTTTATAAGTATCAGGGATAAATATTTGTACATAAAATTGGATTTCTTGAATGCTCCTTACTGTGCTTTGTCCCCATTCTTACAACATTATGTACATGTACCCTGTGTTTCATTCTATTTTGATTTCTGAACCCCTTTGTTTTTATTCCCTTGAATTTGCAATGTGTTGAGTGAAAACCACTTTTATTAACATAGCAATGTATTCTAGATGACATAGGTACTTTCTTTGCAATATACTTACGGATGACCTTTCTTAAATTCCTGCTTAATTCTTCACTATACGTGCAAGTTGTTTGGTTCTACTGCTATCACGTTGAATTAAGCACGAGGTTTGTTTACTACACATTCCACGGCACATTCAGAAGCAAGAAACTTTGCATATCGAGACCTCATCTGGACATATAATTTTTATTTATTGTATTTACATCAACAGACAATTGCACAGCTTTTTCAAACAAATTACAATCATTTTCTAACGACGTTAACACATTGTTCATGGACTGTTGTATTCTTACATATACGAGCTGCGACACGAGCAAGACGAAGACTTAAGCGACTACTAAAATGCTGAATAAAATCACCTTTTTATTTAACATTATTACGAAAATATAACCATTCAATAGACTTAACGAGCTTACAATAAGTAATATATAGATTTCGCCAAGCCTAAAAGCGAGTAGTATGTAAGCGTGTTTATACTCACGTTTTTAGGTTATTTTCAAATTTGACTGAAAATCTCTGACCTTTTTTAGCTTAAGGTGCATAAGCACGTTTAGGGTTTGGGAGTCTAGGGAGGGGTAAGTTTCTGTAAAGTACATAAACACGTTTCAGGTTTAGGAGTTTCTGCAAAATTCATAAACACGTTTTAGGTTTGGGAGGTGAAAAAATTTGAAAATAATTACGGTTTAAAAGAAAAATCATTGAGATACAATACTAAATGGATCAAAAAGAAAGTTCTGCAGAAAAGCCAGGAAAAAATGGCAAAATAATAAGAAGCTTAATAATAAAACAGCTAGAAAAAATTATCAAAAAAGGGAGTAAAAAATTACCAAAAAAGGCAATTATTAAAAAGTTACGTAAAATTCCAGAAATTGATAAGTTTTTCGAAAATAATCCAAGTCAATTACAAATACCAATTCCAGAAATTGGTCTATTTCACGAGCAACCAAAAATATCAAGAATTCCAAGAAGAAGGAAATTAGCACCAACTTTTATAAAACCACAAAAACCAATTCTTGATGAGCCGGTACCTGAAATTAATGTTCCAATTCTCAAACCAATAAATAAAAAGCTTGAGGATTTAATCAAAGCAAATATTATAAAACTTACTAATAGTAAAAAATCTCAACCAAAAAATAAAGGTAAAACTTTTTCTGATAGTGTGAGAGATGAATTGAAGGAAAAGAAGAAAAGAACAATAATTCTTAAAATAAATCCAAATGAAGATGTTCCGCCAATTCGTAATTTCGAAGAAAGAAATGGAAGAATTATTTGGATTAGGAGGGATCTAAATAATGATTTAACGGAAACAATTTATAATGAGTTGGAACCTCAAATAGAAATGGGGGCAAGAATTGTTTTCAGTTTTACCGCTTTGATCCAAAGAGGAAATGGAGAGATAGCTTATCATACTCACACATTTAGAAGCGGAGGAACTTTTACTTCTCTTTTAGAAATAAGAAAATATATAGAGAGGTGTGAGGGAGAGAGATTGAGCTTAGAAGGAGCTGCTTGGAGTAGAGCATATTTACCCCCAGAAAAGAAAATTAATAAACCAGGTGTTCATGAGGGCGGAGTTGAGTTTAGAGAAGTTCAAATAAAAGTTATTAATACCAGACAGCCTTTAGTTGGGTGCGGAAGATTACCCGATGAATTACGAAAGAAAAGATGTATTTATTCCGTAGATGATAAAGATGATAATCTATGTGTATGGCGGTGCTTGGCTATTCTTATGAAAATTATTGATGGTGAAGACAGACCTGAAGCTCGCGTAGAGAAAAAAGCTCTAAATTTAGCTAGAACTTTTTATGGTAATAAAAAACTAAAAAGAGAAGAAGTTAGATCGACAAAATTGGTTGATTTTGAGAAAATTTCAAAAACTTTTTCCATAAACATCCGGGTTTATGAGCAGAAAGATATTTCAAATTTCAAAGTCTGGAAATTGGTGTTTGGGAAAAATAATTTCAAAGATAATTTATCAACTCTAAATTTGGGACTTTATAAAAATCATGGGTTTTTCATTAAAGATTTAGATCTTCTTGCCCAAAATTGGGTATGCCAAGGATGTAAACAAAAATTTACCAGGCACGAAGATTTAAAAAGACATTTTACCAATGAAACATGCACAGGAGGAAAGACAAAAATATTATGCACAGGAGAAAAGATAAAACATATCATGAATGAATCCGACAAAGTTTTTTACGGGGGTAAAATCAATTTTAGTTATAAAGCGTGTCGGTGGATAGAACACCAATCTAAAATTATGGGTAAACATATTCATCACGCGCTTTGTGGTCATGGTGGTGAAAGGTGCTATAGGGATGAGGAGGGGAATGAGATTTTGTTTGACGGATACGAACCCGAGACAAAAACTGTTTTTGAGTTTTATGGTTGTAAATGGCATGGGTGTCCGTGTTCAGAAAACGACAAAATTAAATATAATACAACTATTGAAAGAGAGAATATGATAAAAAGCTTGGGTTATAATGTAGTATCGGTTTGGGAGTGCGAAAATCCTGAATTACCAAATATATGGTTCAAAAAGAAATTTAACCCATATCCCTATTTTATTGATTACGATTTTGAGGGGTTATTACAAAAAGAAGATAAACAGATTACCGATGATTTAATTTTCACCCATACTCACATTCCAGTTAGTGTTGCACTAATCGACAATTTGACAAACAAACCTGTTTTCCTTTACAACCAAAATCCTGATCTCCTCATAAAAGAATTCGTAGAAAAATTGGAGGAAATAAGAAAAATTATTGTCGAAAAGGTTAAAGAAGAATACCCGCTTCCTGATCAAGATTCCTTGCAAAAAAATGTCTTGCAAAAATATGAAGAATGGTGTAATAAAGTACCTGTTTTTGGGTTTAATAGTGGAAAATACGATATCAATTTGATCAAAAGGCATTTTATAAAACACATGACCGAAAAAACTAAGGAGATTTTTATTGCAAAGAAACAGAATAGGTATATGTTTTTAACAACACCGAATTTCAAATTCTTGGATATAATGTCCTATCTTGCGCCTGGGGTTTCTTTTGATAAGTGGTGCAAAGCGAACAACTGCGAAGCCCAAAAACTTGTTCTACCTTATGAAAAATTGGATGGTTATGATAAGCTTTCCTTAGTCGGACCCGTGAAACATGAAGATTTTTACTCTTCATTGAAAAAGAAGAATATTTCCAAAGAAGAATATGAAGAATATTTGCTCGAATTCGAAAAGAGGGGTTGCGTTACAATGCTGGACTGGTTGAAAGAGTATAATTTGAATGATGTTATTCCCTTTCTGGAAGCCCTTGAAAAAACAAGGCGATTATATTATCCGGATGAAATTGATATATTAAAAGATGCCGTTTCTATCCCTGGCGTTTCAATGAGGGCTGTTTTAAATAAATACCAAAAAATGAAGAAGAAAGGAGATCCAGAATTGTACGCCCCAGGGCAATATTGTGCCCATCGTTGCGGTGAATTTTGTGAAGGAAAGTTTTGCAAAAAATGCCAAAAGATAAGAAAGGATTGTAAAATATGCGACAAAAACAAGAGTTATAAATTATTGAAAACGGGTATGGTTGGGGGCCCTAGTATTATTTTTACACGATATGTAGAAAAGGAAGAAACAAAGATTCGCCCGCATAAATATAAAAATCCGGAAAAATGTGTGCGAATTGTTGGGTATGATGCAAACGGGTTATATCTATCCTGTTCTGGACAAGAAATGCCATGCGGAAAAGAAGAATGCATTGAGGTTAAAAATCCATCGGATCCTAAATTTATTAAGAAGATTTGCGAAGATATTCTTGCCGGTAATCTTTTCGGGTTTTGCCAAGTTGATATCCACACCCTTGCGCATCTAAAAGAAAAGTTTGAAGAATTTTCCCCCTTATTTATTGTAGACTCCGTTCCTGAATATTTAGTACCAGAGAATATGAAAGAATATCAAACAGCTACAGGAAGAAAACATCTCAAAGATAATAAAAAATTACTTGGCGTAACCAAGGCAAAAAAGATATTTTTATATACTCCTATGATAAAATGGTATCTTAACCATGGGTTGGAGATTACCGCCATCCATAATATTTTAAAGTATGAATCGGGAAGGCCCTTTGGATTTTTTCCAAAAGAGGTGGCAGACGCAAGAAGAGATGGAGATATTGAGGTTTTATTGGAAAAACTAAGTAAAGCCTTTGATGAAAACAAGATTGACGATGTGGTGAAAATTACCAATGAATTAAACCAATTCCCTGATATATTCAAAGTTATTGAAGAAAATAAAGATATCAAAGTACTGATTGAAAAACTAAAACCAAAGTACAAGGGATGTAAAGAATTAGCCGACACGAATAAACTTAGGGGAAATTCGTTCTACGGGAAAATGATAGAAGACAAAGAAAAACATAATATCACAAGGTATACTCAGGATGAGGAAGAGGTTGAAAAAGCCCTAAGGTCTGCGTTCTTTGAGGATCTTAATGAAATAAATGACACATATGAAATAATAAAACGGAAAAGATTAATAAAAATAGACAGACCCTACCAATGCGGCATCGCGGTGTATCAGCTAGCAAAATTAAGAATGCTGGAATTCTATTACGATTTTCTGGATAAATATCTCGATAGAAAGGATTTTGAGCTGATTCAAATGGATACAGATTCAATGTACATGGCAATCTCGTCTGAAAATTTGGACGATATTATAAAACCCGAAATGAGAGAAGAATACTTTTCCGGTGGAAAAGAAAAATTTCTATCAACTTCTAAATATCATGACAAGACTCCGGGTTTGTTCAAAAAAGAGTTTGACGGGATTAGAATGATTGCTCTTTCCTCAAAATGTTATTACGCGGAGGATGAGAAAGGAAAGGCAAAGTATAGTTGCAAAGGTACAATTCATAGACAAAACGAAATGAACTGGGATAGGTACATGTCTGCTTTGAAAGGGTCAATTGATATGTCACAAAATACAGGTTTTAGAATCAATGATAACCAAATTGTGACATATACACAAATTAAAAAGGGATTGAACGCATATTACGATAAAAGATGGGTTTATGAGGATGGAATTCACACAAAACCATTATATTAGAACAGAATTAGGGGGTAACTCTGTATCATCCGGAATAACCTGTAATTCTTCACGTACAAAACCGCGCCTTGGGCCGTTTTCCAAAAAATACAAAACCGGTTGATTAGGAGAAATTCTACTTCCAGAAATATAATAAACTTTTATACTCCAAATGGGATCTGTGGCTCTTCTTCTTTCTCCGCCTTCAAGTTCACCCGGAGCTAATAAATATCTAACCCTAACTTCGGTTGGTAGTCTAACCTCATCAAGCCCCACCGCGCGTTTGTAATTTTTAGTTTCAATATTCACCTCTTTCATTTTTATAGCCTCATCGGGCTCTTTACCGGTTATTCTCTTTTTCGTATTATTCAAAGTTTTTAGAATAGCCGGTAATCTTTTCACCCATACCCTTGATCGATCATCACTAATCATTTCCTGCGCATATTGATGACTAAATAATCTTTCTCCTAATATTTTATTTGCATTTTCCACAAATGCTTGTGCTCTATGATTACCAGCCTCACTTCTTTGTATCTTCACATTATGGTAATTCATGAGTTTACTAACTTCTCCCATAAATTCTTTTCCAGGATCAACCATTAAAGTTTTTGGAAATTTCAATCTTCTAGAATATATTTTCTTAAAAGCTTCTGATATCTCTCGACTTTCTTTTGAGGTTAATGGCTCAGCATCTTTATATCTCGAGGCGATATCAACCACAACTAACGCATATTTATAAGTTTTTCTTCCAACCTTATCATGAGGTAAAAATAATAAATCCGCTTGGTGAATCTGATTGGGTTTATCCACAGTCCAGTGCGGTCTTGGAATATACTTTGGAGCAGGAAGATAGATTTGCCATATTGCCTGTTTCTCCAACCATTGTTTTGCTTCATTTTCACTTACTTTCGCTTTCTCAGCTAATTTAGGAATCGCGGCATATCCTTTCCAATACCCTTCGGCTGAATAATATATTTTTGTCATCATTTAAAAATAAACAATTACCTTATAAATCAAATGGTGGCTGAGGAAGAAGAAATAAAATTTACCGAATACCAAATTAATCTCATGAAAAAAATCATTAGGAAAAAAATTCTGTATATGAAAGATGGCGATCAGATTTTTAATATTATGATTTTAATTCCAGACGCAAGAGAAAGTTTATTAAAACATATTGCCAAGTTAGAAAAAAGTAGGACGATAAGGTTTAGTAAAAAACATATTCCAAATTTAGGAAATAGGACAACTCAGGTTTAAAGATTAACCAAAGTATCTTATAAATTTACAATGACGTCTGAAAAAATTAATCCAAACAGAATTCCAAAAGAACCTTTTGGTTTGAAAGCAGAATCAACCCTGAATAGAATTACTCTAAATCCATCCTCGGCCAGTCCCGGAGAAACATTATACGTAAATATTCCAAAACTCGCCGAGAATTTGGTGATTGTTCCCGGAAGTGTATCTCTTCTATTTGACTTAGATATTGAGGGTCATGCTAATAACACAGTCGTTAATAATCTGGGTCGTAATCTTGTAACCAGACTAAAAGTTCTTTTTGGAGGAGAAACATTGCAAGATACTCAAGGATATGATTTATTTCAAACATATCATGATTTATTCTTAACCGAAGAAGAGCGTGAGGATAGATTAAAACAAGGTATTTCTTCCGAAAATATGAGAAAACTTAGAACAAAAGCGGGAGATAAAAAAACACAAGACGCAAAGGAAGTTACTCTATCCAATGTTCATGGAACAAAGTATAGAATACCGATAAATCATCCTATTCTAAACGATCACGGCGTTTTTTACCCGAAAGCGTTGGAAAATCATCTTATATTCGAGATTACTCTTGCCCCGATCGCCAATATTGTTATTTATTCTGATACAACCAAAGCACCATCGTATTCAATCAAAAACCTAGAGTTAGAATATTCCTCAATTTCTAGCGAATACTTAGCTCGTGAGGCCCAAGCAGCTTATCAGGTAGGTAAAGGATTCTTTTATGAAAATGTTACTTTGCACAAAACTTTTACCTTTTCAATTGGTGGAGATGGCGTTATTAATCAGCATATTAATTTACCGAGAAGATCAATGACGGGAATATTGTTTTTGTTTTTAGCGCCTCATGCTGTTGGTGCAAGGGATTCTGAAAATTTTTATAATCCTGGAATAACCTCTGTAGAAATTGATGTTGATGGCGTTCCAAATAGAATATACTCTAGAGGAATGATTCCGTCCGATCTTTGGGAATCCGTGAAGAAAAGATTTCGCCGGGATGATGGTTTGCAAATTTCACTGAAAGAAAAAGAATTTTACGCGGATAAGTTTGCTCTTTGGGTAGATACTAGAACTCATCCAGATAATGGAATTCATGGCGGCGGACTTGCTCTAAATAATACGCATGATGGTGTAAAAATAGAAATTAAAAGGAAACAGGGCGGAACCGGAACCATAACTTGTCATATGTTTGTCGTAGCGGATGCAATGATGGAGATTATGAATTCAAGTTTGAGATCAATTAAGTACTGACCTAAATTTAAAAACATTTAGTTATGATACAAAAATCATGGAAGATTTGCGAGATAAAATACCATTTCATTGTATTATAACTGGACCAACAAATTGTGGAAAAACAAAGTATTTAATTGAACAGCTCCGCGGTCCTTTCCGGAAAGTTTTTGAATATATTGTTTTAATTTGTCCGACTTATTCTAAAAATAAAACTTATCATAATTTTGCTAAAAAGGATGAGCGTTTTTATGTATTATCTCCGGATGCAAGTAACGTAGAGGAGATTAATGAATTGCTGAATGATTGTCAAACTTTATTCTCCGGAACAAATACTTTAATAATTTTGGATGATTGCGCCGTATCTACAGATCTGAAGAAAAGATCAAATAAGTTTATAGATTTGGCATTCTCTGGAAGGCATCATGGTTTATCAATGTGGGTTCTAACTCAGCAATTAACTTCAATAGCAAAACCATTCCGGGAAAATGTTGCCTGCGTCGTTACTTTCCATAATCCTTCCCAGAAAGGGATGAAAATGTTTTTCGAAGATTACGGCGGTGATTTGGATTATGAATTGGGGAAAAAGTTTGTACAACTCCTGAAAACTGAAAAATATTCTAGGTTATGTTTATCTTTGCGATATCCATTTAATTGCTATTTAGAGATACCAGAAGTGATTTAACAAAAAGATGACAAAGCCGGAAGATTACATTGACCAACCGATAGAAAAAATCGCCCGACCGGAGGGAGGGTCTGGAAAAAGTGAGGATCTTGAAATAAAACAAGAATCATTAGCCATTCTCGCTGTTCTCGGGACAACAAAGGAATATTTGGGAGCAGAAATGAGTCTGGGAGATGTAAAGAAATTATCCGCAAAAGATGTAGAAAAATATTTTAATCGTTATCAATCGGTAATGGGAAAGAAAATTAACGGAGGATTGGTAGATTCTTCCCTGGAATTAGTTTCCAAACTTATTTCGTATTTAGTTCCGGTAGATGACATAGATGCTCTTTGTGATGATTTGAAGAAAGATAATTTGGTTAATCGAGAATTAACAAACTTTGTAGGTCTCTTGGCATTAAAAGGAGGAAGACTGACAGCACTTGCTAGCGGGGTATTCCAGGTTGCTAAACACGTAAAATTAAACAAAAATCAACAAAAACCAATAGAAGGAGCAGTAAATTCTAACACAATTGATCAGGAAACTAAGCAATCTGCTGAAGGCGTCGATACTGTGTATTAAACAGATCTAAAAACTTATCAGTAGCATCCAAATAACAATGTCAGAAGAGGAACAAATTACTGCTGAGCCAAAAACAGAAAATAACGAAACTAAAAAGAGGGAAAAAGATCCTAAAAAAGTAGCAGCTGGAAAGAAATTAGCGGAATATAATAAAAAAGCAAAAGAAGCATTAGCTAGGGAGATGAAACGAGAGTCGCAAAACGATAATCAAGAAAAGACAAATAATGATTATAAATCGTGGCTTCCTGAATTATCTTTTACTACTGTTTTATCCGTTGTTGGATTGGGGTTTACAGCATTTGATCTTTTTATGAGATATAAGGAAAAAGCCAGAGATGAATATTCAAATAGGATAGCTGATTTATCGCAAGTTCCTCAATTACCGCAACCATTTTCTGCAACCCCAAAATCTTTGGGAATGGAATAATCTCAAAAGTTATTTAAAAGTTTCTTACTGATGAGTAAAAATCATGTCAACTGAAAACAAACTTGTGAAAACTGTAACTGATTCTGCGGTACTTATCGGATTAAGCGCTGGAGTAGGCTATGTAGCAAAAAAGATGATGAAAGAATCCTTTTTGAGTGATCCATCCATGAGTATTACAAATTACGCAAAATGGGTTGCCGTATTATCCGGGAGCATGTATCTTAAAACATATTTAGAGGATCAAAAGATTTTACCAAAATAAAATGGCATCAATAGCGATGATGATTGGCGGGGCAATATTGAATGCAACAGCATTTACCGGAGGAAATTATCTTGCAAAATATTTATCTGGACGCAGCGTTGATACAGAAAAAATACGACACGATAAAGCGATGGAAAAATATCAAAGGGATTACGCAGAATATCAGGAAAAAAGACAAAAAATGCTTGATTGGAAAATGAAGAAAAAAGATGAAAAATATCAAGCATCAAAAAATATTTCGGCTACAAATCAGGCTTTTGCGTTGTACGAGCAAATGACTGAACCAAAATTCTCTGATTATTACAAACCAAGCGAAGAACAAAAGACCGGGGAAATGGCATATGTCGGAGCCGGAATGTTAGGGTTGGGTTATGCGGTAAGTAAAATATTATAATGTTATGTAACCAGCAATTGGGTTATATAACATCAGATTAAAACCCCATGGGGGGAGGAAGGATAATTTCATCTTCTTCATCTTCATATTCTGCTTTTTCCATTTCTTCAGCGGCAGATTTACTATTTGAGAATCTAACTTTAGTTAATCTTTTCCTTTCTCTTTTTGGTTTTATAACTGCTTCATAAAGTTTTACTTGAAGGGCAATACAAGTACCACTAATAAATATTGATTCAATTTGTATTATACCTTCTTCAACCTGACACCCTGTATCTAATAATTTTAATGGATCAATTTCCTCATCATTTTCTGAGTTATAAAACTTGGTTTTAATTTTGTCTTCTCTTTTTTTCCAAAGTAATTTTGCATACAAGGTTGGTCCTCTATCTGGAACTCTATCGATCGAATTTTTTTCCGTCTTCCAGTATAGAGGATTTAAACCTCCTTTTTGTTTTTCAAGCTCATTTCTTTCCAACTCAAATTTTCCAATTTTGTCTCTATTTATAAGTAAATGATCAATGCAATTTTCAACAATTGCATCGAACAAATCAATCCATTTTTCTTCTTCGGGGGTTGGGCTGCTTCCATTCCATAAACATAATGGAAATACATATCCCGTAATTGCACCCGTTTCTGGACTTGTATTTGTGGAAACACCGTAAGAATATAAATTTCCAGTTTTAATAACAAGTTCTCCTTCTGTTCCATCGTCATTTTTCGTAAAGATTTTAATTCTCTTAAATTCAACTTTGGGAATTTTTCCAGGGATTTGGCCGACAATTGGTTTGGTAAATATCATTCTTTCTTGGGGGTTATAAGTATTAATATCAATTAATTGTGTAGTTTCGTTCTCCATTTTAATTTCTGTATTTTATGTTTTTTCTTTTTAAATCAATTTTTCTTTTATTTACGACTCAAGGTAATCTAAAGATTTCTTACTGATGAGTAAAAAATCATGGCAGAAGAAATACCAATGGAAGATTTTTCAAGAAATAATAATGATGATGATAATTATGATTGGGATGATACAGCTTTACAAACCACAAACACATCTTCAACCCTTGATCAAGATTATCATGGTTATGATGATTATAACCAATCAAGAGACAGGGCTCAATGGGATCAAACTGCGGAAGATGGGGGCCGGGATAGTTTTAGAGATGAAAGAAGGGTAGAAGCAGTCCAATATCTAAAACGCTATTTTCCCAAATTCGATCCGAAAAATGCATCATTTAATGTTGAATTTGGAGAAGATGGTAGTATAATCGGGAGATTAAGTAATAGGTCAAACGCCGCAACGCATATCATACTTGACAAAGATGGAAATCTTAGGATCGAAGATTTACCAAAAGGAATGAGAAAAGAACTGGGCGCAGATTATGAAACCATGTTGAATATTTTAAATGAAGAGAAAGAAAAACATAATGAATTAAAATCCGCAGTGCAGGGAATAGACGCGCTTTTGGCAACACGCACGGATGAGATTGAAGGATATGTGAAGAGAGAAAAAGAGCTTCGATTATTCATTGAGAAACAACAGGAAAAACAGGCGGAGAATAAATCCCTTTTTGACCAAACCGTAAAACAGAACATAGAATTAAAAACACAAGCGGAGAAAATTTTGGAGGAAGTAAAATTGTACAAAGAGGAGATTGATAAATATAAGAAGGATAAGTTAAATTTACAAAAGCTAGAAAAGAGCAGGGATCGTCTAAAAACAGAGAACGATAAATTGAAAGAACAAATAGGCGAACAATTGTCGGACATTGAGAGCAAAAAAGATGAAATACTTAAAAATTTACCATTAAGAGAGCGGATAAAGTACATCTTCAAAAAGTATGGATTTACGGTCTTTGCTATTTTAAGTGCGGTGGGGGTCGTCATTGGTGTTATAGTTTCTAATCTTTCAAAGGGTTTATCTGCATTGGGTAGGGGAGTTGGAAATGGATTAAAAACTTTAGGAAAAAAACTGGGTGAAATATTGCCGGGAATGGTCGGAGCAATAGTTAGCTTTCTTTTCAAAACCGCGGGGCAGGTTATTGGCTTTTTGGGGGAGAATGCTTGGCTTTTGATAATGGCCGTAGTTCTTTATTTTGTGGAAAGTATAAAAAAGAAGAGAAAGTAACAAATTTAAAGATATCTTTTCGTTCAGTAAAATACAATATGGGTGAATACAATGGAATTTATCCTCAATTACCAAATAATAATCTTCAAACACCGGGTAAAGATGGCGCAATTATTTTCAGATTACAAAAATCGAGCGAAGTATTGCAAAATCTCGAGAAGGAAATTAAACATTACGAAGAAGTGAGAAAAAAATATAATAGAGCCAGAGGAATATGTACAAAAATTAGCGTTTCTGGTGGATTTATTTCTGTTATCCTATCCGCAAGCGGGCTTGGAACTTCTCTCACGGGTTTCGGCGCAATAGTCGGAGTTCCTTTGGGTGTTGTCGGCGGAATTTTTGGCGGATTATCGGTTGGGTTCGGAATTGCCTCAAAAAGTCTTTCTGGAAAAGTTAGTAAACACGAGCAAACCGTCGCAATTGCAAAATCAAAATTAAACACCATTAACGATTTGGTTTCAAAAGCTCTGAAAGATAATGCAATATCCGATCAAGAATTTTCCATAATTTTGGCGGAATTGGAAAAGTTTCAAAAACTGAAACAGGAGGTTCGCCAAAAATTCAGAAAAGATTCGGAAAAAAACTTCGACATGAGTATAATAAGGAAGAAAGTCCGAGAAGATCTGTTAAAAGAACTTACCGGAGGTCATTAAAATTTGTTTACGAGAAAACGGAAGTTGGTTGCAATTGTTTCGCCGGCATTAATTGATTTTACATCTTATTCTTAAAAGATCTAAAGATCAGATAAATTGGAAAACAAAGAATAAGATGTTATTTAGCGATTTCATTAACCGCTACCCAAAAGCAAATATTTCAAAATTCAGTTATGTACATGATTTATATGGCGGATATGTTAAATGGAAAGTTAATGGGTCAGCAGTTATGTCTGATGACGATCCCACTGGAAAAACATGGACTGATGATTTTTCCGATAATTTGAAAAAGTTGTTGCGGGAAGATTTGGGTTTAGAAAATAAAGAAAAGGTAAGTTCATTTCCCAAAAGTTTAACATTTACAAAACAACCATATCCAATACCCGGAATTAAATTCGACGAATTTGCAAGTGATGCCACAAGAATGTTAATATTCTTAGAAATTTTTGTTTCAGAAAAAGATAGTTTCACCGCTCCAATGAAAAATATTTTCAAAAATCAAACTGTGGGGCTTACCAGTGGAAAAGAAGCTAGAGCTTGGTTGAGTAAACCAAATATTAATCACTGGCCACAACAATTAAACATGGCGGTTTGGTGCGCATCGTCCGGATGCGGAGTAGGATTTGGAGATATTTTAAGTTACCCAAAAATTATTAGAAGTTTTTTCGTATTTCACATTTACTTTACCATAAGAAGAATAATAGAGGAATTAAAGGTGCCATTACCTGGGGGAGAAACTTTTTCTTTGAAAAATAATCCGTACAACAAAAATGCTTATAATAGATTATGCGCAGAATTTGGGTTAAGTAATGATCAAGATTACAAGGGATGGAACAAAACTTTAGCGGATTTTAGATTCAAGGGCGGCGCAAACCATGGGGCTGGAGATATATTCATTGATTATGGGGGAGGATATACAGACCATGATGCGGTTCCGGGAAGTGAAGCCGCGCAAGCAAAGGGCGGTGGATTACAAAATGTGAGGGTCATAAGAAATTATGATACAGAAGCTAATATTTGGCCGAGCCGCGATAATAAATTTTACGACGATGGAGGAAGAAAAAATATGGGGAATTTAATTTCAATGCTCAGAAATGATTATTTTGTTGATTTTCAATATGCTTGGTTTATACCAGACTCGGGCCATGGATTAACAAAAGCGGGATTGGGAAGAATAAATAGATCGATTGAGGCTTTTGTTTATTGCGTTTTGGGCGCACAAGTTAATACCAGAACTTCAATTGTTAGTAAAGGAGGTGGAGGTTTTGAAACCCAGCAAAACTTTATAACTTTATTTGAAAGTTCGGTGCTTGAAAATGATGTGGCCCAATCAATTCAAAGATATCAAACTGCAGTTCAAGAATCAAAATCCCGACTTGATTTAGCGGTAGCTCCTGGCGTTTGGCTAATGCCGAGCAATTTAATAATAAATACGGAAAGCGTTATTGGGTATAATAATGATTTGAAAAGGGTAACAGAAGATATGACTTTTGGGGTAAATAATGCAATAAATGCGCAGACAAAAAATGTCGGAATAAGTCATAGTTTAGGAACCTCAAAGGTTTTATTAAATACCAATCCTCAACCGGAAAAACCTAAACAAAACAAAGTCGTTGAATCAAAAAATGAAGAAGAAGAAACATCTTCTCACCAAAATAATCTTATTGTTTTAATGATTGCCGGAGGATTATTATCCTGGTTTTTATTTCGTTAATGTTTTGATTATATAAATCTAAAGATGAACATAATGTAATCAAAACAAAAATGCTAAGTATTACAATGTGTGATTCTGAAAGTAGGATTTATTTAGATCCTCCGCTGAAAAATCTTCGGGAAATACAACTCCTGGATTGTAATATACAAACCAAAAGATTGATTAATTTCAAAGATCAACAGATATTATTCAAAGATAATAATCAGCCTCTCATAATAATACAACCTGGTACATATACATTGCGCGATATCCAATCGTTCTTTCTTAATGATACTGATAGGGAAAAGATAACAATCATTGAGACAGACACTGTTGACTATCTTTATTCCAATAAAAACTTCAAAATAAAACTTACGAGAGGGTTGGCGATTGGTTTAGGAGTGCCTGAAGTTATAAATCCCGGTAAATTATACCCCATAAATATACAGATTAGGGAACCTTTGAGACTCATGTGTAGTATAGTGGATAATAAGTCGTCATATATGAATAACACCAAATATGGGGAACTTGTAAAACTTATGCCATCAAACCTACTTGCAAACATACCCTCAAAGAATTACCCGACAATTCCGGTTCAAAAATATGAGAATCCCATAAACCATTTCGATTTAAGTATCTTAGACAATGAATGGAAAAAACTTGATTTAAGGGGATTGCCAATAACTTTTAGTTTAAGATTTAGATAAATTTTTGTTATGTAACCAGTAATTGGGTTATATAACATAATTATTTATAATTAATCTTCATTACTCCATACCTCTTCTTCCAAAAACTTTAACTCATCAAATTCAATACACCAATCTAAATATCTAGAAGGATGCCATGCTATTATATTTAGTTCGTTGCGTAAGTCTTTATAGAATTTGCGCTTGTGTATTGCTCTCATTAAATCATCATGCAAAACATTGTAAAATTTATCTTTATGTTTTACCTTGTGCGGATTTATTGATATAATTATATCAATAAAATTAATAGTAAAATTATTATCAAACTTATTAATATCACATTCCTTATCATAATAGCCAAAATACCCCTGAACTCTCCCATAATCAATTTGCTGAAAATATTCCTCATGAGCGGCACTGTCATCATTACTAACGCCATTTCTTAAATTTAAAAAGTCTTTACGAAACTTAAATTTGGGCCATTCATATTCGTCAACAATTGCTTTAAAACATTCATTTGCGCGATTTAATAAATCTTTTACAAACTTTTCAGTGCATATCCCATTAACACAAAATTCTGCCTTAGTTTCATAGTTAATAACACGCGCATTATATTCATTATCATTATAAACAACTGCAAAATGAATATTGCCATTTTCAACAATAAAACTGCGAATTTTTGATATAATTTTTAACAAATCCTTTTTAATTTCTTCTATGAAATCGCAAAACCGCAGCCCATTTTCGTTTTCATAATTTAAATAAAAATCTTCTTCCAATCTGTATATTCTCCTTTCCATCTTTTATTTTTTTCATTTTATATTTTTTCTTTTAAATACCAATTTTTTTTGTTATGAAACCAAAATATAGGTTACATAACATAATTTTCAACATTCCTTACAATGATACTTTTGTTTATTATGTTCACATATTTGTGATCCACCGCATTCTTTGCAAAAACTTTTTTGCTTGTTATGAGCGCATATTTCTGAACCATCACATAATATGCAGTAAGACTTTCTTTTCCCATGAACGCATATTTGTGATCCTCCGCACACTTTACAATAATATTTTTTAACTCTATGCTCACAATAATAATAATAATTATACATTAAAATAGCTTTTAAAAATAACTCATCAATATCCTCATCTGGAAATTTTTTCAACTCATTAATTAAAACAACTTTAGTCATTTTATGTCGACCCTTAATTTCCAACTGTCTTGCAATAAATTTTAGTTGAAGAATATTCAAACTTTGTAATTTTTGATCCATTTAGTATTGTATCTCAATGATTTTTCTTTTAAACCGTAATTATTTTCAAATTTTTTCACCTCCCAAACCTAAAACGTGTTTATGAATTTTGCAGAAACTCCTAAACCTGAAACGTGTTTATGTACTTTACAGAAACTTACCCCTCCCTAGACTCCCAAACCCTAAACGTGCTTATGCACCTTAAGCTAAAAAAGGTCAGAGATTTTCAGTCAAATTTGAAAATAACCTAAAAACGTGAGTATAAACACGCTTACATACTACTAAGCGGGGCTCCTGTTTAGTACTTTCATTTCACTTTAAACTGTAAAAGCGTTCTAAAATATTGCGAAGGAATTCACAAACGTTTTTAACTATAGTTAAGTGTCGAGGTCGGTTAACTTGCTATGATTTTTGTCTAAACTTTCGTCTGCCATAAGTACGGTCTTTCTACCTACAAAGTCATGGAGTATATTCTACAAAAAACACAAATTATCAATGTACTGTATTCTATTCCTGATGAAATTAACCATTCTATTTGCGTAAATGTATTTAAAAGACTTGTACACGCTACTGGGAAATGCAGGACACAACTCTTCTCATTTTCGTGTTAAAACGAACACCTCGGTAAAATAAATGTTTACTCCAAGCAGGGTGCAAAGAAAATTAATTTTACAGATTGCCCTCCGGGCAAGCTGTAACCAACATCTACCAGCCCGAAAAACATTTTTCACGAGAATGAAAAAATAATTATTAATTATTCTTTTCTTAATTACATTTTAAGTTTAAAAAATTACTGCCTTCATTTATTCACTACAATCAGCTGTAGTTACTTAAACAAAAGAAATAAATAACCGTAAAAGTGTGAACTATAATTAGACCTGGTCCAACGCAACATGTGAATGACTAACATACATTTGAGACATTTTACAATTTAGAAGAACATTTTTTACGAAAACAACGGCGTTGAAACCAAAGTTCTCAATCGACACACTAAATGACAACGTCGACAACGCGAAAAGCTGCCAGTGAAAGCGCTACATTCTGCAATTTGCCGCCAAGAGAAAATTCCCCGGGAGTATTTCTTAGCCGTCGACAGGGGAGATGTTTATATGATTAAAGGACATAAAAATTTGAAATCTTTCATCAGTTTGCTTCTCATTCAAAAGTAGTGCATTCAGAAGATCATTTTTCTGAAGAAGGTTTGTTTAGAAGTCGGTTTTCCAAGTCAAGTGTCAAGTTTAAGGGAAAGTGGAAAGTGCGAGTGCTGAGTCACGCATCAGTGAGCAAATATTTTGCAGACAAAACTTATGCAAATTTGTGGTCCATAGCACGGAGTCTTTCCACTTCTCGGTTTTCTTCGCTACAATTTTGTCTGTTTTCCACAGCACGGAGTCTTTCCGCTTCTCGGCTTTCTTCGCTAAAATTTTGTCTGTTTTCCACAGCACGAAGTCTTTCCGCTTCTCGGCATTCTTCGCTACAATTTTGTCTGTTTTCCACAGCACGGAATCTTTCCGCTTCTCGGCGTTCTTCGTTAACATTTTGTCTGTTTTCTCGAGCCCGGACTCTTTCTGCTTGTCGGCGTTCTTCGCTATAATTTCGTCTCCTTTCTCTTTCCCGAGCGCGCCTTCTTTGGCGATCTACTTCGCTCATTCTTCCTCAGTTAATTGTTGCTCTCTTTCCCGTTGCTCTTCACCTGAACCCTGTGTTCTGCAAATTATATTTTCTCTGCTATTGTTTGTTGACATAGCAATAGAAATTGTTTCGTTTATCCTTTAGTAAAACTTTAACAGTGTAGAGTAGTAATATTGTGTCTCAAAAAGACAATGAACTGAAAATTTCTTTTTCAGTCGTCAACGCAATTTCCCGCCAAAAATACGCGGGCTACCAGAACAGCTTCCAAATAAATCACGTCACCTCGATGAGTTGACACATGAGCCCACAATATGGTCATGTGATGCTGGTCAGTGGCTATCCCGTTTTGACAGCTGTCAATTGACCATATTGTGAATGTCCAATATAAAAGATGTGGATTTGCCAAGACTAGCCTGAGATACCCCTCCCTTCCTTTTGATAGTCTCCCCTACCCTACCCGTACAATCTGTAGACGCGTGCGGACGTACGGACGTACGTACGTACGCACGTACGTACGTACGCTCGGTCAGTCACGTGACAACCAAAAGAAAAGAGGTTGACCATATTCCATGAGTATGGGGCTCTGCTCCACGAGCCCCGCTAAAAAGCAAGTAAATAATATTAAAAAGTTTGTTATTCTGGTGTCCTCATGACTTACATTATACTGTAGGTTGTTGGGAGCGACTATAGAATACCCGTCCACATTGAAGGACGTAATATCCTTGTACCCGCGGTCGCTAGTGCCCGAAGAGGTCTGAGAAAAAAAAATCATAAGTCCCAAAGTCGTTTCTGGTCTGAGTATGAAAAATCATAAGTCCCGAAGTCGTTAAAAGAACGAAGCGTATAATAAAAGTGTAATACTAGTGTACCCGCTGTCGGTAGTCCCCGAAGTAGTTAAAAGAACGAAGCATATAATTATAAGTGTAATACTAGTGTACCCACGGTCGGTAGTCCCCGAAGTCTTTAAAGAACGAAGCATATAATTGCAAGAGTGACTGCCGACCACGGACCTTGTACCCGAGGTGACATTATTGAGTGGATGGGTATTCTATAGTCTAGCCGGTTGTTGTTCTCCAATGTGGCGGACGTCTTCGAACTCGTTTGAACATGTTAGAATTGCTAGAGAGTCCTTGAAACAACCCGGGTCGAAATATACACTCATAGACATCTTTTAGTGTCGGTTTATCAAGGACGGCGTGTGCATTTGTATGTAAGTTGAGCGTCTTAGCAGGTAATTTTTCCGACATTTATGACATCATACCATTTTGGTCGAGTTTGAAAAGCATCATGGGGGACTATATGCGACGTTGCCAGATAGACTGATAGATTGAAGAAAAGGTAAAACTAAAGTCGGGCCGCCACAGCCCGACTAATAATACCCATTAGAGACTAGATCTAATCAAATCGATGCGCTAGTAAATTGTCGTCCAATCATACTCAACAAAAAAGCTTCAAGATTCTAAACAATGTTTCAGCGCATCGATTTGACTTGATCTAGTCTCTAATAGGTATTATTTTTAAAAAAAAAATTGATTGGCGGACACGTAGTTTTTCACGAAATTCTGTACGCCTGGCGGACATCTAGACACTTCGTTCCTTATATCGCTTTCTTGGCGACTTTAATAACAGTACCTCGTGTATTTAGGGTCGTTGGGCAGAACAGAAGACTTTCTTTAAAAGGCAAGCTCTAAAATTTGAAAATTTTCAAAGAATGATGAATGGTTGTGAGATCTTTTTCTCAGCTAAATTTGTACTTTGGAAATTCAGAATGTCAATGAATAATAATTAAATAAGTAATTCTTAATATTATTTTTTACAGTGATTGATTTATTTTAATTCATTTTGAAAATGCTTACAAACATCAAGGGTGGTACTGCAGTAGATGCTGTTGAAGCTGCTGTGAGAAATATGGAAGATGACCCAGTCTTCAATGCTGGTTATGGCAGTTGTTTAACTGAAGACAAGACAGTTGAGCTGGATGCATTTATAATGGACGGGCACAAGCTAGCCACAGGTTACCACCCATACGATGGGCTTAAAGCAGACACAGTTTGATGCTATGCTTGTTAAGTAATAATTGATTGTTACTTAAAAAGTTACAATTCATTGACCCAGCTGCTTGGTGAATTTGGGTTATAACTTTTCATTACATTTACTTATCCATTGTACTAGATGTACATGTAGCATGAAACTATATCTAGTTGTGCACCTGCCTGCAATGTGGACATATTGTTTAAATTTCAAGCGATTAAGAGTATTATAACTTCTGCAGTGGATTAAAATACTTTTATCTTCCCCAGTGGGTTACTGGAACTCAAAATGACATTGTCATTTTACCTCTTAGTATTGATTTTTCTCATGGACTTATTCCCGTTTTACGTGTATTTAGTGAATTGACCAATTCTGGCCCCACTCATGCAATCCCATTATAGAAAACTATAGTACAAGCTGATGTGTGTACAGCCGGACGGGTTGACGTAAGCCAGTGTGGAAATAGCTGTCTGGCCCTGGTGCACTTGTACATCTTTGTTGCGAAAAAGAAACCAGAAATGAGAAAATAAGTCATGTTTTCAGTGAATTGCGAATTTCTTTTTATGATTCAAAAATCTAAAAGAAAAGTTTTTACATTTGTAAAATCCTTTTTAGTGATTTTTCCTACGCCGGACCTCCCACTCATTCAATAAGCACATAATGTGAAATCTTAGATCAAACAGGAGCTCTGAAGCTAAAAAACTCAGTTTTATATTCTTGGATGGGAACCTTAACTCTACAGTGTCTTTTTCTGCTTAGGTGTAAAATGGTTACTGAGTGAAAATATTTAACCAAAAAGAATGAAGGCCATAAGCAGTATCTTTTGGTGCAGGAGTTGTTAGAATGTAGTTACCACATAAGTTGTAAATTATACTGTTGATTTGTGTGGTAATTTCTCACATGCAGGTGCTGTTGCATGTGTGCAGGCTATTGCAAATCCAGTGGCATTGGCTCGACATGTAATGGAGGACACATCCCATTGTTTGTTGGTGAGTGAAGGTGCACTAAGGTTTGCAAAGAAAATAGGATTTCCTGTTCTTGAGAACCCTTCAGAACTGATAACAGAAGAGTCCCATGAACGCTCAGCATGTGTTGGTGACTATCTGGGAACTGTCTCAAAACATGCAAAAACTCATCTGGGAGAGAAAAGAGATAAAATTGCTGATGGTGTAGAAAGAGTGGTCAAAGGAGGACAAGGGTTTGATACTGTTGGAGCAGTAGCTTTCGATTCACATGGTAGACTCGCAAGTGCTACTTCTACAGGTTTGTACCGTAAAATATATTACCCTTCTATTTCTAAAGGTGATCAATAGTCAATCTCTCCTTACAATATTAGAACAGTGTTGAACAAAGAGGTTGTGAGAATTGAGAAGATTATCTCATTAAATTGAGCCAGTTCAAGACGAAAATCTCAAAACTACAATGTGTAAGGAAGCTAGTGTATGGCAATACTATCTGAGTATAGAGTATGTTATAAGGTCTGGTTATAGATCAAATTGCGTATTACAATATGTGTTTTCCCTTTTACATAGCAATATAAACAATGATAATGATAAAGATATTTATAATAATAAAATATTAATAATAATGATAATGTACATGTAACAGACTTAAATAGCATATCTATGAATTACTTAGCTGATTCTATATTTTTTGACATTTATATGATGTTTTGACTTTTGACAATAAATGTAACATTTGACAAGATTTACATGTTAGAATTTTTTCAATTTCAGGTGGACTGCCTGACAAAATGTCAGGCCGAGTTGGAGATACACCCTTAGTAGGTTGTGGAGGGTATGCCAATACTGCTGCTGCTGCTTCAACCACAGGATGTGGCGAACACCTGATGAAAACCGTACTTGCTAGGGATGTTGTTCACAACATCGAAGAGGGCATGAATCCTACACAAGCTTGTGTGAAGTCAGTCAACAGAATGATAAACTCTGTACAAGGAATCGGTGGAGTCATAGCAGTTAACAAGCATGGAGAGTTTGGTCTAGCATTTTCATCCCAACAAATGATATGGGCATCGGTCAGGGGTCATATGATTAAGTATGGAATGGACCCCGGTGAAGAGCTGCAAATCCCTTTATGATTTATAGTTTTAAATCAACTGAGTTTGCTCTATTTTTTAAAGAAAAATATATAAACCCTGTGAATTTAAGAATCCAATGTAATTGAAACAATATTTTTCAAATTTCAAATTAAAACATTAAAATTAAAAAATAAATACATTAAAAAATTAAAATAGACAAATAATATGTTGTAAGAAAAACGTGTATTTTAACAAGAGAGGTATTAGTGTTATTTTTGAAATTCCACAATGCATCTCTCCCACCCTCAGAAATACATTGATAACCCCAACGACCCCCGCTCGCTCCCCCCTCCCTCCACCCCCCCCCCCCCCCCCCCACCTTCGAGGGAATGCTCAGTGTGATAGGAAGGGATGCCATGTACGCCACATGAAGTAATACACGACAATCAACAGTCCGGGTTTGAGCGTCTTTCAGATGTTAACTTTCTGGGCATAATGGAAGCCAGGATGTAGTGCGACAAAGGAAAGGTGATATTTTAAATGCTGGCCAGCTGATTTCCAATTGTTATGGAGACGCGGACGGGAGGAGACCCCAGAAATTCAAAGCCATGCATTATTGTTCATGGCGGGGCTTGGGCTATTCCAGACCAGCTGAAGGAGCCTTCCATCAGGGGTGTTAAGAAAGCAGCGAGGATTGGCTATGCCACATTAAAATCGGTAAAATTAAGTTAGCATCATTGGGCTAGATTTCGCCATACTCTTTATGGAAGCCGTAACTGTTTAGAGGGGGGTAAAGGGATTATTGCGTGATACGCGATTAAGTGTTTTTAATTGTCGTAACCGGTGAAAACGCGAAATTAAAATCTGTGAACTGCGAATATTTTAACTGTAGTGATACGTGAACCTTAAAAAGCGTTTGTCCGATTAAACGTGATGCGTTATTTCTACATTCTAATGTCCGTGAAACGTGCTTGGGACCCCCCCCCCCCCCCCCTTTACCCCCCTCTGTTTAGGTAATGCACATGCAAACATTTCCTGTTTTCGAAAATTGAAACAATACCTGTACAGCATTCATAATAAAGTAGAGGCTGATATGAAAATCTGGCCTAAAACTGATCACATAGTTGTATTAACGGAATGATTTCGGCACATGCGCCTTCTTCATTATGCATGCTTAAGCTGTCTTGTCTGGTGTAAGTTGTGGACGTGCAAATATTTCTTGTGTTCGAAGAACGAAATAGTATAATTAAAGAATGCATAATGAAGTAGGGACCTGTGCGGAAATCTGAACGTATTAACCACATGTAGTTATTAAATTTTTATATGAGCTTGTTTTCCCCCCGAAAACACCGATGATGCAATTTTAGGAGGTGCTTGGTCATCCTTTATCCCTAATATTCCGGGGGCTCTTATCCCTTATCCCTCAAATTACCGAGACTCTTGTCCCCAAAATTACCAATCTTTGGAGTTTGACTATTGGTGGCAATTTTAAAGTGTAAAGTGACCTATTACTGTTTGTTTCCAGTGGTGCAAATACTTGGCAAAAGTGACCAAACTTGTGACAATTGAGAAATCAAAGCTGTGTTTTATCCCTTAAACTATCTCGGTTCTCCCTTATCCCTATAATTATTTAGCCAGTTGTCACTAAGATTATTTTGCTAGTTATTCCTCATCACTAAAACCCGTAACAGGGCCTCACCGATAACCTTCAGGGGTGTAACCAGGCATTTTTTCGTTTCAAGCCCAGAAGGTTAAATGACCAGTATTAAATGATAATAAATTAATAGCAACAACTTAATTTTGTCTCAAATTTTTGTCAAGCCTAGGCTTAATGGCTTAGAGGCAGCTATGCCCTGACTTTCAACCTGCTTTGATAGACTAAGTTGTACCCCATGCAAGCAGGGTTAGGAAGGGTGCACTTGGCTAGATCTTCACGCCTTCCCACACTTCATTACAGTCTGACACAGGATGGTGACAGTAACCTTGCACCTACCACTCGTAATCATCCCTGTAGGGCCAGGTACACCTCACTTTTCATCTAGGGGATTTTGGCTGATGGCCTTGTGGCCTGGCCTTTTTCGTCCTGAACTGTGTACTGGATAGGGTCCATTTGCACTCCTGGCTCTACTAAGTATCACATGTCGCTCTGCCATTGCACACTATTAGAGCCAGGCAGAGGGCACCTCAAAACACAAAAAACTTCATTACAGTCAAGCTGTATCTGTAGGATGTATAATGTACATGCAAACTTTTTCATTTTGAAGAACAGGACACTACAGCTTGAGGATGGAAAACAAAGTGTCCCCCCTATTTTAAATATACAGAATTCCTACATAGCCACCTAAGCCTATAAAAGAAGTATAGCACCTTACCCAAAAATGTACAGTTTTTTTAGAAAATGCTGCTTGTTTGCAATTCTATTTTGAAGTTGAATATTATTTTGCACTTTGGACTTAGAATCGTGATAGTTTCTGGATAGTATACAGGCATCAGTTAATATTACTTACTGTTTCTTATGGTTCTGATTAATAATAACAGCATTTCCATATCAATATCTGATTAAGATATAGCAATGAAAATGTTGAATATGGCAGCCAAATTTAACCTTTGTGTGGCAGGGAGGTTCAGCTGTTGATGCAGTAGAAGCAGCTGTTCGATATTTGGAGGATGACCCCACTTTTGATGCAGGGCACGGATCAGTTCTCACGGAAAACATGACAGTTGAAGTGGATGCCTTGATCATGGATGGAACCTTACTGCAAGCAGGTATTAACCAAACTATTTTTCAATGGAGGCACACTTAGCTGCAGGAGTATGTCATGAGAATAAATTTTGCTTACTTTTGGTTAGCAGCAATTCCGTATCGTTTTAAAAGGCACAGACAATTCATGACAGCCAATCCGTGCCAGTTAAAAACCAGTCTGAGTATATTTTCTATTGGTTGTAAATACAAGCCATTTAAAATACTGGACCTTACATCCAGAAATGATCCATACACACATTTTTATTATGCCAATACATTGCCTAGAATGAGGAGAATAAGGTGTTGTTACCAACTACATGATGTAGAGTGTTTCAAAATCCTGGGGATCTCCATCCTAACATTTTAGGGAGTGTATGACACTTACTGAGCAGAATTATTACTGACAGATCTTAAGAAGTATAAGAGCAAAGTGAGTATATTCTTATGCAAGTATTTAATGATCAACTGTCATTAACAGGTGCTGTGGCAGCAGTAACAGGAATAGCCAATCCTGTATCTCTTGCCCGCCATGTAATGCAGGATACATGCCACTGCTTGCTTGTTGGAAATGGTGCCTTGGAATTTGCTAAGAAAATAAACTTTCCAGTGTTAAGTGATCCTCTTGAACTTATCACTGAGGAGTCTCGACTACAACTTGAGGGTCATAAAGCCTTTGGTGAAGCTGTGGTGAAAGGTTACAACACCAACCAATCTTGCAGCAGTGTTTGCAATCCTGGACATGATACTGTTGGTGCTGTAGCCATGGATTCAGTCGGGAGACTGGCTTGTGCCACATCAACAGGTCAGTCAGTGTTGAGTGGTAAAAAAGAGTTGCGGTAATTTCTAAAGAATTTGGTGCTGTGTTGGTGAAAATTGAAACACACACACCACATGGCTTGATAATGTAATAAAGTATTACCACAAGATTCTAGGGGAACTGACATTTCAAGAGTTGGCTCTTCATCTGAGAAAAAAAATTTTAACTGGAGGCTAATTAAGGCCTTAAAGTCAGCTTCCTTTTGAATCTCATGTTGGTACAGCTTACATTATCAGCACTTCAATAATTAGAAGCATTTTTTTGCATGGTAGAGTGATTTACATTGTATAAGAACCCTTTACTATATCTCTCAGTTAGTATGCACGCTGTGATTGGTCAATTTAGCGGGCCATACTTCATGAAAGTTGTTAACTTAGAAGACCTTGTTACATTGTTACAAATTGTAATTACAAATAATCCATACTGTAGCAGTCAGTACATGAATAGTTACTATGCTGTGTAATATTTTAAGGGGGCATTTCGCTGAAGATGCTGGGACGAGTTGGTGACGCCCCTCTAATTGGCTGTGGAGGTTACGCCAACAACAAAGGTGCAGTGTCTACCACAGGACATGGTGAGTCAATCATGAAAAGTGTCCTGGCAAGAGAAGTGGTGTACAACATTGAAGGTGGACACCCCCCTGAGCAAGCTTGCCACTCTGCACTCAAGAGGATGTTTCAGCAGGTGGCTGGACAGGGGGGAGCAATAGCCATTGACAGTGATAGTGAAATTGGGAAGGCTTTCACAACAAAGCGCATGCCTTGGGCTGCCACCTCAGGGGAAACCCTCAAGTTTGGTATTGAACCTTTTGAAGAGCTCACTGATGCCAATGTCTTTTAAAGAGCATTCTGCTTTGAAAAAGTGCTGATGGCAGTCCCCTTGTGCTGTGCAGTCAAATTTTAATTTACAAGAATTTGATATAATGTATCACCTTCTTATGAAGGTGGTGGGCCAATGAATAATAGTATTATTATAAATGATATTTATAATATTGTTATTGTTTGAGCACATTCAAGACCAAGCTTAACAATCAAAGGCAAACTTGTAAACCTGAACATCATATCATTGACACTTTGTATCCAAATCTAATCTTCTGGTTACTTTTGGATCTCAATCCCATCTAACTTCTCTTAAACTACTGTACAACTTAGACTTTTCAATAGTAACCCTTGTGTTTTTCTACCCACAATATCTATATGTTAAATGTATTATTTTTTGAACCAAAGATGTGCTGCACCACTCTATCAATGTGGCTTGTAATTAATAATTCAAGTATATATTATTAACAAATTAATATTTATCACTATCTAACCTGTGATCTCTGGGATATATACTCATAGGCTGAGAATAAAGACTACCAATAAATGACCATGTGGTTGTTCTTTTTGCAGTGCAATTACTTGAACCGAAATAAATTTGGATACAAATTATCCAATCACAATCGAGTATCTGAACAATAGAATCTCTACAATTTTTTATATTTCACTTTAAAATGCATATAATTTTCTCTATAACTGTACAAAACATATCAAGGTTGAAACATAACCATCTTAGTTGGTAGAAACGGGCCACAAATCTGTTAGTTCAGCATCAAAAACAGACATTTAAAATTTGTATGGAAATTTTTTTGGGTGGACTTGTTTGAAGTAGTCTCACTGTAATGTGTTCATAAATCTTTATTTTTAAGAGCAGCTCTCAAGTTTTTAGTTAATTGTTAAACTCAAGTCAGCGAAAAGTATTTAACCCTCCCTTTCCTAGAGTCTGCATAAATATATATTCATATACACTGTATTTGCAATGCATGTGGAAGCTGTAGTTGGATGTTTGAGGCCAATGGGAAGAGTTTGGGCCGCAAGCCAGACGCTGAGCTAACCACCAGACCATGCCAACTTCACCTGTGGTCACAGGTATAATTTGGGTGGTCTATTCTTCTAAAGTTAATTTTCAAGGTCAGCACGCACCACCATTATGTCATATCCATATGCATAGTTGTACAAACTGTTTCACAAGGGATTCCACTGTGCCATTTGCATGTTGCTGTGGGCAGGTGGTGTTTTTGAGGGGAGTAGCATGCCATAACAAACTAATTAAGTGATGAAAACTTTTGAAAACATTTACCCTGAAGCATGACAGCTCTTGCTTTCTACACACATAAGAGGAGAGCACAGATTTTGGTTTAATTTGCACATACTTAGGAGCATTTCTTCTATTACATAAACTTTGATAGATAGATAGATAGATAGATAGATAGATAGATAGATAGATAGATAGATAGATAGATAGATAGATAGCTTTAATTCAAATCATGTGGCAGTCCTCTAAGCTATAAGGCTGCATTGCATGAATTTACAACTACATTTGATAAAAACACTTGAAATATGAAAATGTTTATTTAAACTATTCTAAAAATTTACAAAATTATACTTTAAAAGTATCTAATACAAAACTTTTAATGCCTGCACATATGACTGGATTTGCAAACTGGCGTTGTCTTATAAGAACAATTGTTCTTGGGAGGAAGAAAATGAGGTAGTTATGATCAGGATTAGATACAATAGACTCAAAAAAATTTTTGACATTGATCTATGCGTCTGTCTGCTAAAGCTACCACACTGAACATTGAAAGGCTATCACCATAAGAAATAGTCTCCCTCGCAGCCGTTTTTTGGATGTCACGCAACGTGCGTGACATCCAAAAAACGGCTGCGAGGGAGACTACATAAGAAAGGCCTGGCGAAATAATTAATAGTGCACGTTTTTGAATGCGTTCTATATCCTTACTTAAGAAGTCATTGTCGGACATTCCTACACGGAAACGGGGAAAGATCTCGTGCATATACCCACCACGAGTCGCCAACTACGTAAGACATGTTAAATTATTCAATGTACCATTCAATTATGTGCAGGGGACTCTTGGTGGGTATATACATGAGCGGAAACACATGGATTGTGAGAGCTTCCTCCCGGGGGATAGTATACAGGGACGTTCCGCTGGACAAGTATACAATTAAACAGGGTATACAATTTTTAATACTCACCTCTCTCCTAAACAAGGTCAGAACCGGTCCTAAGCAGGGTATGGTATTACGAGCCATTAGAAAACAGTCCTAAGAAAGTACGCGCGCTGATTGGTTAGAAATCGTGTTTCTATTAAAACTCGATAGAAACATGGTACATGTTTTCTATTTCTTAATTACAAGGTCATCAATCAACGTCAGATCATTTTATTGTTGTCGGTATCCTTTGAATCATTTTTCCACTTATCAGTATTATAACAACTCGCTCCTGCAAGCGCGCAATGACAGAGTAAATCGTACCGGTAGGTCTACTTTCTTTGTGTTGGTTAACGTGATGAAAGAAAGATGTCAGTGTGTCGCACAGGCAGGAGTGCATCCCGCTGTACACGATATTCAAGGATATTTTCAGTGTAGAGAGGCAATAACTGGGTGGCCTCAAATATAAGCCTGGTGGTTTCTAGAGCTCACCTCGCCATACATTAAAGCAAGTTTTAATTGATAATGTATTAAGAAAAAAGGCAAAATAAATGATGATGATGATGGTGATGATGATGAAAAGATTATTAAACAGTTTAAATTCCTGTAGAACGTGTGTGTGTTTTGTCTCTTGTCCTAAACAGGGTCTTAAAATAGAGGGTGTTGTCCTACACAGGGTGGGCATTTCAGAGCATACAGGTTCAGGATTTCAAACCCCCGGCGGCACCCCAATACACAAACTTGGGCATATAATTCATGGTAGGCCACCATATAGTCGGCTTACAGGGGTATACAAGGGTTTACAAGGATATACCTTTGTAAACCCTTGTATACCCCTGTAAACATTATATCTGGTGACTATATGGTGGCCTACCATGAATTATATGCCCAAACTTGCGTCAAATACTCCCTCGGGGGCTTCCTGTGTCGCGCCTCGTTGAACGGTAAAGTTTGGTTACCCATGAGACAATGGGAGCTGATTGCGCGCGAAACTTGATGCAATCTTCTAAAATACTGTAATCAAAATGGCGGATAACCGGACGATCCTGCCAACTTTGAAATCGTGCCATTTGTGACAAAAAAATACCGCGATCTACCCGAGCTCCTTATACTTAAACACGGTAAAATTGATTATAGGCATGATATTTGTAGAAGATGCATTTAAGTCTGTAAGGATATTGATCTATTCACACTCGTTGTTATCCACTGATCTGTGGTAGCAGTGTCGCTCTTCATTGCACTTGAAACAGGAAGGCCAGCTGGCATATGGCGAAAGGCAGGATTTCTGCGTGTTCTTCGCGTCGAGTGGAGCCATCAAAAGCTCAAACTAAGAGAATCGGTGAAAGCAAAAGGTACTTCTCATCCAATAATTGTTCTCAACACGCTACATTCTAAATATTATTTTCTACGCGTCGCACTACAAGCTCTCATTCGTAAGAAAATGAAATATCATTGTGCTTTGTACTGTAGATCGATCAGACGTTTTTTTCCCTAGCTTACGACTCACACTGGATGAAGATTCGCGTAGTTTGCCGTACAATAATTGTACAAGTATTGAAAAGCTTGCTAGTCAACTAGGACCTTTTAATTAATAGCTGTATGCGTATTTATGTTAGACATATTCTCAGAACAGACGTTCTAGAAAATAGCGTCACCCATAATGAAGTAGGACCGATTTTCAGCCATTTTTTATTTTATTTTATTTTATTATTTTTTTTTTGGGGGGGGGGTTGGGGGGCGGGGGCAGTTGAATTTCACAAGTTGGTGTTAGGCACGGAAAAAAGGCTGCACAGTAGAAATCGCCTGCCAGACCCATAGGAAGCTCTTTGGAATTACTCCAAGAAACATGAAGTCGAAGTGAAATAAGTTTAGAGGGCATGGGGTAGGACGGTCTAGTGTGAATAGTTTCTGATACAGGACATTACATGGAACTAGGTTCAGTCTCATAATAGAAGTAAGCACTTTTTCAGTTTTCTAATCAGGCCTTACTGATTTTGTTGTAGCCAACCCCACTTCTATTTGCACCAGCTTTTGAGGTGTAAACCCCTTCTCGCATTATTTTGTCATAGAACTCTGTGTATGTAATGCGGTTACACGGCCTGTTTCAGCATTTGTCGTTGACTTCTTGTTTCCACAGGTTAAAGGCTACAACAAAAGATATCAGTATCACTTTATCTCCTTGTGATCTGCTCACTGGTATTGACTGTAATTTCGCTGGCAAAGTTGTGAATCTACGGGTTGATGCAGAAGAGAACAGTAAATCAACTAAGGATTGTGAGGCTATTAATAATGATAATAGTTGTGAAAAGGAAACAAGGCAGTCTTCTTCATGTGATCATGGTCTAAAAGTGGTTTTAAGGACAGATAAGAGTGATATCCTAAGCACTGAAGCCAGCACATTTATAAATGGGTTCAGACCAACCAGCTTTTATGGACCAAGAACAGCAAACGTAGCCAGTAGCGTACTTGTAAGATCAAATGTTCGACTCAGCTCCAAGAAATTGACAGTAGAACTTAAAAAAGTTAACAGTGAGAACTATGTTGGTGTCAAGCGGAAGCATGATAAGCAATGTAATTCAACCGTGGTAAAGAAAAAACCTAAGACTGCAACTGGGGGTAAATGTGGTAAATCTTTGTCTAAACAAGATAGCTCTTGTTTGCAGGAAGAATGTTTACCAAGCCAAGTTACTGGCTATAAGATGGATGTCAACAGACTTCAGGAGATTGAAACTGGAGCTCGATTAGAGTTCCCTTGTTCAATAATGAATGGTTTCAACCACAACAATGAAAGCCAAAGCCAAACAGAAGGAACTAATGCATACAAGCAGTTTATGCAAGACTCAGAAGAAAGCGCAACTGATTTGTCTTGTCCTAATTTCGTTTCTCAAAAAACAATCCCAGCTTTGGAAAATGAAACTCCTGTAGGAAGTGAGGGTGGGTCTATTTCTACAGAGGAAAGTCTTCAAAGTGGAACAGGATCCGTTTTGGATGGTTTATTTTTAAAGAAAAAGGGAAATGAGTACTTCTTTACAGATTCCTTTGATAGCAGTATGTATGTTGAAGGCCACCTACCTTGTATAGAAAATGGTATTGGAAACAGTTTAGAGAGTGATTCTAGTCACAGTGAAACTTATCAGGACTTCTTAGCAGTTAAAGAAAGGGCTGCACTTTCTGTCAAAGAGTTTTCAGATGATCTCACTGAAAATTCAAATTCAAGTTGTACATTTTCCATGTCATCACCAGAAACTAGTGGAAGTAACTTTAGTCCGAAACTACAGAAAAGGGAATCAAACAGTAGCTCAAGCTCATCTCAGAGTTCTCCTGAACATCAAACATCCATCAAGAGATATTTTAAGAGGATACCAGGGTCAAAATGTAAAATAAAACCTTTTGCTAATGGGGGAACATTCCCCTCAACTGTAGAAAGCTCCATAGACCATTGGAACAGGTAGGATTGCATTGGCTGCTGATTTCTGTCATTTGTACAGGTAATTGAATGGTTTCAAGTGTAATTTGGAATTAATGAACACAAGTAAATTTTTCAGACTCAAAATGGGCAAGTGCAACTTGTTGCCCATTGAAAAATTTAGGAGTGCTCATTTACACAAAATTGCACTCAAAATCATTTGATTACTTGTTAGTAATATACATGCAAAAATCTAATTTCAAATTTCTACACTCAATTTCAACTCTCTGCATTCAATTTCAACTTTCTGCACTGTTTAGGACTAATTCACATGCTCTCAGCCAATAACAGCATTGAATTGTTTGCATGTATAATATTAATTTAGATATGGAGGATATTTCATGGCCTGCTCAAAGTAGTGGCATTTCTCCTAGAGTGTTGAAATGTAATTCACACATGAGCACAGTAAAGGAATGAAATATTTTTCAACATGAGAAGAGGAATTTAAAATATCTTCAGAAGCAATCATGTAATAATGTTAGAATAATTGTCTCTTTATTATTTAAAATTTAGTGGTGTATCAAGTGGTAGCAAATCAATACAAACCCTTTCACTCATGAGTGAAACCATTTTTTATCCACACGTGTCCTCTTTATCAATTTCCTACCACTTGTTATAGCACCAAATTCTACATAATAAATCCTAATCTTAGGCCCTTTCACTCCAAAGATTTGAGGAGCAATTCTCCTATGTAGGTGCCATAGTCTTTGTTGCAAGCTAGTTTGGAGAATTTGGTATTGGATCAGTTCATTATCTTTGCGTTGGTTCTTTTTTCAAATCTCATAATTAGTTTGCGTTAAATATATAAGAATGTCACATGTGCACTGTGGTAGAAAGATATTTAATAAATGAATGATCCTTGCAGTTATGCAATCAACATAGTGAGTTGCCATGATAAGACCTGAAAAAATTCAAGCTTGAACAGGATTTGAAACCATGATCCTGCAATACCAGTGCAACGCTCTAACCAACTGAGCTATCAAGCCAACCAGTGCTCGACCTTAACTTTTTAAATCGCTGGTCCCTGGACAAGCTGAACTGAAAATTTACTGGTCCTGAGCCCAGTCCCAACCTCAGCCTTGTTTAGTCTTCTGGCCTCAGTCCTCGCATTGGACTATCATTTTTCGCAATCGGAACATTGTGAGGAACGCATCAAAACAGCGTTTACAAGACATATATTTTGTTTTCACCTTGTATTATTTTTTAAACATTACAAACTACAAAGTAGTTACTGGTCCTGTGACTAGTGGTTCTAAGTCTCTACTAGTCCAGAAGCATTTTGCACTAGTCCAGGACTAGTGGACTACCGCTAAGGTCGAGCACTGCCAACTGGGAGCTTGTCATTAATTTTGTGAATTCAAAGTGTACGCATAGAGGATGAAGAAATGAATGTAAATTTTTGAAAATTTCATGTGAGCAGTGCCTGAATTTTTTCAGGTCTTATCTTTGCAACTATGTTGCTTATATAATAGTCCCGTGCATTTAATTCAATAGCAACAGAGAGAATGTTTTAGTAAAAATGTCCACAAAGCTCAATATTGTTAATCATTCTCTCATATTCTCATAACTGATACTCATTGTACTGTATGATTATCACTTTGAGAAACTGAACACATTGTCCAGGCTTAAGAGTTTAAGAGGTATAGGCATAAGAACTCAAGTTTACTGACAGTCTCCTTGTATGTTAACAGAACAAGTCCTCCAAGAAAGAAGAAAGTTGTCAAAAAGCAGGAGCAAATGTATTTGGTAAGATGAAGCACCTCTTGGATGTAGTGTCTGGTGGTTTCGTAGAGCATCCCCATGTTTTAGGTCCTGTTGATATGTTCACTGTCATTGTAATACTGAATGTTATTATTGTTGTCATCATTGCTCCTTATTGTCATCATTATTAATGTTGTTATTATTTCTGTTAAAATACAGGATGTAGCACATGTTTTCAGTACTTCCAGGGCAGCAAGTAACAGTCAGTCATCGGTCATTAGCTGACCAAAATTAGCTCATGTCTGACAAAATCCCAACTGTGGTTGGACATAATGTCCAGACAATTTTTTATCATATATTGTTTAATATTAAAGATGAATAAAATTAAACCTTCTTTTTTTGTGGTGATGTCCAACTACATTTTTTGTTTTGTCCCAACAAAATGGTCATTTAGTCAGATGTAGTTAGTCAAGAAAAAAAAATTCTTTGCAGCCCTGTCTTCACTCTGTCTTTTGGCACTTTGCATGAACCATGATTCAAAAGACATCTCCATTGGCTTATTTTAAAAAGCATATAAACTATGCTTTGACTGCATTTCACCGTCGAAGCTGTTTTTATTGATCAAGTAAGGTTTACATTTTTTGTCCTAAGACTGCACTTGAAATTTTACCTTGATTGGCAAAGTGGTTAAGTCATACTTATGGCCCTGTCACTCAAGTTGACTGTGGCATTCTCTGACAAGTATCTGCATTGAATCTTATTTTTTAGATGGTAGTTACTTTTCACATGTCTCATTGCTTCACTCTTCTTGTTACCACTGACTGTTAGGACCTGGGCCAGAGAGACATTGGTCATGTGACTTGTCCAACTTGTGGCATGGTGTACACGCGAGCTCAACCTGATGATGAGGCAGCTCACATTAGACATCACAAGAGTTTTGTCAGTGGACTTCGGTTTCTAGTGAGTATGAACTTACAATAAAGATAGGGGTAAGTCTAGTACTAGTATGAGGTTAGGGCAGGGCTCAAAGTTCATTTTTGGCTTTGGGAGCACTTGTGCGACCAGGTGTAAATTTTTAGGCGCACTGCCGAAATTTTGGGCGCACAGTTAAAAATTTTAGGCGCACAGCATCAAATACTGGGAGAACCTACTCCAAAAGAATACTTAACACTCCAAAACGAGCGACGCGGGCTTCGTATTGAAATATGGGCCTGCTAGAGGTACTGAAAACAACAAAAACAAGAGTTAAGCTTCGATATTAACTAATGAATGAACAGAAGTATCCTCTCTATCCAATTGCTTGTTGTTTGCCTCACGTTTGAAATTTTGTTCACGACTGAAAGATTCTTAATTTTTCAACATCTGGGTATTCTTGACAACTAGCACGAACTTTGCTCATTTGGCTAGTTGAAACTTTCTTTACAAAACGCAGCATTCTGTAACTGTTGTGCGCGAATAACGAGCGAACGATTTAACGGCTCACTTCTAGTTTTCCGCTCTCCGCAAGGAACGCCTGCCACTATGACCCCCATTTGGTGACCAAGAAAACTAACGGCTTGCATTTCTGACTCGGACTAGCTTAACGGAAGCCCCAGTGAAAACAGAAAGCAATAGCTTAAAGACATTTGTTAGCCACCTTTAGCTCACCTTTACGTTGAACCAAAAGATAGCGAAAATACTATTGTTTTTTTTTTACATCAACTTGACTTCCCACTTTCAGGAATTATTACGTATCATCATCATTCAAGATAACAGAAAAGTTCCACACATTTCTCTTTTTGACCTAATCATCGATTGCGCAAGAAGCACGTGCTTCATTTCTTCCATTCCTTCATTTGCATGTGTCAGCAGAGTTGTTTACAACACAGAACGTGGAAAAAAAAATGAACGTTCGAGTTCGGAGAATCCACTGGGAAAATAGGCTTAAAGGTGACGAACAGAACACACACCGATGAAAGGAAAATGGTGCAACTTTATTACTTGGTGCCTGGTTGTGTTATATCTATGTTTATATTTATATTTATCAATTGGAGTACGTTAGTATAGTCAGATGCGTAAGCACTAGAAAAGTCGCACTGTACTTTGGTTTTTAAGGCGCGGTGGTGCGACCGCACATAATTTTTTAGGCGCACAGCCAAAAATCCAGTCGCATATGCAACCAGTTGGTCGTTAACTTTGAGCCCTGGGTTAGGGGAAATTGTCACAGAATGGATGAGGTGCGATTTATGAAAAACTCACAATTGACTTTTAGCACAAATACAAGGTTTTTCAGTTGTAGTGTTTTGAAGCCAAAAAGGCAGTTAACTTCTCAGAAAGTGTGCTCAATCAAGAAATCTGTCAGAAATTTATGCACAAGTTGCTATGGCTACATTTAAAGTGTTTGTTGATTAACAATATTCATACATTCTCTGTCATTTCACTATTTTTTCCATCTGTTTTTTGTTTTACAAACCATTTGGTTTAGCTGTTTCTTTTCTATTTAATTATTTTTAGGGCTGGAAAAATGAACGTGTCCTTCAAGAGTATCATGATGGTAGAGTTATCATGGTTGGTCCAGATGATCATGCACTGCATCTAAAAAAGGTTTGATCAGGTTTCTACAAGACATACTAAGACAACAAACTTATGAGCAGGATTCAAGATAATCTGCAGTTTCATAGACGGAAGAGCTGGGAGGTCCCCCAGCCCAGCTTCTCCCGCCCCCTCCCCCCCCTCCACATTCATGTCAAATTAATATGAACAACAGGGTAACATTGATGAAATTGCAACACAAAAGTATTGGCTTCTAACCCAATTTTTGGCCCTGACTTGCACTTTCCTTAGTTTTAAATTTCAAAGTTTGTTTCCTTTTTCCTTCGGTGGAAAGACACATTGATCCCTCATAGTTTTCAAAGTGTCCTACTACTTTTGGTCGACATAGGGGTCAAACAGCTCTTAACTTTTTTTACTGTTCAGGTTGAGGAGGTTAGAAAAGTTGTTGACAGTGAGTTGGGTTTTGTAGCTGATGTGCCCTGCAGAAGATCTGAAGCTAAGGTTGGTTTTGGTTCCTATTAAATGCACATGCTTGCAATTTCCTATGTAGCTAGTTTTTCATTAATTTACAAAATACTTTTTTTTTCCTTTTTATGCAGACATTTATTTTTATTGCTGCTAAAAAGGTGGTGGGCTGCGCTGTTGCTGTCCAGATAGACCAGGTTGGTGACTTTAATTCTGATCGATAATGAATAAATGAGCAGATGAATAGATGTTCTGTGTATGCTTGTAAAATTGAACTGTGAAAGATTTTGCACAATATGGACTGTTCTATAGTAAGATAACTAAGATAACAGCCTTTCCCTTTGTGTAATTTGACTAGGGTTTTCCTGTGTTGCCTTCACCTGGAAATCCTACAACACCAGAACAACAGTCAGCTGCTTGGTGTTGCAGGTATGATTAAAACTTATAAAAATATGTGCATTATTGACCAAGCGTGAGGTCAAGATGTATGCATTATTGACCAAGCCCAAGGTCAAGATGGCTGCATATTAGCCCACTTTTTTTGGAGTTTTTTTTACCGAGATATAGTCAAGATAAAAAAAAAAGAAAAACAAAAAAATTGTGGGACCAATATCCCGCCATGTTGACCAAACAAGCTTGGTCAATAAACAATTTATTATATTTATTTTTATATTTATATTTATTTATTTATTTATTTATTATATGGCCATTTTGCTTTCTTTTGTTTCAAAGGGACAACGCAATAAATCCCAAGCAGGTAAGATAGGCCCATGGCCCACTCAGGTAGCCAATCAGAACGCAGGATTCACCTCATGTTGCCCACTAGCAGAGCCAGCCATATAATAAAGTACCTTAAATCTAAGTCACCTTCTTCAATTAAGCCACTGCCCTCTAAATAGCCACTAATAAGCCTCCTATTTAATTTTGTGGCCTCCCCCTCCCCTGAAGAGAAAATATCATGCAATTATTGATACTCATCGATCAGATCAACCAGGTGATCGAAATGGTTTTAAAATATTACTGTTATTGAGATCTGTGTATAATAAGAGACTATGCAATAATCCTGCAATGCTGTATTCAAGGCCAATCCCCTCTGTTGAGTCCTCTGGATGTCTTAATAGAGGACTTATGGGTATGAAAATACAAGAAACTTCTCGTAACATAAACAGGTTTTATTTGGCAAAAAACCTTGTTATACATGTGTATCATTGACCAAGCATGAGCTCAAGATGGTTGTATATTGGCCAAGTTCTTTTTCATGTTATTATTGCCTGACACTTAACAATTATTCACCAAAGGTGAAGTGATTATCAGTGAATATTCACCTCAACTTCATCTCAGTCAATATTCACCGATAATCACTGAGCCTGAGGTAAATAATTGTTTTAGTATAAATACACAGATGATTATTTCAAAAAAAGAAAAGAAAAAGCATTGTACAAAACAAAAAAGTGTGTGGACGACTGGCAGCCATTTTGTTCGTCAAGGAGATTATCAGCTTATAATCCGAGATAGAGAATCAATCAGAGCGTGCAATTTTGTATCATCGCCTGAGTATTTATACTTAATAGTAATAATGTAAAAAAAAAACAAGGTTAATGTCTGACAACCTTGGCCGAACAGCATTGATCAGTTGAGGACCTATTGTGTGGCCAATTTGTTTTGTTTTGTTTCCTGGGACAAACTGGGCAAGAGAGGCCTATCTTGCCCTTACCAGTACCCAATCAGTACTCAGGATTTGCCTCATCTTGCCCAGTTGGTTTTGTTTGTTTGTTTTCAAGGGAAAATGATAAGTGGAAATATCTGAGCTGTATTTATGACTTCCTAGCAGTACCGTATAAAACAGGCAGGAAGGAGATACTCATCAGTTAAACAAAAGTGAACTGATTAATAAACAGCAAATTCTCAATTCTCAATTAAGTGAATTTATATAGTGCACTGTTCATACAAGGAGTCTATGGCACATGAGAATTACTGCACAGATCCATGGAGTGAAATTGTTGGATTAAGATGACTGTGACCCTTTTAAAAAAACTCTTTATGTCCTTGTGTTCCTGTAGTACCACCCCTCAGACTGCGCAGTGTGGTGTAAGCCGCATCTGGGTGCATAACCAATACAGACGGAAAAAGATTGCAACCAGACTCCTTGACTGTGTCAGGTTAGTATAGTTTTTTTTTTTTTGTGGTAGAAATTTGTTAATTTATAAACATATGTTTGTCTCTAGAATCTAGTTTGATTATTCTTACATTTCTCCCACAAGTCTCCTGTACTTCTCAGTGGTAGAGCATTCAAACTATTTAAAAAGGTTTGTAGGTTCAACTCCTTTTGGGAGAACTTGGATTTGCTTTTTTTATGAGTTTGCCTGTGACAATGCCAAAAATACATCTTGTGCGGCAGTGCTAAAATGCAGGTCATGGGACACAGGTCATTAGTAGCAGGTCAAGGGTAATGGGTCATGGATGACAGGTCATGAGTAGCGGGTCACGGGAAACGAGTCATGGTTCACGGGCGGCGGGTCACGGGAAACGGGTCATGGATGGCGGGTCACAGGTGACTTATACAGTTCTTTATTTCAACAATGTAAAAGGTTAGAGTCAGGGTCAGGGTTAGGTTACAAGTGACCATTACCCATGGCCTGTGACCCATGACCTGTCACCCATAACTCATGACCTGCGTTTTAGCCCCATTGCATAAACACAGATGTTATGATATTCCAGTTTTCAAGTCAACTGCAATTTGATTACTGAATTTTTGGCATCAAGAAACACTGTGTATTCCCCCGACCCTCTTGACTGCCGGAAGTAATCTCTCTTGAAACATATTCTCTTTAATTTTGATCCTGTAGCCTTGACTAAAAGAAAAAAATACAGTGGCTCCCACATCTTGTGAGCATCTTTTACGCTTCTTTCGTGCTTAGCAACCTCCCGCGTGCGTCCATAACTCGATGGTTGCACGCTGCACGTTTACCATTTCTTCAATCTTACGGTGGTACAACGTACATTATCGACTCGTTTGATAAACCCATTCCGTGTGTTATAATTTTCCAACGACTCAGCATCAGTTTCAGGGCTCGAGACTAACGGTAGCCAACTAGCCACAGGCTTGTAGAATTTCAGTTTTGGCTAGTGGATTTAACTCTTTCACGAGCCATTGGGGTAAGATTTCCGCACAGGTCCCTACTTCATTATGCATACCGTATTTGAATTGTTTTACCATAACGAAACAGTACATGTACTGCATGCATAATGAAGTAGGGACCTGTGCGGAAATCTTGCCGCCATTTGGGCAAGTAAATATTGTGAAGCACTCTAGTAGTGGACGGAACAAATGGAAGCTATTTTTATATTAGATTGTTCACATCCAGTTTTCCCGTAGAATTTTCGAGACTCGTACGCTTCGATTGAACAGCCGCCATCTTGATTTTTTTGAACGAGCGCAACCTGGGGAGAGTGTCTAAACTACTGAGAGGGGC
The DNA here is from genome assembly GCA_949710005.1 of Ricordea florida. Classification (NCBI taxonomy): domain Eukaryota; kingdom Metazoa; phylum Cnidaria; class Anthozoa; order Corallimorpharia; family Ricordeidae; genus Ricordea; species Ricordea florida. The sequence goes on along the minus strand of OX453277.1, from coordinate 4,186,349 downwards.
AGGTCGTTAATGTAGCCTTACTAGGCCCCACTAAGTAGTTTAGACACTCTACCCAGGTTGGGTTCGCACAAACAAACCAAGATGGCGGCTGTAAAATCGAAGCGTACGAGTCTTGAAAATGTGAAGGGAGTCCGTTCGCACAATATGTAATGTCTATTGTTCACTCTCTCAGTGTAATCTATTGTCAAAAGGTCAGTTTTCAGTATTTTTAGGAACATAGAAAAGAAATGAAACCAGCAAGGTCCCATCAAAAATGAGAATATTTAATAAACGTGGACGTTATGTTTACGAGCATTGAAATTCTTTTCGTAATAATTTTTGGATTCAGAAAGATATGCCTTAGTTTAACCTTGGTTATAAAACAAACACTGAAACTGCGCATGACAAGTTTGGCTAGTGCAAATTGTGTTTTAGCTAGTAAAATTAAACCTGTCACTAGCATATAGGCTAGTTAGCTAAAGAGTTAGTCTCGAGCCCTGAGTTTCTTTAGAAATTAACTCGTTCACAGTTTATTCCAGTTATTGTGGTAAACGAATTTCTGTTGATTGTTTCATTCTTGGCCTTATGCATCAATCGTATTCAAGGAAGCAACAGAACTTTTAACAAAATAAGTCTTTTTGTTTTCAGAACGAACTTTATATATGGCATCATCATCCCCAGAGAGTTGCTTGCCTTCTCTGACCCCACTCCGGATGGAAAGCGCCTCGCCAAAAGTTACACAGGAACGTCGCAATTTCTTGTTTTCCATTGATGAAACACGCTTTGAAGAGGGAAGTCTTAAGTTTTTAGTTTCCTTAGCTCATTCATCATGAAATTATAAATTAACTTTGCTCACCGATTTTTTGACCAAGTCATCCGAAAGCATTCTCAATGTTTCAAAATTTAACTTAAGTTAGTGGCTCTACCAAACGCCGTTTAAGCCGGGAAAAACAACGGCGGTGAAACGTTACGATGGAACCATGATTTATTTGAAGTTTTCGGGACTTTCCGTGCGGGCTCACTTTTAGTTCGATTAGCTTATAGGCTGCTTTATCGCGTCACCATAAATTGGGACAATCAAACGAATTGATAAAGTAAGTTATACTACCGTAAGGGAAAAGAGAGGTGCTGACGTCTCGAGCGTTAGCCCTTCGTCGGAGCGAATGCAATTACGAAGGGCTAACGCTCGAAACGTCAGCACCTCTCTTTTACCTTACGGTGATATAACTTACTTTATCAATTCTCGTTTGATTTACCCAATAGCCCATTTCCGATTTGCTACATGCCTCAGTTTCATAGCGAGTCCAGGTGCAAGACCATTCAAATGGAAATGAAAGAGTATTCTTATGCAAATTAAACTCATTTCCATTTGAATGGTCTTGCACCTGGACTCGCTATGAAACTGAGGCATGTAGCAAATCGGAAATGGGCTATTCCTTGCGTTCAATTCCTCACCGACGCAGCACCAGTTTCTTTAGAAACTATCCACACAACAAATGTTTTATCGCGTCGCCATATATTTTTGTACTCTTCAGTTGAAGTAATAAAGCTATTTTCATCAAATCAGGTTTGTTTTTTTTTTCATTTGTTGTTATTATGTACAGCTCTAGGAAACGGTGTTTGTATGGTTCTGCCATTGAGAGCCTACAAGCTTCGTGAGTCCGCGTTGGTGATCAGTGCCCAGTTCCCTACAAAGTAGCCCAAAAACCTTAATTAGTATTCGGAGCCCACCAATGTCACAAACAATAAAGTAATTCCAAAATTAGGTAAAGGCGCACACGAGCCTTTAAGCCCATACAGCAGGAGCTTTTCCCGGTTTCAGTTGCATAACGCACCTGGAAGTATTGTTATTCCCCCCTGGATTGGATGCCAGTCCAACGCAGTGTTACACCCAGCATTTTATCCCTGGTACCCATTCATACACCTGGGTGGAGAGAGACGGTGTGAAGTTAAGATTCTTGTTTAAGTAATGGTCCGGCCAAAAGGTAGGCAGGTGTACGGCAAAACTCATTAAAAAGGTGCAAATAGTTAATTGTTAATTCCATGTAAATCGCCTCATCTCATTGGCTAATACCAAAAAAATCCCGAAAAAACAATGATAAAATGAAAAAAAACGTAATTTTTAGACCTTGTCTTTTCCATATCCTTATTTTCTCTCTCTCGACCAAATTTGGCTCTTGTTCTATGCGCCAATTAGCACCACAAAATTAACTGACGTATTGCCTAGCCCTATTGTTTTTCTGCCTGCTTCTTAGCCGGACCATTACTTAATTAAGGACACAACACAGTGCCACCACCAGGGCTCGAACTGCGAAGGGTGATGCTGTTTTATTAGAATTTAGTATCACCCAACTAGTGGACTAATGCAAATGTCGCAATCTGATTGGCTACGCTACTAGAGGACTATTAGTAATAGTCCTCGAGTAGCGAAATTCGTGGCGCTTTCTTTTGTTTTATTCCCAAATAAATCTTCGTTCAACTTGCATTTGCTAACTTTATTATTGCTTTTTCTGTCCGACTAGTTGGGTGATACTAAAACAATTAGACCCTTCGCCCTCAAGGGCTATGGGTCTAATTGTTTAGTATAACGATCAAAAGTTTTTAGTGCAAACCCCTTTCCTTTGTACCTCTAGTGCAGTCATAAAGTTATCTCCCTTAAACGTTTTGCTCTTTTTAGGACTTTAATCCAACATTTCCGTTCATATAATCAGTTTTTGATAAGTTACTTAATGTCGCGTCATTAGGTGACGATGACAAAAGAGAGAAATTTCAGTTTAGAGTATGACGCAGCGGAAACAGGACAAACACGAGACAGGTGTTTCATCTTCTACTTCCTCAGAGCCGGCCTCGTTTGTGTACCATACTGGTGTTTTCCCGGACCGCAGCAGAGGAACCTGTTCTCTTCCTGGTAGATAGTCGCTATCCACACTGTCTTTACCTGCATTACAGAGAAAATAGTTTGAATGTTTACATATCAAAATTAAGGGCCCATCTGTACTATTTGAGTTGTCTTTTCTAACCAAGTCTCATATCCTTTGAACTACCCATGACCAGGAGCGTTCCTCTCCCATATCAGCCCTTTGCCCCAGCACAGTAGTAGATGGTGCTATTTTTAACTTCTATTTCGCGGCAAAGAAAACAGATATATTATTACGAAGACCAATTAAATTACTCTACGTAATATCTTAAATTCTGATGCGAATTTCTACTGTTGCTTTTATAATGGCGGATGATAGCGACGGATCGTGCGAAAATCTTTTCGCGAGAAATATGAGTTCTAAGGGACGGACCATTAGAAAAGTGGTAGGGGGGGTGGAGAATTTTCAGCTTGCACGAATTTTTTTTTCAGGTGAACCTCTGCACGAATTTTTTTTACTACGTGTGAAAAAGTCACAATTGGACCTTCCTTCTGCATGAATTTTTTTTTTTTACCTTCTTCTTTGCATGAATTTTTTTTTGTTTTTTTTCCCACCCCCCCACCCCCCATCACTTTTCTAATGGTCCGTCCCTAAAAATAACCACATGTGCTACTGTGCTGGGGACGCCACCCAACATATAGCAACACTCCTGGTGATGGGCTCCTGTCTTCACCTCGTCTACTTTTTTCATTGTAGTTTCTTTAGAAACTATCCCCACAATACTTTTTTCATTGCATTTTTCAAAGTTATTTTCTCATTGTGTTAGGTTTGGATTAATACGTTAGGTGATCGACAAAAAAAGCTCGCGCCACTTTTCACTTTTTCTACCAATCAGAAGTAAAACTAAATACCTGGCACACGTTTTACCGCTCTTTTTAAAAGCGACGTGTAGTTACTTGATTTCTGATTAATTGATATATCAGAATGAGTGCATCTTGTTTGATGCGCCAGAGTTCATTTTATAACTGCTTTGGTGGAGGAGACTTGTTACTGAGTTATACCTATGCTCCTGGTTTAGAACCTTAACCCAACCTCCCCAGTCCACCCCCAGTGGATCGCTTAGCCCTAAAAACCTTACTTTCAAATACATCCTCCCATATCCAGTTGCTGCTATTGGTCAGAACACCAGATGGAGTTTCAGAAATGACACGACCAACTCTCTCCCCCTCGGCCAGAAAGCTCTTCCCTGGTACCAGACAGTACCCCTTAGTGCCACGCCCTCCACCAGATGTGTTGACAGCGTCACATTCAGCTCCGTCAGGCGACATCCTTCTTTCCTCAAGTGAATGACTTGTTTCGTCTTCGTCAGCGGCGCCGTTTCGTTCTTGTAAGTTTGATGTCTGGCGATCAGGCGTGACAACAATCTTGCATGGAGTATTGTTGGCCTTGTTGCTGAGTTTGACATAAATCTCTGACTGAAAACCTTCAGTAAGGTGACTGTTGGTTTCTTGAAACAAGACGGTTTCTAGAAAAATACATTTGATACTTGAAATGTGATTGGGAGGGATGGCCAATTCTGCTCGGATTATTGTCTGTTCAAACTAATTAAATTACAACAAAAACCACCACCTGACCACAAGTAAATCACTGGACTCTGATGACTTCCACTCAAGTTGTCGAAACGTCAATCAACGTCATCAACATCAGTTCTTTTCAGAACCTCTTACAACCGAACGATCAAACTCAACAAACAAATACTGAGACTCCTGGGTTTAAGTCATTTAGAGTTTTAAACCAAAGTACTAACTAATGTAATCATCATATTGCAACTAAATAATATTCGGTAAAATTTGTGATAAACGGGGAAGAGATGAATCAGAAATTCTCGGGGCAATTTGAAACAGCCAAGGAAGAATGTTTCACTTGGTTAAGAGAAAAGGATAAATAAAAATAATCAGATCGAGAAAAGAATACATATTTACCAAATAATATTTATTGTTTAATTTATGGTTTGAAGCTGTATCACTCGTTCTCCTGTTGTTTTGAAGTTTGTTAACTAAAAAATCAAAGTAAAGGTTATAGCTGTTTGGTTGAAAGTTCATTAATTTGAAAAAGAAAATTACCACTTTGCAGGCATTCGCCCAGTTCTTCCGGGTTCCAGTCGAGGAGAATTGTGGGCGATCCAGTATCCTCCAGTTCCACCACAGTCCTTGTAAACTGGACCTTAGGCGAATCGGCGTCAAAAGTTTCGTTTGCCCAAGAGCTGCTTGAGCTGGATGGTGCTAATACCTTAGATTCATCACACAGATTGTCGTTTGACCCAGCCACACCATAGGTGAATGAGTGGAAACAGTACACTGGACTTCTGTTTAGACCATATGAACGAGACGCCGGGCTCAGTTGCACCTCCAAGGAAGTTTTGGCAGCCGTGGAAGTTATGACGTCATCGTCTGTGGGGAGTAGTTACAGAATGTTACGTAATGTCTATATGAAACATCGATCCAGCACGCCGTGTTTTAAATCAGTGTGTTTTCTAACGTTGAGGCTTTGTTAGGCGTTTGTTGGTGTTGTGGAAAACATTGTTTATTGACTTATTTGTCGTGGTTTAATCACTGTTTAGTGCCTTTTCAACTGTTTGTTTGACGTCACTTGGTTGTTCGGGCCTTCATGGACTTTCATCTATTTCCGTTTTTTATGGAATTTTGTCAATTATTTGAACTATATACATGGACATATATACCTGCTTCGTGGTGCTTAACTTCCGAGCAAACCGGAGCCATGTTTTCACCGTTCTTTCTGATACTTCCATTACAGCTTGCATCTTGTAAATAGTTTTGGACAGCTTCGTCTTGCTTGCTTTGTACCGCGTTCCATCCTTTCTGCGTTTCAATGCCGTTGGCCTCATTTCGGTCTGTTCTTTTCTCCCAGGAGTCAGCCGTGAACACGTTGGCGTTTTCGTCGTCTTCTCCTTGCTGCTCAATTCTTTGTAAACCATTCACTTCCATACTCGGTATTTCTATTTGTGGCACTGTACTGTTTGACAGTCTTTCCAACGAGGGCGACAGTAATGGCGAAACATAAATATTTGCCATTTCAAAACAAAGCAGTTCTCTTACTCTAGCCCAGGAAGGTTTCCAATTGACAAATGACCTTTCAACGTTAGAAACTAAGTAACAATTCAGACATTTCTGCAAAATTTCCTCCGCCTAGCTCAGAAATGAAATGCTAACGTGACAAAACAAGTCTCCTGTAGTACCTTTCTGTATATTGCACGTGCATAATTTCTTGCAAAGGCGAAACAACAAAACAAATATGGTGATATTATGTATTCAGTGGACTGGTGACAAATTCATTTTTTGTCTTTTTTTTTTCAGTTTTGTTTCATTTTGTGGTATTAGGTGAAATCGAAAAATAACTGCACGAACCCTATATATTGGCTTCGTAATGGGGTGAATAGAAATAATCGGTTGTTCATTATTTACTCCTGCTCGGAAATTTTCGTTTTTCATTATTCCACTAAAAAAAATACTATTCCCTTGAAAAAAATCGATCTACTTATTCCAAGGGATGTTAACCGCTTTCTAACCGAGCGCGAGCGATGTACTGGGGAATATTGGTCGCGAGGTCCCGTACAAAAACGACCGAGAGCCGATATTCCCTAGTGCGACCCGAACAAGCAAGGTTAGTAAGTATTTTATAGTATGGCGGTTAGTCGGGCCATTCATGATTATTCTGTTAAAACACACTTCCGAATTAAGCAAAACTCAACGATCTTTTACATAGTTTCTTAAACGACATTACTTATCTGTTTTTTTTCCTGTTTTATTTGCAAATTTTGAATGTGTCGTCTTTTCTAAACAAAGAATACCCGTATATGACATGGAAACGGTCCGCTCGCATTTTTGGCAAACTCTCGACCGAAGAAGAACCAATCAGAACGTTCGGATTCTCTTCAAGGACTACTTTGCCATACAATAAAATCAATAAAAAAATCAGTAAAAAATCTGAGGAATCTATTGCCATACTACAGGCATTGAGACAAACATACTTGCCCTAGAACACTGAGATACAATGCACGGGCAAAGATCAGGCCAGATCCAGAATTTCAATCTTACATCTATAAGATAAGAAAAGACGCAGAGCATAAGGCCTTTTTTTTTAATCACTTGGTTTACGGGACCGCCGACGTTGAATTTCCCGATTTCAGAAAAAAAATAAAATTGAAAATTTTGTATTATTTTTTTCCCGCCGATCGTATACTTCAAATGTGCTTTTTTATTTTCAAAAGCGGAGAAAATAAAACCTCATATTGTCATATTATCGGAAATAAAACTATTCAAAGGTGGCCAAGGTGTGTTTTATTTTCATTCATTTTCGTGAGATGTAGTAGTCTACCAACACAACCTCGCACCCAGTGCCGAGTTACACTCAGGACTGTAATGTATTAGAGCACCAAACTGAGCCCTAGGTACGAGGTTTGTGTTACATTGGCTACGAAACATCTTATTTTTCCCTCCGATATAAAATTGTACACGTTGCCTGAAAAAAAAGTTTGAATACTCTATTTTATTTTTATTCCCCCCTCCGACATTAGTTTTTTCCAGAAATGTCCCGTAAACCAAGTCATTAAAAAAAAAGCCCTAAACTGCTAGGAGCGTTAAAGAAATTCCACTACCGTAGCGTAGAGATAAACAAACTGGAACTTAGAGAACTTGAGCGAAAATATTCTTAAGAAAACCTTATTGAGCAAATGGCATTTAATACAGGATCAACCTTTACTGAGTGAGATATACAAAGAGCCTCCCATCATATTGTACAAAAGAGGAAAATCGCTCAAAGACATACTCGTGAGATTCAAACTCTAAAGGCAAAGAAACCACACTTGCGAACAGCGGGAGTCGTGCAGGCCTGTCAAAACTATTTTTAAATCTGTGGCAATTTCGGTGTCGTTTAAATATCGATTATTATTATTACTATTATTATTATTATTATTATTATTATTATTATTATTACAAGTACTGCAATACATTTACTGATCCTGATTCCGCCAATCTGTTCACAAATAGCTACAAAACTCAAAACAACGGGACTCGAACGAAAAAATGGCGGTCATGTGAAAAATCGAGTGAAAACTGGGGATAGTCTTTTAATCGGACGACTGCACAGCGGGAGTCGATTTGTTTATTACGAAATTGGACTCCACTCAGTCCTACTACCATTACTTAACCTTCTGTACTGAACTGGAGCGTGGTTCTCGAAAGGCCCGAAGCAGATTTCGGTATCATTACGGGTGCAACACTTCAAAGTGAAGTATAGGGGGAAAAACGTTTTTAGTTATCAAACTCGGGGGAAACACTTTCCGGCAACCTCCACCCTTTTCTTCAAGACCGTTTAAGAACGGTTTGGCAGAAAGTTGGGCTGTCCACACTTTAACAAACGAGCACCTCTTCTTTTGACGTTTTTCTTTTTTGACTTGATGAAGAAGTTGGTGTACGAGTTGTCAAGAGGACGAGAAAAAAGATTCCGAACTAGCTGCAATGATTCAAAATCGATGTTTTTGAAGAGTTTAGAAGACATTAGCCAGTGTACAGGCAAAGAAAGGATACAAAGTGACCGCAACATTTGAATTTAAAATCGGTGTTCCGTAAAACTAGTCAGCAATATTTGGTGTGAGTAGGCTTTACTGAGGGCGGCTTCACTTTCCTTATAAAAATGTGGCCTACTTACTTACTTATTTAAAAGTAATCTTATTGATCCACCCAAAGATCAAAACTTTGAACAATAGAAAAAGCCTTGTCCAACCACACGTCGCAATCTTGCCATGCAGTCGCACAGACACAGCACAGAATGAATGAACCGCGAAAGCCTAGGACGGAGGCGTGTGCGAAAAGAACAAGAACAAGTCTGCTTTCATTACATGACGTGTTACCTCGGGACCCCAATATGGCGGATGAATATTTGGCGGGAAGTTTTAGTGTGGATGCGAGCCAGTCCCGCTTCCCGTCTATGCCAATTTTTTTCTACTTAAAAATTGAAGACATCTACAAATTGTTAATAGACGAGTAAGTGCTTTGATGTTACATCAATAATGGGAAAACCAACGGTGATAAACAACAAAGCAGCCAGCAGTCGAGCTGATCTCGGGCTCGACTAGTTCCTTTCTCCTATAGTATAAAAAAGGTGTTAGATTACAATGAAAGCAGGAAAGAAGGCTTTAAAATCTATCAAAAATATGGACGATTGAAAAGTTTTCAAACCACAGCGTACCTCCTCAGCAGCAGCGTTTGTACCTGCGCGGTAGTCACTTGAAGGGATAGACCAGAGGGCCCTTCCTCGATCCTGAGTGTTATATATACACAACATGAACGCCATGTTGAGTCTCAGACCGCATGGTTTAATGTCAACAATCATAATGGCCAGCGGTATGCCATACATAACATCCCCCCTTTCCAATACAATAACAACAAAATAACAGAAAATCAAAATAAAAGAAATGTCTTAATGTTAAACAAATAGTGTCTATTATTGTTCATTTTGAACAACTGTCCACAGTTCCAAAGCAACTTCGTTACAAGTTTAGTCTACTTGGCTTTTTAACTCGTCTGCCACTTCGAGTTGTGTACGGGGTTGAATCCTTGTTTTCTGCTATGTCGGATGGAGGTGGAAGAGCTATGACAGGCGGAGATGGAGGTGGAGCTGCTGTAGGATCTGGGTGGTGATCTTGTGCTGGGTGCTCCATTTGTGTATCTGCTTGGAATGTAGGTACTGTGCATGGGTTGCCTGAGTGAGGTTCGGGCTGCTGGACAGAGTTTGGATGACACTTCTGATATTCTGCATGAGACTTTGCTGAGTCAATTCTCAGGGCCACTCTATTTCGTCTGATCCTTCTACCACCTACATCCACCACATATGACCTCGGCAAGGCATGTTTCTGCACTACTGTCGCTGCTCTCCATTCCTTTGACCCAGGCTCGGGTTTTATTCTAACAGGATCACCAGGTTTCAGCGGAGGTAGGTCTTTATTGCAACGGCGGTCATAAAAGTACTTTTGCTGTTCCTTGCCATGCTTCATTCTTGCCTTTACCTCTTTGATGTTGTACGTTTCAGGTTCTAGTAGACCACGTGCTATTGGTAGTGTTGTTCTTAGTCGGCGTCCCATGGACAGCTGAGATGGAGACAGGTCAATCCCAGGAATTGGAGTGGCTCTGTATTCCAGGAGTGCTTTATTCTTGTCTCTGTTTTTTCTCCATAGCGACTTGACCGTCTTTACTGCTGCTTCAGCTTCTCCATTTGCACGGGGGTGCTTTGGACTCACTAAGACATGTTCAAAGCTGTAGCTTTGGGCAAAGGTTTCAAATTCTTTGCTTGTGTATTGGACGCCGCAGTCAGTGACTAGCTTAGCTGGAATGCCATGTCGACTGAAATGTTCTTTCAGGGCTTCAATGGTCTCCTGGGATGTGAGGTCTTTTAGCTTGGTCACCTCAATGTATTTGGAGAAGTAATCAACTAGTACCAGGTAATGTCCACCTTCAAAGGCGAATATGTCAGATGCGGCTGTTGCCCAAGGTAGATCTGGGACAGGACTTGGTATCAGTGGTTCCTTTGGCTGCGCAGGGGCATAATTATGGCACAGGCTGCAATCCTTGACTTTCTCTTCGATCTGTGCGCTCATCGCAGGCCAGTAAAGCGCTTCTCTGGCTCTTTGTTTGCACTTTACGATTCCAAGGTGCGTTCCATGTATTAGCTCAAGCATGGCTGGTCTCATAGATGGGGGTACTACAATCCTCATTCCTCGATAGATCACGCCATCAAGTACTGCAAGCTCATCCCGTGTGTCCCAGTACTGTCTGATGCTATGCGGGACTTGCTGCTTTGTTTCTGGCCACCCAGCTTGAATAATAGTATACAGCTCATTGAGCTCATTAGCTGTGTTCTGTTGGAGTTCTGCATACTTTGGTTCTGAGATTGAGATTCTTTCCAACATGTTCACTTGTATCTCCTCTTCTTCCGGTGGCACTTCATTTAGACATGCCCGGCTGAGAGTATCCGCGAGGACTTGCTTCTTGCCTGGGAGATAATCAACTTTAAGGTCGTAGCCACTCACTTTTAGCATCATTGCCTGCAATCTTAATGGCGCTGTTGCCATGGGCTTGCGGAGTATCGTCTCTAGGGGCTTATGGTCGGTCTGGACCAGAGTTGTTTTTCCCAGAATGTACTCTCGGAATTTCTGTGTACTGAACACGATTGCTTGCATTTCCTTCTCTATTGGTGCCCAGGAAAGCTCAGATTTTCGGAGTTTACGGGACGCATAGGCTATCGGCCTTCCCTCTTGCAGTAGGACAGCACCCACAGCACTCTTGCTGGCATCACATTGTATTGTCACATCTTTTCTGACATCGTAGTAAGCTAACACTGGAGCTTCACAGCACATATCCTTAAGCTTCTGGAAGGCATCTGCTTGGGGCTTGTCCCAGTGGAAGAGTACATCTTTGCTGGTGAGCTCCCTTAGTGGTGTTTCAACCTCTGCTAACATCGGAAGGAACTTGGCTAGATACTGAATAGATCCCAGGAAACGACGCACATCTTCTTTGGTTTCAGGAGCTGGCATATCCCTCATGGCTCTAACTTTTTCTGGGTCTGGTTTGAGCCCTGCTGCTGAGATGATGTGTCCTACATATTGGACTTGCTGCTTTCGCACTTTGACTTTTTCAAAGTTTAGTTTGAGGTTGTAGCGTTTGGCACGGTGGAGCACTGCCTCTAGGACTGAATCATGGTGGGCGATGTCACGTCCTGCAATCAGTATGTCATCCATAATGGGGTATGCATGGTCAATGCCCTCCAGCATCTCATCCATTGCTCTTTGGTACATTTCTGGAGCCGATTTTATTCCAAAAGGCAGTTTTAACCATCTGTATCTGCCTATTGGAGTGTTCATGGTTGTCAGCAAACTGGACTCATAGTCAAGTTTCATTTGGAGATAGCCACTCTTAGCATCAAGGACTGTAAACACTTTTGCGTCCGGTATCTTGGCTGCAATTTCTTCCACAATGGGGATTGGATAGTGTTCCCGTTTCACTGCTTTGTTGAGGTCACCCGGGTCCAGGCATATCCTGATCTTCTCACCTCGAGTTGAAACTACCATAGAGTTAACCCAGTCAGTGGGCTGTGTAACTTTGGCTAGATGTCCTTCTCGTTCCATTTCCTTGAGCTTGGCTACAATCTTTGGAAGGAGTGCTGCCGGTTGTCTGCGAGGACCATGAACTACAGGTGTTGCTGTGGGGTCAATCTTGATAGAGTAGGTTCCAGGCATAGCTCCAGATGCACTTTGAAGATCCGGATGCTGGTTAAGCAGTTCCTTAAGGTTTGGATCAACATGTACTTTGTGTACTCGATGGACTAAGTTAAGGCCTTGACAAACTTTGCCTGACAATATTGGTTTCTGCTTACTCTCTATGACATAGAAGTTCACATTTAACTCGTTGCCTTTGAATCTTACGGGAAGGGTGACGTAGCCTTTTGGTGTGATTCGGTGTTGGCTGTACGACACTAGGGTCTTCTTTGTTTGCTTGATCTGGGCACCTGGAGCTACTTGCTTGAGCTGAGCTGTGTTAATTACACTCGCATAGGCACCGGTGTCAAGCTGACAGTGTAGGGAACTGTTACCTACTTCTACAACCTCCCACCATTCATCATTTTCACGGGGGCTCTGCTTATCATTGATGCTTTTCATCTCCAGACTTGTTACGTGTAACAACTGCACATCACTGTCAGGGCCTTCTTCATCACTGGAATAATCTTCGCTTGGATAGTGCATTTCATTCAACAGGTTGACATTTCTTGTCTTGCTTCTGCATACTTGGGCAAAATGTCCAATTTTCTTGCACCTCTTGCATGATTCATTTTTAGCTGGACATTTGTCTTGTGGCTTGTGAACATTGTATCCACATCTACCGCACTTTTGAACTTGCTCCTTGTTCTCTTTCGGTGTCTTCTGTTTCCCGCGCGTTTTGAACCTCTTGGTTGAGCTATTCTTCCATGCAAGTTTGTTGACCTCCACTTTTGGGTCTTCGCCAGACATCACTTGCATTCCATCTTTGGTCGCTTCGAACATCCGACCGATGTCAATTGCCATCTCCAAGGTAAGGTTTTTACTTTTCTCCAAGCAGCGTTGCCGTACTCGTTCGTCTAGTGATTTGCACGCAATGGCGTTCCGAATTAATTTATTCGTTTCTGTCATATCCAAGCCTCGGGCCAGCAGTTTCAGATCAGTGACGAAAGAGTCAAATGTTTCTTCTTGTAACTGGCGTCTTCGATCAAATTTAACTGCCGCCATAATAGGGTTCTTCTTGGCTTCGAGGTGAGATTTGAACTTTCCGACGACTCTCGCGAGTATGTCTTTTTCACTTACATTTTGAGCGGATTCTCCGGATCCAATTTGCACAATTTCCCACTGGAAGGTGAGGTAGATTTCCCGGCCTTTATCGCCGACGAAGCTCATCAAGTTGCATACTTTCTCCTTTTCGGTGCATTTGCTGAGCGGTCCTCCGAACGTGAATTCGCAATGTTGATAAAACCTTTCCCACTCTTTACTCAGGTCCGAAGCGTCCCAGTTCATTCTTGGCCAGTTGAACGACGAATTTGTGTAACCTTCTGCCATTTCTTAAGGCTTTCTTCTAGTCGGTGGCGCTCGAAATCCCACTCCTGACACCATGTTATATATACACAACATGAACGCCATGTTGAGTCTCAGACCGCATGGTTTAATGTCAACAATCATAATGGCCAGCGGTATGCCATACATAACACTGAGACTGGGACCGAGTTATATGATCGCCGACAATTTTTCCGAATGGATCTTCGTACGTGAACAATTAAATCATGAGCTCTTTTGATAATATACAGTCTGTGTGCAGAAGCTACAATTATCTCTTCCCTCGAGTTGAATTAAGGTGAGTTTTAAAACATTGTTTGGTCGTTTGCAGTTCTACTGAATTCGTAGAATCGTAGAAAATTCGATTCATAGTAATCTGATCAAGCTTTGCAATTAATTGACAATGGGCCCTGTGATCTATGTTCACGTCACATAGATGAAAGGTACCTCCAGTTTCAACGTTTTTTCATAATAAAAATATGATAACAATAATAAAAAAGACATCAAGCTGTTGTTGCAGGATAAGAGATTGTTAAGAGAATTCCTATTCATAGATCACAAGGCCCATACAATGGATTATAATACTTAATTATTGTTATTTTTAAGCTTATTCTTATTCATTAATTTTTTGTCAGTGTTGGCCGGGACTCCTCTTCTTTGACAACATTACCCGTTATTCCAATCTTATGCCATTTCACCATACTAAGTGACTACCAAGAGAATGTGCAAATTCTGTATAGAGTGCGTTCACTTGATGTCACGGTGGCCATGTTGGAGGAGAAAACAAAGACACGGCGGCCATGTTGGAGAAGAAAAAGATTCTTTGGGGAATTGAACTCTATTTTTATGTAAATTCTTACTTTTGTTTCTGTAAACCAATATGGCTGATGGTCACGTGAGCGAACAGTCTCCATTGCAATGTACAATCCCAGTTTGAAATGGACTATTGCATAATCGATATCAGCACTCCCCCTTGGTTAAGGAAGTGAGGAAAGATCAATGGAATTCTCTAGGGGTAGTTGTAATAGTTTTGGAAATCCTTGGGGAATAGTCTTAAACACTGGAGTTATTCAGGGTAAACAAAGAATTCATTCAGTTAAGGGACTGATCATTATTTATGTACGGGGGGTGGGGGAAAGAAGGGGGGGGGATCAAGGCTGTTTTAGATTGGCTAGAAGGGGGCTAATTTTGGCTTTAAATGCAACCAGAAAAACACAAACACTTAAACTCATGTGATATCAAAACAATTAAGTCTTCCTGTTGTGAGCAAAGACCTTTACCCTTTTTACGGTAGATGAAGCAATTCTTTCAAGAAACCTTATATTACTTTAATATAAAATAATGATTACACCTGTAACAAAGTATTGATTTGGGTATTGTGTTTGTACTAGAAATATTGTGTAAATTTAAAACTTGACATACATTGAAAGCTTCTTTCTCTGGTTTGATCAGTTCAATAAACAGCAGAGACAGAACTTTTTTTCTCAGCTGTTACAAAAAAATAATAACTTAGAGATGGAAAAATTGCCAATTTTTATAACTTCCAAGGATCTAAGGAAGAAATTGCATGTGAATTTTAAGCCTTAGGAGAATCTCTTCTCTTTGATGAATCCTTTCAGCGGGAAAAAGTTGTTTATTTATCACAAACAATGAGTCACATGCCTGTCGCTAATGAACAGTCAAGCCAGAAAAAACAAAATTAGTACAAGGTAATGCAAAAAGAAACCATCACAATTTTGCATACTAACAGATTGTTGTATCCCTCCTTTTGTTAGTGGTACTGGTGATTTGTGATTCTTAGTTATTAATTTAATAACTTTTGTATGTGAATTCTATCAATCATGTGTTGGATGGTCTCATGTATAGGCGAGCAATAAGCAAAATACTCATGTCCATTGTACTTTTACAATATAAACCATTGAATAAAAGGTTTACTATCCAACTAAATAAAATCACATCATGTTTGCTTTGTCCAGTCCTTGCATGCTGTTGCATGTGGTCATTGTGTGTGCTTTGTCCTCCTTCAATGGCAGAAAAAAATTGGGCTATCACATTTAAACTTCCTTCTTACTCCTGAGGAATTCTATTAGACTGCATTCACCCGGGAGACTTCCTTAACCCTTTCACTCCCAAGAGTGACTTTATAGATTTTACTCTGTCTAACGCCAGACGATTTTACTCTGTCTAACGCCAGACGATTTTACTCGTCAAATGGAGACCCCTTGGGAGTGAAAGGGTTAAGATATGAATTTACCCCTGAGGAACTTACTGAACAGTACTTTTTTTTTCCTAATAAAATTCCATGAATTTCTTTCTTTACCCTGAATAACTCCAGTGTTTAAGACTATTCCCCAAGGATTTTCAAAACTATTACAACTACCCCTAGAGAATTCCATTGATCTTTCCTCACTTCCTTAACCAAGGGGGAGTGCTGATATCGATTATGCAATAGTCCATTTCAAACTGGGATTGTACATTGCAATGGAGACTGTTCGCTCACGTGACCATCAGCCATATTGGTTTACAGAAACAAAAGTAAGAATTTACATAAAAATAGAGTTCAATTCCCCAAAGAATCTTTTTCTTCTCCAACATGGCCGCCGTGTCTTTGTTTTCTCCTCCAACATGGCCACCGTGACATCAAGTGAACGCACTCTATACAGAATTTGCACATTCTCTTGGTAGTCACTTAGTATGGTGAAATGGCATAAGATTGGAATAACGGGTAATGTTGTCAAAGAAGAGGAGTCCCGGCCAACACTGACAAAAAATTAATGAATAAGAATAAGCTTAAAAATAACAATAATTAAGTATTATAATCCATTGTATGGGCCTTGTGATCTATGAATAGGAATTCTCTTAACAATCTCTTATCCTGCAACAACAGCTTGATGTCTTTTTTATTATTGTTATCATATTTTTATTATGAAAAAACGTTGAAACTGGAGGTACCTTTCATCTATGTGACGTGAACATAGATCACAGGGCCCATTGTCAATTAATTGCAAAGCTTGATCAGATTACTATGAATCGAATTTTCTACGATTCTACGAATTCAGTAGAACTGCAAACGACCAAACAATGTTTTAAAACTCACCTTAATTTAACTCGAGGGAAGAGATAATTGTAGCTTCTGCACACAGACTGTATATTATCAAAAGAGCTTATGATTTAATTGTTCACGTACGAAGATCCATTCGGAAAAATTGTCGGCGATCGTATAACTCGGTCCCAGTCTCAGGATCGCGGAAAGGCCCTCTGGTCTATCCCTTCAAGTGACTACCGCGCAGGTACAAACGCTGCTGCTGAGGAGGTACGCTGTGGTTTGAAAACTTTTCAATCGTCCATATTTTTGATAGATTTTAAAGCCTTCTTTCCTGCTTTCATTGTAATCTAACACCTTTTTTATACTATAGGAGAAAGGAACTAGTCAACAGAACATCAAAAGTTATTTTGGATTGAAGGTAACGGCAAGTTCTTCGCGTCATGTTGATGGACATGTACTAAATGGAAAAAGTCATTGTTGCAGTATGTAGGAACTGACGAGGAAAATCTCTCATGAGCGAGCAATCCCAGCTTGGCGGAGGCAAATTTGTAGGGAGAGACCTACACCCTGTCTGCAGTACCAGAACTTAAGAATATCATTCAAAATTATGGTTAATGAAAACTGTAATGTACAAGTTACTGAAAATGATCAAATCGGTCGAAAATATGTAATCAAGGTTATATGTAAACAGCTTCATTGACATTAATTTGTTGCTAAAAAAATGCACAAGAAGGCTCGAAAATCGTCTCACTTTATTATAAGTCTGAAAATATATCCTTTATCCCGGGTATAAAATAAGGTTTCGTATTTAAAATTGTTTTTCCAGGGAAGATCTCAATTGTGGACAACTATTGACTCACAGTGTAAAGGTTGGCACATTTTTTTATAGATGATTGTTGAGAAAGAACTTGAGTTACATTTGCAATTTTGTAAGAGTGCACTTAATTGTTGAAATTTTTGCTTCATTATTCAAAAAGTCTTAATATAATTGTTTGCATTGTTTTTTTTTTCATTTCTGTGGTGAATATTAGGCAAAAAGAAGAACCTCAAATTATCAACACGAAAGGTAGGCCAGCTTGATGAAATCTATTTCAAATTTTAAAGAGAATTGAGCCTTTTTTAGTTAGGAAGATACAAATTTTACATCAGATAAGTTTTTTAATGTGCGCGTTTAAGAAATGTCAAATGTGTGCAGTTACAAAAGAACTGGTTATTTTGAAGTCTAAACTAAACTAATAATTTATATTGTTAATGTGCTTAAGGCTCTATTTTATCCCTTTAAGCCCCATTAGTGTCTTTATATATTTATATACAATTTTACTGTGGTTTACGCCAAACAATTTTACTTGAGACCCCTCAGGGCTTAAAGGGTTATTGCCTGAAACACATTTTTTTCAGAACTGACTTCTCCGTGTCTGTAATAAATTAAAGTAAAAGGTATTTGCCAATTCCACTTGTTTAATGGCCAGTTTTTTTTTGTGTATGGTTTCAGGGTACTATTCAAAGCAAGACTGAAAGTCCCTACTTTGTCCATGAGCCAGAATTAAAAGGGAGCACCTCCCTAGAAAAACATCATAGTCCCAGTGTTGTCCACATGCATGGATATGAGACCGATAATTCTAAGCAAAAGGGATTTACAAAAATATTGGAAACAAAGACTATGGTAGAGCCAGAGATCTTACAAGAATTAGCATTAGACGGAAAATATGACATGGAATGCAGGTGCATCATTTTGCTACTGTTTGTGCTTTTACTAATACACTTGACTCCTGATAACTCTAACTTTCAAAGGAAATTAAAAAAGGTTTGAGTTATTGGGAGTTCACGTTTTTGGGAGTGAAGAATAAATAGCTGAAAATAAGGAAAACTCAATATTTACTGCTTTTCCATTCATACAGGGTACGTTTTTTATCAAATTAAAATTTAAACCAAGTTAGAAATTGGACCACAACACTTGTACTAATTATAACCTAATCACAGGAATAATTTCATTTTCACTTTTTCATTATTAGGAACAAAAATGCTTCCCTTGCTCAGGAGGATAAATGTTTACTAAAGGGCAAATCAACCCCTAATGGAAGTAATTGTGATTCTAGAGCTTATACAGACACAAATTATGCTTTCCTGGTAAATGATGTCAGTGCTGATGAGGATAGTGATTTTATTCCTCCCACTCCATCTCCAGTTGGCAGGCACAGTTTTATAAACTGTCAAATCCAGCAGTTAGGTAAAGAAGGAGTGGTTTCACTCATGGAGAACTGTCTACTGATACATGACTCCAAGGATGTATCCAAAAAGTCTGCTATATCTAATATAAGTAAAGAAACTAGACTTGAAGACTTGTATGAGACCACAGGAGTAATAGAACAAAGTACAAGGCTTCATAAGAATGGCATAGGAACAGTAGATACTGCTGAGCCTCTTGGGTTAGACAAGTCTCTCACTGGTGAAGACACTGAGCAGTCCTTTCTTTCTCCTTCAAAAAGTCAATCAATATTTAAGACAAGCAAGAAAAGATACAAATTAGCTCGAAAAGGGAACTCATCAAGAGTGTTATCAAGCCCTTTGAAACCATGCAAAAGTTATGGATCAGCACTGAAGTCTCTACACTGTCAAAAAGGAGTAAATGAAAATGACATACCAGATCAAGCTGAACCTTGTTCAGTAACCATTGTCCCTTCCAAGTGTGTTATTTTGAGGTCAAGGATAAAAAGGCCTGCTGTTAAAGGAAGTTCTCCTGCGCAAAAAAGGCAACAAACCGAGATGCCATTGGCTAAAAACGTAAGCAAGATGTTTGTGCATCTTCAGAATATATGTGTTAGATCTTGTAGTTGTAAGTGAACTTTTCCCAGTAGCTTTCTCTTTTTTACAGGATGAAGCAAAGTGTAATCTGTGGAGCAAGTTAGGTGAAATGCAATTTGAAAGAGATAATATTTCTGGATATCTGTCCAAGAATTTGAAGCTATACAACAATACCTCAAAAAACCCTGGAGATACTGAAGACGTGAAAAGTTGTGTCACACTAGAAACAACTTGCAAATTGCTGCAAAAAGAAGGAACTGCAATCACATCAGCTGGAAGTTTTCAGAATCCTCTCAGTTTGGAGGGTAGCAATTATTGCCATGCAGGCAAGAAACATAAGGAACTAAAGAAAGAAGAAGTTGAACATGGTGCAACTTATATAGTGTATAACAACAAAGAGAGGGATGAGGCCCTCAAACTCAAATCTCCTTTTAAACCAAAGGTTGTTCAATCAAAATCAAGCAATGTATGTAAAGACTTTGTATCACCTCTTAAAGCAAATAGTCCTCAATTGAATGGACACTTGGACACATCCGTAGACAGCCTTGCTGATGCGGTGGATTTGGACAGTTTACTAGCAGGAGTTGAGTGGTCACCTATGGTTATTTCTCCCAACAAACTGGAAACTTCAAATTCAAGGTATATTACTGTTAACAACCTGTCTGGTACCTTGTAACACAACTGAGTAAAAGCAACTCAAGAACCAAACTGGATGTCGCCAAAGCAACGCACGTACTGTCAGATTGCCAGTTTCTTTTGCCAAACATGGCCCTTTTGACTACTGATAAAACTACAGTATGTATGCATTATTGACCAAGCATCAGGTCAAGATAGCTGCATTTTGGCCTAGTTCTTTTTTTGCATTTTTTTATTTGGCAAGATGTAGTCAAGTCCAATGAAAATGCAAAAAAGGAAGAGGCCAATATCCAGCCATCTTGACCAAACAGGCCAGGCCAATAAAGGATTTTTCATATGGCCATTTTTGTATTATTTTATTTTGCAGGACAAACCAGGAAATCCTGAGTGGGCAAGTTTTCATTACAATTTTAGTTTTTCTATTTTTCTTCACAGTAGCAGCAAAGCATGTAAAGCATTGTTTGTGCCTTCTAAGTCTGAAGATCAGATTGAAACAACAAGTGATTGTGCTCCTTGTACTGGTACAGCCCCTGCTTTCTTCACTTCTGAGGTAGGCTATGGCCGATTCTTGGTATTGGAAGTGTCTCGTCGAGAAACAATGGATGAACAGGTGATTGCTAAGTATGGGAGGCAGTTACCTGAAAAGGTTCTGAGATTGTTTGATGAGGCCAAGAGTCAGGAATGGTTCTGCTGTTTAAGGGAAGACTGGGAGATGACTGAAGTGGAGCCAGGGGATATTGTGCATATCACTGGTAAGCTGCTATAGCAACAATGTGGTATGCAATTAGTTCCAATACATAGATAGATTACATATAGACAGATAGATATATTACATATAGATAGATAGGTAGATTACAGATAGATAGATAGATAGATAGATAGATTACAGATAGATAGATAGATAGATAGATAGATTACATATAGATAGATAGATAGATAGATAGATTACATATAGATAGATAGATATATTACAGATAGAAAGATAGATAGACAGATAGACAGTAGAAGATAGTTATGCTACTCGTAGCTAGACATACCCGGTACCCTGTGGAGCTTGAAGTTTTTATAAACTATAGTTGATATTGTACAATCTTAAGTTGTACTGTAGAACTTGCTCTTTATAGAAGGAAAAAATATAACAGATCTTCATTATTTAAAAACACTTTTCCCAGTTTGACATTCCAATCCTACCAGCATGCAGGATGTTTGTCGGCCATGAAACTAGTTTAATGGCCTTGCTCCCACGAGTCTCCTGTTGCTCTGAACTAGTAATTAGAAGGTCATAGGTTCAACGCTTAGTGGGAGAACTCAGATTTGTTTTTCCAAGTTTGTCTGTGACAATGCCAGGCTCAAAATTCACCATCTTCATTATTTGAAAAACAAATTTATGGTGCACTCCACTGACTAAAGTGATCATATCAAGGTAGAAATTACTTTGATATGATCACTTAACTTAAGAGAAGTAAAAGTCAGTATTATTATTATTATTATTATTATTATTATTATTATTATTATTGGTTTTACTTAGCTGCAGTGGCTATCTGTCACTAGAAACTGTATTTTATATCTTTCAGGATCATTTGACCTTCAAAATGAAATGTGCATTCTTGACAAT
Source organism: Ricordea florida (assembly GCA_949710005.1). Classification (NCBI taxonomy): domain Eukaryota; kingdom Metazoa; phylum Cnidaria; class Anthozoa; order Corallimorpharia; family Ricordeidae; genus Ricordea; species Ricordea florida. The sequence continues at coordinate 4,164,762 of OX453277.1, read as the reverse complement.
GCAACAGATCGATACATTGTAGTTCATCCAGACTCCTTAATTTCTGGGACAACTGTTTCCATGGCAACTAAATGCCTGCGTCAAAGTGTCCTTAATGAGCGATTTCGAACAGAAAATCAGAATGAGGCAATGCTTATTGGCACTCTGCTGCATGATATTTTTGATATGGCAATGGAATTTAATGGTAAGTCATTTCTATCGCCTAACAGGAATGTTCTGTTCTGAAGGCATTTGTGATGAATAAAATAGTCATTGAAAAATTTGGGTTTAGTCAAAAGCAGTAAATATTCATAGCTGTATTCAAAAGTGTTTTCTTTTGATGGAAGCATATATTCTTCCCTTTATTCATTAGCCTTCCAATCAACTATCATTACTAGAAAGTAGCAGAAGCACAGGAATCCTACACAAAATAACAACCGCGAGAACAATATCAAGCAGAATATTTGATAATAAAAAGAAAGAGCAATAATCACTTTCTCCTTTGGTTCACTGGAAGCTTCTATGTAAATTATGACATAGCTAGCATTTCTGTAAGTTGATCTAATGTAATAACTGCTTTAATGTAGTTTTATAAGCGAGCAAGAGTGCTTTATCATGTATAAAACATGTGGCGTAGCCGCGTGTTTTATACATGATAAAGCACAAAACACGAATTTATTGAACGACTTAAAAAACTTTTTATGTAGGCAAAGTCATTAATACACTTAACTCTGGAGTTTGATGCATTTTGAATGCAAATGTTAGCCATATCCATATCAGATATAAATACACTCATTAAACATTAATTTCCTCTGTATTTTCTTTATGAATTATTTATTATCAAAACCTTTCTTTGCCAGAATGTGATATGCCGTAAGTATTTGTTTAATGTATTTTTCACTTTCTTCATCTGTCAAAGAGTTTTTGGCCGAAAACATTTTATCAAGAGCAAGGGAACTTCTCCAGAAATTCTCCTACTTGAATGACCTCTACAGTATTGGAAAGACAGAAAATTGGGCTCTGGAAAAGGTCAAAGAGTATATACCTCAGTTCAGTGAATGGGGAAGAAAATTTAAAGGGCCTTTTCCTCAGCCTGATCTCGGCGTGATGGATTATAAGACTCCAGGGAATCCAAAAGACAAGGAAGAACCTAGTGTCTGTGTGTCTGCGCTGAAAGACATTGAGGAAAACATCTGGTCACCAAGATTTGGATTAAAAGGTGTGAGAAGTATTTTACTTAGTGAAAACAAATGAGAGTTTTCAAGAACCTTCAGAAACTCTTTCATGACAAGCAAAGAATGTGATAGTTTGATCAGTGGGTTATTTTTGTTGTTGTTCTTTTAAGAAGTTGTTTTTTGCTAAGGGTATTCCTATATCTTGCTACATCGAGCAGTTTTGAAGTTACTGTTGAAAGAAATTGTGATTACATTGGTTGAGCTTGGTTGCAAGAGGTGAATGGCTAAAGAAGCTTGCTTCACTTTAACCAGCCAATCAGGAGTTAAACGTAAACCAATCACGACAAGGTTGCATTTGTTTTCTTTCACTTAGTGCTATTGAGATATACTTGTTATATACTGTATTCTGGTTGGTTCATTTGACTGCATGCATCTGTGTTTTGATTAGTTAAAATTATTGCTCTAATTTTGTTTTTTGGTGAATAATATTGGAAATGCCTTCTTTGGTGGACTCTTGCTTTGTAAGCTGTTTGATTTATTTTGTTTCCAGGTAAAGTTGATGTGACAGTTGAGGTAAAAGTTGACAGGCGACCAAAAATCAGAAGACGTAAACCTGACACTGGAAACCAGGTACAAACGAAAGTTGTGCCACTAGAGCTCAAGACAGGGAAGATGTTTTCAAAGCTAGGTGAGGATTCATTAGTTTATAACAACGTGTCAGAAACTTAGACATGGAAGCTCCAGTTTCCAAACAGTACAATACACTCATTGCAATGCAAGGTATGAAAATCTTTCACTGACCAAGTTTGTGTTGCTATTATGACTACACATTGACCTTCTTCCTGTTTGTGTATTAAGGGCTTTTATGTTATCTCAGTCCATATTAACACAAAAAATTTGATCGAACCATTTTATGTCTGACTTCCATGCCCTCCCTTTATCCTTGTCTTTTCATGAATTGTTTTTCAGGTTCTGTTGAACATCGGGCTCAAGTTATCCTATACACACTACTCATGTCTGACAGGTATTCTGAATCAGTGGACTCTGGGCTGCTGCTTTACATGAAGTCAGGTCATATGCTGGGAGTACCTGCATTTCTTCATGAGAAAAGAGCCCTTGTTATGAAAAGAAACGAGGTTGCAAGGTTTATGACATTAAACAGAGCAGGTGCAACTCGAGCTATTTCAGGTAAAGTTGTTCAGTTGGTCGTAGAATTTTCAAGACTGCACAGCATACGATAAATCTCGTTTGCTGAAAAGTCTTATGCTAAAAAGCTGTAACTTCGCAATTTCAAGTGAACCATAAAAGCGTTTAGCAGTGCCCAACATGTGAGTTCAGGACGGATTTAGGGGAGTGTTGCACGGGTGCGCACCCCCACCCCCCTGAAATGACCTTGTTCTTCGTTGTTCCCTTTTAAAATTTGTCTACGTCACCTGTCAGTTACGTCATTCCAGGATCCGCCTTCGAAGTTGGATCTCGTAAGAAATTTTAACTTAAAGTTTTGAGGTTTTACCCGATGATAAAGCTGAGCATTCATCCCAGAAACCAAGGAAGTAATTTCAGTAAATTGCAAATGCTATTTTTTGAGGAATCCAGTTTGGGCATGGTGGATTGCAGCCAAAAAGCACAGGCTTAAAATGGGGTTGATTAAAAAACAGCTGGCATGCCATGGGTTAACTGAAGTGTCATATTTAGTAAAAATCTCTCTGCTTCTTTTACAAAGTAATGTCAGTAATTCGTTTGTCGCATAATTGCCGTGTTTGCAAAACCTGATGCAAACACAGTAGAAAGTTGTCAGCGTGTTTCGTATCGATTTTGTTTTCTTTATTATTTATGATTAATTTTTGTCCGATAGTATAGAAATTACGCACATGCAAGAAAAATAAAGGGAAAAAAACAAAGAAAAGTACGCTGACAGGAGACGAAAACAGGGCAAGATCCCCAGTTTATTTTGAACCGCAGTGTATTTCAACTCCACCAAGTTTTTGCACCTTCGGGCTTCCTTTCGAACCCGTAAATACTATGGGATCAAGTTTGTAAGTCCGTCCATCAGTAACAATAGAACCTGACGACAAATAATCGCAATCTCTCGGCTGATCTTCGTTTCCTTCGATTTCATTCGCTGGGCTCCGACCACTTCGCGTGGCCTACATAGCAGACATTTCAAACTCTTTTTCTCTGTTTCCTCTGTTTTTGTCCTCCCCCCTTTGTGCACTGCACGGTTTGAAACGTACATGTTGCTAGGGTGTCATCCCGTAGATGCATGCTTTCCAAAACTATTTCTATTTGTTTTAGCAATGTTGAGGGACCTGAATACCTGTCGTAGATGCTCACAAGCTCAAAACTGTACTGTGTTTCATAAAGCAGTAGAAGCAGGGGACAATGTGTCCAGTGGCCTTGGAACATTCTTTGACGAAATGACCGGTCACATGACTGGTACCTACATGAAATACTTTGCGGACTGGTTCAGGCTTGTTTGTCTGGAAGGGAAGGAACTGGAGGAGAGAAGACGTCAAAGTGAAATTTGGTGTATTGAAAGTTGGGCGCGGGAGAAACTGGGTCGTTGTTTCAGTAGAATGGCATTGTTGCCTTGTAACCGTGGTAACATGGTCGTCAATGGGCGCTATTTGTGGCACAGATTTGTCCGTACTGATAACCACCCTAGTTCTATATCACTGCAGGATGTACCCATCACCTCTGGGGACCGAGTAGTAGTAAGCGAGGAACATGGCCAGACGGTAGCTCTCGCAGCAGGTCAGTGAATTATTATGCCCCCTCCCCCTCCCCCCCCAAAAAAAATGTCAAACTCCGATACTCGGTAGATCTGTTTCGCAGGTCGTGGGCTCGATTCCCTCCATGTCCTGCTCATGAAAATCACGCGGGATCGTCGTTTATACTTTGTACGTAAATGGTCACTGCCATGATTTTCACGACTTTTTCTGTACAGGTTATATCCATGAGGTAACAAAGAAGCATGTTACTGTTCTGCTGGACAGAGACTTAAACAAAAGGTGGGCGCATATTTATCATAATTGACTAAAAGGAGCCCCCTTTTTTCGTGGACCGTCATCCCTGAAAGAAGAACGAGCTGGAAAGCTTCTCGAAAATCCGCGGCAGTCCATTGAAGGAAAAAGAGGGTTACCCGTAATGTCATTTCAAAAATGTATTGTGCCGACTACACAATCCACTACTGGTGTCGTGGAGCGGTGTATCATTAAACATCCAAAGGAATTTTGCAGTGGCTTTTACTTTGTATTGATTTGTAAGTAATCAGAGAATGGGATGGAACCACTACTGATAAGGATGACAGTGAAATACCTTCCCTGGAATACCATTTCTACACATAGTAAACACTACTGGGGGTACCTCTTAAACTTAATGTAAAGTTCACGTAAAAAAACACTTTGAACCAGCCTGTGAAACATCGCGTTAAGAAATTTAGTACTTTAAGATGATCGTAGTACATAAACTGTAAATCCTCCATTAAGCCCTCCTCGCCTTTCCCATCACAACTAAAGAAACATGTTTACGTGTTGTGTACCATGTTTTCTGTGGTAAACTTTACTTGAGAGAATAACACAAATGAATGGTAGATGTTTAAGATGCATCAATGCCAGACAGGCCAAAATAATACTTCCGTTTAATGCGTGAGGTTTTTGTGCTTTATTATAGTTATCATATTGTAATTTATCTTATCCTTATAGCGTACAACTTACTGCGTTTCGGCTATATTAATAAGCCCCCCCCCCTTTCCAAGTAGTGACCAGCATCCAATTTCCCATTATAATATTCACTGTTCATCAACCAATCATGTTATGAGAATAACAAAAATGATCACCAAAAAAGGGTTGTATTGATATTTAAACAAATTCTCCTCACTAGTTCCATTACAAATATATGAATACAGTTAGGAGAAAATGAATATTGATATCGGGGCTTAAAGGGTTGATAGAGGATATACGGTAGATTTATACAACGTTTGATAAGAAGGCCGAACTTTACACCTGTCTTTCTAAGTCATGATATTCTTTCAGGTACGACTCAAAAGCAGACTTTACAAATTCCAAGCTGTATCGCCTGGATAAAGATGACGAGTACAACACTCTAACAACCTTGTGGTCCAACATGGCGCGGCTGTTCAAAGGAGACTCTGACAGAGATGGCGAACTAAGGCGACAGATCATCGATTTACAACCTCCTGTGTTTTCGAGAAAGAGAAAGAACGATACATTCAAGTGTTTAAGTCAAAGTTCAGATATCAGTGAATTTTTCTCGCAGCAATCACCGTAAGTGAGCACTCTAGCAATAACTAAATAGACAAACATCCCGAAACCTGGGATAAAGTAAATTTAAAATGTAGAGTACATCTCAGGTACAAGCATTAAAACTAGAAAGGGCAAACTAGAAAGGGTAAACAGGAAAAGGCAATCTATAAAGGGCAAACTAGAAAGGGAAATCTAGAAAGGGCAAACCAGAATGGGTAAACCAGAAAGGGCAAACCACAAGGGCAAACCACAAAGGGCAAACCAGAAAAGGCAAACCAGAAAGGGCAAACTGGAAAGGGCAAACTAGAAAGACCCTGACATACCTCACCTCTATTCTTTATGGAGCTAGAGACATTTTTTGTGTTGTGAAGTAATGAAGATGATATACGTATTCTGAGCCTGGAGAATTTATAAAAGATTTATTGGTCGGCACTGCCACGGGAAAACTTGGAAAAAGCAACTCTGAGTTCTACCATCGAACCTGCGACCTTCCGATTACTTATTCAAACGCTCTACCACTGAGCTATTTGGAGAATCTTGGCCATTAAACTAGGTTCGTTTCCTATTATGAGAACTTGGATTTCCTTTTTTCGCGTTTGCCTGTGACAGCGTTGAAAAATGCATCTTTCACATTTGTTGCGGTGTTTGTCCATTGTGTATTCAAGTGTTTTGTTTGCGCATGATACGGAACATTTTAAGGGCTGTGTACCTCGCCATCGTTTCATGGTGTTTCGTTGGTTGCAGCTTTCGCTTTGTTCCATCCTTTACATTCTGTTTCAGTTCTCAACGAAGCTGTAGCCAAAGCGCGTTTGACCCAGCTGTGGAGTCCATACTGCAGGAACTGAATACAGGCCAACGTAAGGCGGTGTCCAAAGCTTTATGCGCTCAGCACTACGCCCTCATTCTTGGTATGCCGGGGACTGGGAAGACTACCACCATCTCTTGCTTGGTCCGTGTGCTGGTGGCTAGTGGGAAGACTGTGCTTCTTACTAGTTACACGCACACGGCTGTGGATAATATTCTACTCAAGCTGAAAGAGGTTTGTTTTTACATTCATGTGTTGAAACGATTTACGAACGATAAGTAAACGCAGAGCTGTTTTCAATTCACTGTGCAAAAGAATTACGCTATCGCAATTCTATGCAAGGATTTTGTTTTTATATTCATGTTTTGAAGCGTTTCACGACCGCGCTGTAACTGAGATGTTCTCAGTTCACTGCTGAAACCCATTATACGCTATTGCAATTCTACTCAAGCTTAAAGAAGTTTATTTTAATATTCATGTTTTGAAACAATTTTGCGATTGACTAGTAACTGTGGAGCAGTTTTCAATTCATTGTGATTGTCTAAAGAAAAACTGTGCCCGCTCTATCAACCAATTAGAGGTAAAACTAATAGTAGCCTTTATGGGGCGCACGCGTTTTCGCACGCTTGAAGCCGATTGGTTCATTTGACTCTGTCCCACCGTTATGATTGGTTAACGTAACAGCAGTGTAACCCTGTCTCGCAATGAACCCTCCTCCATGTTCTTAGAATTAAATTGTATTGTTACTCTTCTGCTTTGTTTTTACAGGTGAAGTTAGATTTTCTTCGTTTAGGCCAAGTTCATAAGATTCTTCCTGAGCTACAGCCTTACAGTGCGCAGAAAGCAGCTGAGAGTATTAAGACTGTGGATGAATTGAGAAAGTTCTACGAATCAAAGGTGCCTAACATTCACACCAAAAATACCACAAATCTACAGAATAAAACATACGAGACATAAAATGTTTTAGCCGTGGGAGTTTACTCCGTTTGTTTTATTTCCAAGTCAGTGGTTGTTTCCACGTGTTTTGGTGTGAACCACTTCCTGTTCTCGTAGCGCTCTTTTGATATACTGTATGGTAGATGAGACTTTTTTTATTTTCAGTGTTTGCTATCTAATTTTTTACCTCTCTTTATTTCCCAGTCTGTGGTGGCGACCACGTGTCTGGGTGTGAACCACGCCCTGTTCTCGCAGCACTCTTTTAATGTTGTTTGATAGACGAGACTTTTTTTATTTTCAATGTTTGTTATCTAATTTTTTACCTCTCTTTATTTCCCAGTCTGTGGTGGCGACCACGTGTGTGGGCGTGAACCACGCCCTGTTATCGCAGCACTCTTTTGATATGCTGTATGATAGACGAGACTTTTTTTATTTTCAATGTTTGTTATCTAATTTTTTACCTCTCTATATTTCCCAGTCTGTGGTGGCGACCACGTGTTTGGACGTGAACCACGTCCTGTTCTCGCAGCACTCTTTTGATATGCTGTATGATAGACGAGACTTTTTTTATTTTCAATGTTTGTTATCTAATTTTTTACCTCTCTTTATTTCCCAGTCTGTGGTGGCGACCACGTGTGTGGGCGTGAACCACGCCCTGTTCTCGCAGCACTCTTTTGATATGCTGTATGATAGACGAGACTTTTTTTATTTTCAATGTTTGTTATCTAATTTTTTACCTCTCTATATTTCCCAGTCTGTGGTGGCGACCACGTGTGTGGGCGTGAACCACGCCCTGTTCTCGCAGCACTCTTTTGATATGCTGTATGATAGACGAGACTTTTTTTATTTTCAATGTTTGTTATCTAATTTTTTACCTCTCTATATTTCCCAGTCTGTGGTGGCGACCACGTGTTTGGGCGTGAACCACGCCCTGTTCTCGCAGCACTCGTTTGATTACTGTATAGTGGACGAGGCTTCTCAGATTACCCAACCTGTGTGTATCGGTCCTCTGAGACACGCACGTGTCTTTATCCTGGTGGGTGATCACTATCAACTTCCGCCTCTGGTACAAAGTGTTGAAGCCAGGTGAGAGTTAAATATATTATATTGACTGGGTTATAAATGAACTTCAAAATACGTACGAATTACATCCAGCACCCTAGTGTGTTATGCCCGTACTAGCGAGGTTATTGGAGACGCGATTTCCGGTAATACATTCATGTCCTATATTTTGGAGCCGTTCTTCCAGACCTATTTGAGTTTTCAATCGATAATTACACGAAAGCGTTTGCAGCAAAAAATCTTATACTTCTACACGTTGTTTCTTACTTGATGCTTTGTTTACAGGAATTTTTTCAGCAAGATATCTTGAAAAGCAGAAGAGTTACAATGCTTTAAATGTTTGGTGTATATATAGGACATGAATGTATTACCCGATTTCCCTTGACACTTCTACCACCTGAAAATACAACCGTTTATTGTATCGTCATCCCCTGGATATGAGCAAACGCGCGCTCTGATTGGTTCCCTGCTCACAGGCTATCAGCTCATATCCCGTTAGTACGGAAAGCGGCCATCGTGGAGGAATAATTTCTAGAATTAGACGTGGAGAAGCAAGTAGATGTGGGATGAAATTATTTGGTGGTGAGTGAGCAAATTATATCACGAAATTGACACGATTTTGTTTATTACGATTTCCTTGCCTCTCTTGAGAACTCAAGTAGTAGCTTTTCCTTCTCTATTTACCCCCCACCAAAACCAATGTTGATACCTGGAATTGCCTTTATTTGAAGAGAAAGTAAGGTTTCTTCAAGTATGTTGAGCTTATGTGGTAACAGGTAACTCTGCCAAAACATTTACCTAAGGTTTGTTAGGAATGAAGTCATTGGCATTAACATAATATTTAATCACGTTCGATAGTTTATCCCGGATTCACAATGTTCCACGTGCTCGCTGGATCTCTCTAACACACCCTCTCGCTCTCGATGGAAGTTCTGACTGACTGACTTTAGAATAATCGCGTGTTTGTAACGCTCGCTGTCACTAGAGTGATTGACATGTAATTTGTAGTGTAATTAAAATAACCTTTATTTGAGTGTCAACTGTATCTAGCACTGACTTACTAATTGGGGACACTGTAAAGCACAAATTAAATCAAATCATATTAAATTAAATTAAGTCCATCAAATCAAATCAAATGTTGGTTTTTGTGAAGAGGGGAAAACCGGAGTACCCGGAGAAAAACCTCTCGGAGCAGAGTAGAGAACCAACAAACTCAGCCCACTTATGACGCCGGGGCCGGGAATCGAACGCGGGACACACTGGTGGAAGGCGAGCGCTCTCACCACTGCGCCAGCCCTGCTCCCCCAATATTTAATAATGATTATGTCTTGAACTATTTCCGTCAGGTTGTAGTTTGAGTGTAATAGAGGAGATAAACTCTCCTAGCGATGAGCTCGTGTTTTGAGATTTGACATTGTTTGTTTGTTTGTTTATTTGTTTTCCTTTTTAACATTTGATCCCAGGGAGGGCGGAATGGATGTAAGTCTGTTCAAGCGTCTGTCAGAGCGGCATCCTCAGGCAGTGATCACACTGGAACATCAGTATCGCATGAATGGAGACATTATGGAGCTCTCTAACACACTGATTTATGAGCAGCGGCTCAAGTGTGGTACTCAGGGCGTGGCACGTGCTGTGCTCGAAATACCGAACTGGGAGGAGCTTGTCACCTATGTCAAAACAAATACCATTTGTGTGACGGGTGAGTCTGACATTTTATTTTATCTGTGGATTTGCTATGAGTTATTGACAGAATATTGCCAAACAAGACTAAATCAAAAATGGGGTTATTGAACGAGTTGAAAGGTAAGTAACTAAATAATCAAGATGTTGATTATTTCAGTAAGTCACTGTTTTACCACTCGAAGATGACAAGGAAGCGTTAGGGTTTCGTCAAAGTGAATGGGAGCTTTGTGGGTTGTGAGTAGTTTATGCTGAGACGTTTTGACTTGAGGTATTGGTGGAGCCATAGCAACGTTTGAATGGTGGTGAACTGGATAAATGTGAAGCGTGTGTTGATACGGGGGGGGGGGAGTGGGTGGGGGTAGATTAAGGTTACCTTTGTTCAAGGCTCTTTCGACTTTCTATATTATCCCAGATTGGTTGGCAGAACATCGCACCTGGTTGTTCAATGATCATGGGCTCCTCTGGACTGAGATTGTTCTTGTTTCAGGCTAAATAACATACATGCAAAAATTTCAGCATGCTCATTGGCTGAGAGCACGTCAATTAATCCCAAACAGTGCAGAAAATTGAAATTGAGTACAAAAAGTTGAAATTGAGTGCAGAAAGTTGAAATTAAATTTTTGCATGTATATTAACAAGTAATCACATGATTTGTCTCGTGCAATTTGGGATAAATCAGCATGAGTAAATCTTTTAAAGACTACAAATTGCACTCGCCCTACGGGCTCATGCAATTTGGTTAGCCTTTGAAAAATTTACTCGTGCTGATTTATCCCAAATTGCACTCGAAATCATGTGATTACCTATACAAATCAAAACTGCTTAAACTTTCGTTCACATTGTGCTGGTTAAATCTCAGATTTCACTGACAAGGAACCTCTTGTTACCTCCCTCAGAGACTTGGTTGTTAGATGCACTTGCTCCCAAGCGACCTGTAGTATTTTTGGACACGGACAAGATTCCCGCACCTGAAAACCGCTCGGAAGACCTGGTGTGCAATGAAATCGAAGCCTTGTTGGTCCATCAGTTAGCATGGGCACTACTGCAAGGTGGAGTCACACCTATGTCGCTTGGTATCATTTCCCCCTACAGACACCAACTCAAACTCATCACTGAAATACTCAAAAAAGGATCACAGCCCCGACAGAGTGAGATCGAAATCAATACAGTTGATAAGTATCAAGGTCGAGACAAGTCGTGTATAATCGTGTCCTTGGTACGAAGCAACGAGAATAACCATGTTGGAGATTTGCTGAGGGACTGGCGGCGAGTCAATGTGGCCGTGACGCGCGCCAAACAAAAACTTATTTTGATTGGTTCGTTGACGACACTGAAAGGTAGTTTGCTGCTGCGAGAAATGTTTGACTTGCTAGAACGGAGAGACTGGATTCAAGTCCTTCCCAGTGATGCACATAAGATGAACCCGTTTGTAGCATGCCCTCCCCAGGCCTCTCCAGTCAGCAGCCTGAGGAACCAATCAGATTGTTTAGAAACTTCATCTCCGTTAATATCTTGTTAATGTAGAGATTGTGTTTTTTTTTCTTGTCTGTTATGGCATTAATTGTTATAACACTTCAATTTTACATTTTGGAATTAAAATATAATGAAAAGTTCACTGGTTGAATTTTGTGATTTCTACTACTAGCTATGTAATTAAAATTACATGTACCTTGTCCTTTCGCTCAATCGAAAACTTTGGTTGTTTAGCAATACAAAAAACTGACAAAAAGCCATATGTATCTATAGAGGGCTATACAGATACCTTGAGTTTAAATAATTGAAATCGAAGGCTAACGTGTTGTTTTCTAATAATCAGAACTTCCTTCCCATGCAATTAAAATTAACCTACAAACGTAGACAAAACCGTACGGGTCAGTTAACGGCCAACCTGTTCTGTTCTGCCACATAAGTTTGTTGCAATGATTTTTCTCCCGCGCCAACAATACAGTGTTGAACGACAGAAACTACAATATGTTTACATGAGTTTGTTTCTGGTAATCAGATTCATTCAAGGAAGTTGTTGTGGGGGGGGGGGGGGGGAAGAAATCGGAAAGGGAAATCCTGGAAATTGTACCAAATATTTTCTCCAGGATTGTAAACAAAAATTGAGACACACATAATTTCTCTGGACGAGCTCGAAATGTGTTTTTCTTATGACTGGTTCCCAAGCTGGCAAGATGAGGCGAATCCTGTGTTATGATTGGCTACCCAAGTGGGCAAGATGGGTTCATCTTGCCCGCCCGTCATTTTCCGCCTTGTTCCGCGAAACAAATCAAAACCAAATGGCTATATAATCAATCTTTTATCGACCAAGCTTTTTCGGTCAACGTGGCAGGATATTGGCTTCGTTCTTTTTTAAGTTTTTATTAACTACGGATACGTCTCGGTCAATAAAAGCGCAAAAAAGACCTCGGCCAATATGTAGCCATCTTGACTTGACGCTTTGTCAATACCGCATATATATTTCTACACAGACAACCTGGCTTTGAGATGAACTACGCTTTCATGCTTAAGTTTGTCCCAGACGCTTCATCTGTTCCAGTTCATGAATCATTACTGCCCATCCAGTATATGGGTATAGAGTCATTTGGGATTAATAAGTGTAATAATCACTTTGCCGTCACCAGAATTCACCCCCTGCGTCTTCACCTGATTTTCTCCCTTGTTGTAAGAGCCCCCTCCTCCCGCTACAGTTTTGTCGATCAACGCTTTAAAAACGCCTCCCCCAGAGTACCCTCCCCCTGCACCAGGATATTTGCCTCCACCACCCCCACCCCCATAGCCACCCCTCCCTCCAACCATTGAATCGCCACCTTTTCCTCCATTTATAAAACTATTTCCTCCGTAGGTTATCTTCGCGGATTCTCCGTTCCCATTCAGTCCACCGCCTGCTCCGGCCTCAAACGAGTTGGATGGTGAATCTTCCTCGAGGAGGACACCACCAGATCCACGCTCACCTCCCTGTTGGGAACCTTCTTCTACGCTCTGACCTGGGTCCCCGACGTCATAGGCGCTGGTGGGAGCACCACCCCCACCCCCACCACCAGCAACAATTAAAGGAATATTGGTCGACAACGTGACAAAGGTACCCCCTCCTCCTCCCCCAGGTAATGGTGTCCCAGTGTCCCCTCTGGTCCCCTGTTGTCCAATGAGTATTTTCAACCATGTGCCATGAGTGAGGGTGAAGGTCCCTTTCATATAAGCACCCAGTCCTCCTTTTCTTGTCCCTGATGACCCATCAGCTTCCAGTCTTCCATCAGCACCAGATGCGCCCCATGCTTCGATGACGTAAGAGCCGTCCAGCGGTATCTGCCACATTTGAATGCCATTATCGAGCGCAACCTTGTTTTGCAGGCTCGTTCCATGATACCCGGATGTGTCTGTCGGGCCTGTCATGCCCACAGCACCCAGAGTTGTAAAAGTAAAGTTGAAGTCTAAAATGAGGTAATTAATTAGATAATTAGCGAGCTAATTTAAGCTTGAAACCGATACACGGCGGCTTTTTGTGAAGTCTTATCGTACTTGGCTGGAAAAAGATCCTTCAGTTTCCTGCACTTTGAATAGAAGCAAGGCTGGAAGAAATGAATGTATATATATGAAAATAATAATGCATGAATATATTTGAAGATTTCATATAAAAGCATTCATTTCTTTTTCAGGTCTTATCTTGGCAACTGACTATGTTGCTTACATAGTCAGTTGCCATTCGCTCCGACGAAGGGCTAACGCTCGAAACGTCAGCACCTCCTTTTTACCTTACGGTGGTATAACTTACTTAATCAACTCGTTTGATTTACCCATTTTCTTGTGTTTCAACTTCCCACCGACGCAGCACCAGTTTCTTTAGAAACTATCCCCATAATATATGTTGCTTACATAACTGCGAGGATCAGCAGTGCATATATATGAAATTTTCATATATATATATATACATTCAAAACTGAGACTCTTTTCAAGGCTTACTGGCCCGAAAAATGACACCCTATTCAGAGAAAAACAAAAGCTAACCACGCACGGCAGTATAAAATCGCTTTACCATACAGTGCGTATATCGGAGACTTGGAGTACCCCACCTCTTCTCTATTTTTCTAATTAGCCTTGTGTTTCAACAAACATTACCGCACTTTTGCTTGGGAAACCCTCGACCGTTTCTTTCACAGACAATTTTTTACTTATTTTGTTAGTCACAAAAAAGTACAATTTCTTGTTTCAGCCAAAGAATATGTGCTTGAAAAAGTACTTTTAATTTTCCATAGTTAACATTACTATTTGTGTCTCTCCTCGTATTTTTACACGGTTCAAGATTGTTACTTTGGAGAGACTATGCTATATAAGATCTATATTTTAACATTTCTATGCTTCCTGGTGGCATATTTGAGGGAAACACCATTACAAGCTACCTGAGTACGCAAGCAGTTAAATAGTACTTTCTCTGCCAGAGATACCTACTGAAAAAGGAAATCAGTTCTCTTCTTGTTGAATTTTGTCCATTCGGTTGGCTGTAGTTTACTCTGGCAAATTTAGACCCGTCTTTTTTTATCTCAATAAAATTAGCGTTTACCTATAAAAGGATAAAATTGTTAGTAAACTTACGTTTCACCGTTTTTTGTCGGTTTAAGATCCACCCACATAGCCATCCCGGTTCGGAAATTAGTGTTTCACCGTGGCTTCTGTACAACTCACAATGTCCTCTCGTCAAGTGTGGCGACGACTCGTAGTTGAAGGCAACACATTGATGCTCCGATAAACAAGTATGTGAGCAGGCGAGCAATCCGTGAACACTTTGTCCTTTTATCAAATCATCAGCGTTAAGTTTGAAATTTTCGTTTATGCTGATAAGTGCAGATTGTTGGAGGACAAGAGCACAGACTGAGCTGAATAGTACCGGGCACAAAATGAAACGTTGGAGCAAACTTGGCATCTCCGACAACGTCTAAAGTTGAATTTGATTCTGGTTCGCAAAATAACTTCTTTAACAAAAATTAAAGCAGACTGAAGAATTGAACATATGGTTTTTTTCATATGGCATTTTTCCAGAAGTTATTAAAACCAATTTGACATTGGCTCAGTTTCGAAAAATAATGTCATTATTTGTTTTGTTTTCCTTAACACTTCGTTCTGCATGAATTAGTTTCTTTTTGTTCAAATTTAATTGAACCTTTCGAGAACCAGTTCCTGCTCATGAAAGTTGCTCGGTAGCATTAATGGAACTTGAAAACTTATTCACCGGCAGTTTGTGTAAATAAAATAAGAAAAACAGTTTTTTTATTAAAACTTCCTGTGTAAACATTTTCTGTTAGCGTTGCTTGTGGTTGATTGATAATCGGAAATTGATGCCTTTAAATGTAAATCAACGGTCCATTTACTTCGTAAGGAACAGTGACCTGGTTCAGTTGTGGCATAGTTCCTTGTTATGTATTTGTTTGGAAATAGGTATAAATCAGGACCGTCTTATATCCAGATTTGGCAGTACATATTCGATATCTTTTACAATAATGGGGAGCAGGGTTGGCGCAGTGGTGAGAGCGCTCGCCTTCCACTAATGTGGCCCGGGTTCGATTCCCGGCTCCGGCGTTATATGTGGGCTGAGTTTGTTGGTTCTCTATTCTGCTCCGAAAGGTTTTTCTCCGGGTACTCCGATTTTCCCTCTCCACAAAAACCAACATTTGATTTGATTTAATTTAATTAAATATGATTTGATTTGATTTGTGCTTCGCAGTGTCCCCAATTAGTACGTCAGTGCTAGATACAGTTGACGCTCAAATAAAGTTCATTATTATTTTTTTTTAATTTCACTGAATAGCTCCAAATTGGCCTAAGCAAAAATGTTTCAGGCGGATTCCCAGAGAACTTCGGGAACTCCACTTTTGACTTAAGAACTCAAAGATCATTCATACGGTTAACGAAGTGATCGAGATTACAAACAATGTTAAAGAACAGTCGCAACGGTTGCAATGTTGCATCGTTTTTTCTTTTTTCAAAAGCGTGAAAATTGAATTGTCTAAAAAATTTATGCGACACAATGTAAGTGAACTTCCGCAAAAATAATAAGCGAATGTGCTGTGTAAAAATGACGTCTCCGAGGATTGCTACTGTTTTGGGAAATTGTAGATAATTTTTCATGGAGAGAAGGGTAGTTTCTATACAAATTGAAACAAAATAATCATATGAACTTTACGTGTTATGTATAGATTAGATAAATAAATGGATTTGTCCCGTGAACCTAACTCAATGGCCTTGCTACCACGAGTCTCCAATAGCTCAGTGGTAGAGCGTCCGAACTAGTAATTCACGGAAGATAGTAGGTTTGACTACTATTGGGAAGCCTAGAGTTGGCAGCGTTTACAGAGATTTCTTGAGACAGTGCCAAAAAATACATCTATTATCTATTATTGTTTTTTTTGTTTTTTTAGATGTTGATGGACAAACGAAATTGAAACTCAAGAGTGGAAGCTGCGTTTATTTCTTAACAAGGTGACATTTTGTGAGATACTTTTATTCCTTAGTTATTTACGAACACTCAAGAATAAATGACAAAGTTCTAAACGTTTCAGAGTACCCGTAGTTTATTCATAATTACAAACCTTGTTCATAAAACGTACGATACCCTCTTAACACCCTAGGTATGGTCAGATTGTGTGTTTATTTCTTGTGCTTCATGATTAATAATGTTGGTGTTATTATCACGAGTCCCCTGTACGTAATTGAACAGTACGTTGACGTAATTGAATGGTGCATTGAATAATTTAACATGTTTTACGTAGTTGGGGACTCGTGGTGGGTATATACATGAGATCTTTCCCCAAAATTCAAAGTGTGGCAAAAAGAAAAAACGAACATACACAGTACAAGCCTCATGTATTAAATTATAAGTTTGTGTCGAGGAAAGCCCAATCCTGTAAACTTTCTGGTCCCGACCTTCTAAGGCTTCCTCACTGTGTTCCCATATTCTGTGATCATTGTATATTTATTACTATTCTTCATTGCTGTTCTGAAAAATAATCATTGTAGAACTGAATTATTTTCTTATAAGGACAGCATTATAGCCTCGCTTTACAAAGATCACTACCTACTAAAGGACCCTGTAAGTCTTTGTGAAAGTCAGGAACCAGAAATTTAACACCGAAAACCATTTAACTTGTTTCCTTTTGTTCTGTGTTTTGTTCATCACTATTATCTATTTTCAAGTATTTTCCTTAAGCTGAGCAGCGTTAAGGAAGTAATATATCCAACCCGAAATTCAGCACATATCAATTAATGACAAGTAAGTCGAAAATACAACGCTACCTGGCGCAAAAAGGTTTGAGAAAAATTCGACGTTTTTGACTTTCTATGGAGCCCGTCCACTGTTTACAATACTCAAACAATTGATTTCAAAGGAAAGACAATGATTGATTTTGCAAAAACGAGTCGCGAATCATAAGATCACCAAACACGTCACGGTACTGGATTTCCTTTGTTTCTCTCTTACATAGTTATTTGAGGTATCCGAAAGAACCTGGGCGCCAGCGAAAAATTGCACCAGTCAAATAAGGGGCTTATGGATAAACAAGTCGACAAGAAACTGGAACTTTAAGTATACTACTTTTCTTATTCGAAGTCAGTTTAATTCTTACCAAGAGACAGCAGCCGGCCTCGTGCCGCTGTTTGCTAAAATTATGAGAGTTTTATTATTTGGTTTTCAACGTTATTAAAGTTGCGTAATTGTTTGAAAATGTCCTCCAGTGAACAGAACCTTTAGGTATACAAATTAAAATGAAGTTGGATATTAGACAAGACGTTAAAGATAAAGATTAACATACCCAGCTAAAGAGGGATAAATTCGAGGTTTCACAAGCCTTTTGTTTGGTCCTCATATGACATTCGCTGGGTGCTGTGACTGCAAAGCAATCACAAATTGAGGACAAGGTACATGGTTGAGCCCCTCGAGGGGGGTGGGGGGTGGGTTTGGTGGAACTACATGTTCTCATATTCCCTTAATGTTGTTCCATTTTTCCCTCGTTCGCCATTAATAATTGAATTTGATCAGGGGCACATGACCACAAATCAACCAATCACAGTGCTCGTTTTCTTGCGTGAGAGTCTAGGCATATAACAAAACCACTTGTTCCCTTGGCTAGCAAATTTATCAGAGGTTCCCTAGTTCCCTAAACTAATTCGAAAATATCTCCTGTCCCCAGAAAATAAATGCTTGTATTCCCTTGTTCCCTAAAGCCCTTGGGAGGGGCTCATGGTTATATCATCATGACGTCTATGTGAGTGACAAGAGACATAAAAGTTTTCTAGCAGAGGATAAGAGTTCGATATGTTTGACTGTTGGTTTAAAATATCACCAACTGAACCATAATGGTTTTATATTAAAGATGTTTTTTGAGACGTGCACCGATCCATGAGATCATACATCCTCCATTGGGTTGGCGTTTTCTTGCTCCAAGCACCACATTTTACCGATTCGAATACAATTAAGCTCAAACCTATTCGTAAAATTCTCAATCGCCGTTCGTCCCAGGGACTGCTATCAAATATTTGCTTTCATTTGAGGTGCAGATAGCACCACGCAAGTTTTGGTTATAACTGAACTGAATAAGTATACAGTGTATAGTTATCTTTTCAAAATCTGTTTCTACTCGATCAATTTGATTTCCACCTTTCCGTTTCCTTTCCCTTCCCCTGACAAGTTTTCCTGTGATGCGCCACAATTGTATGAACCACCTCCCCCTGCCACAGTACTTTTGTGATCCTTTGATTCAACTCCCCCACCAGAGTAACCACCACCTCCCCCAGGTTCTGAGGTAGCTGCTCCCCCACCGCCAAACCCTCCATTGGACACTCCCGGCATGCTTCGCCCGCCTAGTCCACCATTAATAAAGCTACTTCCTCCAAACGAAGTCCCTGAGTTTTCGCCATCACTCAAGAAGCCCCCACCTGCTGCCCCTTCTAAATTTGACGCTACTGGGCAGCGTTTTCCTCCCGACCCACTGTACCCTCCATGACGTGATCCATTTTCGGTGGCCTGCCCGGGATCTCCATTTTGGGAAATTTCACCGACTTGTAACGCAGCTCCCCCGCCACCTCCCCCAGCAATGACAAGCGCCTGATCGTCCGCTGTGACGACGAACGTGCCCCCACCCCCTCCTCCTGGAATAGGTCCTGAGGAGAAGAGATTAGTTTGTCCCTCCTGACCCACCAGAATCTTCAATTTTTCACCATCCTTTAACTTAAAATGTCCTTTGATTCGTGCGCCTTTTCCTCCTAGGGTCCAGCCCGCTGCCCCTTTATCACGGGTTCCATTCCCGCCCGAGGCGCCCCAGGCCTCAATGCTGTATGTGCCAGTTACGGGGACTGCCCATATTTGGATGCCGTTGTCCAATTTGACTTTGCCCTCTAACGAAGTGCCTTTATATCCTACTGTGTTAGTGGGACCTTCACGATCTTGGGCGCCAAGGCTGTTAAAAGTCACATGGATATCTAGAATCAAATAAGAAATGTTATATAAACTGATTGATCGGTTGGTTGGTTGGTTGAGTCGTTTATTGATCAGTTTTTGGTTGGTGGGTTGAAAAAAGGATCCGTTGTTTATGTGGTTGATTGATTGGTTTGTTTGTAGGCTGAATGATTGATTGATTGATTGGTTTGTTTGTAGGCTGAATGATTGGTTGATTGATTGGTTTGTTTGTAGGCTGAATGATTGGTTGATTGATTGGTTTGTTTGTAGGCTGAATGATTGATTGATTGATTGATTCCTTTGTTTGTAGGTTTATTGATTGGTTTGTTTGTAGGTTGATTGACTGATTGATTGATGGCTTTGTTTGTAGGTTTATTGACTGATTGATTGATTGCTTTGTTTGTAGGTTGATTGATTGGTTTGTTTTTAGGTTGATTGATTGATTGATTCGTTTGTTTGTAGGTTTATTGATTGGTTTGTTTGTAGGTTGAATGATTGGTTTGTTTGTAGGTTTATAGATCGGTTTGTTTGTGGGTTTATAGATTGATTGATTGCTTTGTTTGAAGGCGTATTGATTGATTGATTGATTTGTTTGTAGATTGATTGATCGATTTGTTGATTGATTTCTTGTTTTATTTGTAAGTTGATTGGTTGATTGATTGAATACGTGATTGGTTGGATAGTTGGCTGTTTGAATGATTGGTTTATCGGTTGAATGGATGATTAATTCATTATGCTTTTCTTACCGGCTTTCCCAGTCTTTTCTTCAGATGATCGTATAAATTCTCCGTAAATCCACCCAGCTTTGCTAACGAGGCCGAGATAATGTGGTCCTGCGGTACTATTAGACAACTCGCATGAGCCTGTTGTTTGTGAAGACTGTTTGAAGTTAAAAGAAACACAGTCTGGCTCGCCTAGGCAGAGATGGGCGCATGACAAGACCCCTGTAACCCGCTGACGCCGGATAACACTGTCCATGAGAATGAAATTTTCTTCTGTGTATGTTAGCGACTCTATGAACAGACAGGAAGCGGCCGTTACGATTGACGCAAGAAGCAACAAAATAGCTTTCATTCGTTTCAGGTGAGTAGGTTCCATTCCTAGTTGCACCTAGAATTGATAAGGAAAAGAGAAAAAGGGACAAACGGTGTGGGAAAACATTTCGGCCATCATTCAAAGTAATTCTCTTATTCTAATTATTTTTCTTGCTATTCAACTTATTGAGTTAATTTTACGTGCCCGAAGCTACATTTTAGAGTTGCAAAGAAACCAACCAAACGAGCAAGACAAGCTACAGTTGTATTGCTGAGCCTTGAAAACCAAAAAAAGAATTGTAATCACCGTTGTAAACGTGGCACTATCATAAAATAGTTCAGCGGTCCCTATATGGTTCCCATGCCCAAACACTCAAACCGCGCCTCTCTCAGATGTGAATAAGCAACACTTTACTTAACTTGTACTGTATTGTCGGGATAGTTTCTAAAGAAACTGGTGCTGCGTCGGTGGGGAATTGAAGCACAAGAAATTGGGTAAAGCAAACGAATTGATAAAGTAAGTTATACCACCGTAAGGTAACTGAGGGAGGTGCTGACGTTTTCCAGCTCCAACGAAGGGCTAACGCTCGAAACGTCAGCACCTCTCTTTTCCCTTACGGTGTTATAACTTACTTTATCAATTCGTTTGATTTACTGAGAGAACAGTCTGTCACGCGTGGAACAAAGAAGGTCCGTGGTAGTTTGCTTTATTCTATACAAACAAAATTCGTACTCTGGCGCATTTTTTACCCTTGTCACCGTTTCCTGCAATCACACGAGTTCTTCATTCCCACGAGAATCACTGTACTCGAATTTATTCATACTTTTC
Source organism: Ricordea florida (assembly GCA_949710005.1). NCBI lineage: Eukaryota > Metazoa > Cnidaria > Anthozoa > Corallimorpharia > Ricordeidae > Ricordea > Ricordea florida. The sequence goes on along the minus strand of OX453277.1, from coordinate 4,143,549 downwards.
AGTCACCGGATTTTTTTTACTTCAAGTGACTAATATTAAAATAGCGGCAATGCTTCGTTTCCATTTAAACCAAAAATTGATTGATTCAGATGCACATAAGCGATTTTATTCCCTTATTTAACATTATGAAATAAGATGTGAGAAGCAAACACAATAAATCAACAAAAGGAATCTGAACTTTTTCCCACTTGCAAAAAAAGGAAAAAGCCTGAAATTTTGCCCTCGAGCAAAACAAAAAAAAATTGCTCGCGTTCTTTTGTGCACGCAAAATATAACTCTCTAGAACCACTTTTTTCTTTTTTCCCCTCGGTTTTGGGTGTTTGCGCTTATGTTTCGCAACTTAAGAATGTTTGAAGTGACCGTTTGCTCGTGAGTCTTTCTGCCTTTTTGTTTTTGCTTACTCTTTAGAGCAGCATTGTGACCGTTTTTATATCATGCTACTCTTTTTAGCACCATACAACTTGGAATTTAACGTTTAATCCTAATAATTTTAGGCAGTAATCAGAAACACTTGAATGTGGTTCATATTTATAGATCCCTACCTTTCTTAACTTCTCCTTTTGAGGAACCCTTTCACTCGAGGATAAATCCCCAAATCTCGTTTCTAGTCTTAACCGTGGGTCATTAATTTATCTCACTAACTATATTGCCGGTACTGGTTTCCTCCAGACGAATCTTTTCGCATTTGACACAAGTCTTTTGGACGATACCTCAGGTGAGTGCCACTAATTCGTTTACCTCGGATACTGTTATTACTCTTAAACGGGTCTGTCGTCTTTTCTATTATACTTATGTCAAAGATGTCGATGTAAAACAAACAATACCGGACCAACTACTCAAGGCTGATGTGAAATAAGGCAAACTGACATCATTGTGCTTATCCTTGCATAGCAGGTGCGAACGGATTAGTGTTCTTTAAAATAAATTAGGATTAAAACACTGAAAGAGAAAGACGAAAATGCGGTCAATTTTTATCGGTAGCAATGATCCCAAGTTCTAAACTGCATCGATCGACTCGGCAACACACAAAAAAAGATCTCGAAAAAAAAAATTAAAAGCAAAACAAAGACGCATGAAAGCTTTTTCAGTAGCTTGCGGTTGGTTCAAGTTTTGAATCCTAACACTGCGCGACTTAGTATCTGATAAAGTTGAATAGTCAGTAAATTCCAGTTTTTTCAGACTAATGGAAAATTTGGAAATGGTTAATCGGGATTTGCATTCTCCGTCTTGAATCTTCTTTCAGCTGTCTTTCACGAAAAGAAACTAATGAATATATAAAAAATTTCCGGACTTTATAAGACGTTTTGTAGCAAATCACGGTAGTGTCTCTATGCGGGCCTATGATCTCCATCTTCCCATGATTCCTAGTAAACTGTGTGTTGTGTGTAAAAACTGCGCGGTCATATCATGAGGCATTCTGTGAAGCAATCCCAGGTCATCTTGTAGTTAGGCTGCCATAGCAATCATCATGAGCCAGTAATGAGCTCCTGCAATCATTCAATACTAGCTTGCATCACATTGTATAACATTAGCTGATTTGCGGTTAGTAAGTAAGCATATAGTGTATTTCCACTTACTTTGGGAACGTTGAACATTCTAGACATAACAAAACACACCACCCACTTGTTTAACTCTTTTTGATCACAAATTAAGAACTACTCACAGTTTTCTTCTTTTTTTGTCTTAACGTTTAAATGGATATCTTATTCCGTAACTTGATTTCCAAACTAAATTTTACTCTTAGAATCGCAATAAGCAAGTATACTAACAAAACATTGTTTCCTTATGGATTCTTTTTAGGACCTTAATAAATGTCTTTTTTGTATCGAAGGGTTTCCAGTGTGGAACCGTAGATACAATCTGGCCTCTATTTGACAAAATGCTATTAAGTTTGTAACTTTGTCACCGTATAGAATCTTTCAGCAGATTATATTAATCGCAATCTCTCGGCTTGGTTTCGTTTTCTCCAATTCAATTCGCCGAACTCCGATGTCTTCCGATTTTGTCTATCCCGTGGGCTGTAGCCTACATAGCAGTCATTCCAAACTTCTCCCCCTGTCCGTTTTTGTCCTTTCCCCTTCTCTGCACAGCATAATTCAAAACGTCTACATTACTCGTGGGCAATCATGATCTCATACATGGCCTCCAGCCCAAGGATAAATGCCAAAGCGAAGCGCTAAGGAGCTGGGCACGAATACATAAACTCACGTGATCTGTTTGGTTCGGCCTCTTTACCGGGAAGAAGAAACAAGAAACGAAGTGCACATCATGTACGCTAAGAAAAATCCTTTAAACTCTTGTGCATCACGGTGGAAATGTCAATAGTATTTGTATTACTTGTTTCTTCAACCTTTTTAGGATATGTATATATCTTTATTTCTCGCAGTAAGGACGTCCGCTCTTAATTACAACCATGTCTGACGCGGAAGGGTATGTGGATGTTTCTGCTTTGTTTGACGTTCTTTATAAAGCGTCGTTTGTTTGATATGGCAATTGCTGTTGTGTTAACAGAGATGATGTGCAAGCCCCAAGTGCTGTTGGCGAAATGAACATCGACACAGCATTACAAGAAGTTTTAAAAACCGCTCTCATCCACGATGGCCTTGCTCGAGGTTTACACGAAGCTGCTAAAGCTTTGGACAGGTAAAGCTATCGTTTGTAATTGCTACAACGTCGTAGCTAAACGTGGCTTGATTACCTTGTCACCCCATACTGTATTACTACCATTTGCGTTCAACCCTGAAGCGTGACGGTTTTTTCGCACAAGTTTACTTTTCAAACGTAACAGTTTCCTAGACAACTGTCTGGCATAGTCCAATGAAAGTGTCTCGTTTGGAGCGAGAAACTGCTCACCTTCCAATGTAAATACTTGCATGTTTTGCTCTCGCAATGTGCGTCTTTTGAAAATATATCAGAGGGTTTGCGGGTTTCGCCGGGAAGTTTAGAAGTCAAAAGCGCGATCTCTTTAGTGTATATATATTGTAAGAGCACTTTCCGTTTCAAAAAGGCCACGACGGATTAAGGATTCTGGAATACGACCTCGAATGAATCTTTCAAAGGAAGACCGGTTATTTCCAGGGATGGAGGCAAGAAAAGAATACGTTTGGGAGAGCTTATCGTCCAGGGATTCCCCTAGATGAGAACTTGAAAGGGATGATTATAGATAGGATTTTGGGTGAAGGAGGTGACCGTACTACAGGTTATATTCCACGTTCATTCAAATATTTTTCTGATGAATTACATGTTCATGTCAACATGATTAATGCAATATGGCGAAGATACTGCGACGACTACTCGCTAACTCCATGACCCAGAGGCGGCGCAAAATGGAGTAAACTTACAGAAGACGACCTCGAGCTGATCAAAGTGTTAAAGATCGAGAAGCCCTCACTTTCTCTCACAGAAATAATAAGTTGTGTGGAAGAAATGGGTGGTGAAAATGTGTCCCTTTCTGCTGTTTCGAGAGCGCTTCTGCTTTCCAAGCATCTCTTTCATTTGCAAATTAAAATATAGAGGACTTAGGTCAATCTCCAAGTCTTCGTCATTCATGGTTAATCGAAGGCTCGCTGCGGAAGTTGACTTGGCTAGGTAAGGCACCCCTCTAAAAAATCGCGCTTTGAAGGAATCAAAGTCGTATTCCAGAATTTCGTCTTCTGTGATAAATAACGGTGTTGTCCTTTTTGTAGCATAATAATCCTCAACTACTCTTATCTGCAGCAAAGACATCGCACATTTGAGTTCTAAACTTCTCGGTGAAACCCGCAAACCCTCTGATATATTTTCAAAACACGCACATTGCGAGAGCAAAACATCTACATTGGAAGGTGAGCAGTTTCTCGCTCCAAACGAGACACTTTCATTGGACTATGCGAGACAGTTGTCTAGGAAACCATTACGTTCGAAAAGTAAACTTGTGCGAAAAAACCGTCACGCTTCAGGGTTGAACGCAAATGGTAGTATGCATGCTGTAGCCGAATTGTTGAGGTAAACCACGCATTACATGCCGAGTTTTGCCATATTTCTTGAAAAAAAAATTCATGTGTTCTTAAAAAGGCAAAGGCCTGGCGAGTGCCGAGTACCATCAAGATATTGTTATTTGTTTATATGACAAAATTCATCGCGATAAATAATCTAAAACAGCATGCATTCGATCGAACAAACAAAACTGTGTCAACTCGATCGTATGAAAGTTCATGTTGCGTTTCTTATGCAGTGTTTGTTGTTCTCAGACTTTGTTTTCGTCAGAAACAAAGCTCAGATGTAAGTACATATAACGGATAAATTATTTGACAGAAAAATCAATGTTGAATCTCAAATTTAATATAAAACATAAGCATACGAGACATGCGATCGCTACTTTGGTGTACTTGTACTCGCTTTGTCACAGATATGTTAACAAAGATTCTGGCAATTCCACATGCGTGAATCATTTTTTTTGTTATGAGAAACAGTGAGACCCCTCAGATTGTCTCTGAAGGATTTACTGACTCAGTGAGGTGCAGGGGATTAAACTTCAAGACATTCGTTTCGTTCACGCACAATTGTTATCAGTTGCTAAGGTTACTGAATGAATCAAAGATGGCGGCGGATTGTGTCAACTCGCACGAGGGTTTATGCTGTGTTTTCTATGTAGTGTTTTATGTTCTTGGACTATGTTTTCATTGGAAACCAAGCTAAGTTGTAATTAAATGTAACTATCGGGTAGAAAAAGCCCACGTTGAATCTCAAATCTATTTCTAAGCATGTCACACGTGAGACGTGCGATCGCTACTTGTACACGTGTTCTGTTAAATTCTACATACGTGGATCATTTCTCGGTTATGAGAAATATTTAAAGCCTCCATATTCAATGATTTATATCTCAGCGAGGTTCAAGGATCGGACAGATGCTTTCAGGCTTCAAAATGTTCGTTTCAGCAGCGATTGACTAAAATATCAAAGCTCCATATCTGCCCAAGCCTATACACTTGTGTTGTACGAAGAATTATGTGACAACTAAAGGGGCTTTCACTAAATCATATGAAGATTTTAATTATACCTTGTATAGTCCGCACCCCCATTTTGCACAAAATTTATTGGAAAAAAAAGTGCAGCCTATACACGTGCGAATACGGTATACATTCTGTAGCTATCTGGTTTTAGGGTAATACGCGCAAAAAAAATTACTATTATGGAAGAACGAAAGGTAAGATTTCCGCACAGGTCCCTACTTCATTATGCATTCTGCAACTATACTATTTCGTTCTTCGAACACAAGAAATATTTGCACATGTATTGCACCCGATAAGACAGCTTCAGCATGCGTAATGAAGTAGGGACCTGTGCGGAAATCTTACCGAACAAAACAGCACAGCTACAGGATGCATAATGAAGTATGGAGTGATATGGAAATCTAACCAAATAAAGCACAATACTCTATTTATACACGTGACACCATGGAGCTTCCAAGTGCTTGTTAGAACGTGCACGTGCCCATGACATTTAACCAGAGGCAGAGATAGACCACCATACCGGGAAGAACGTCCCCTACTAATTTAGAATGTTGTGTGGGTCCCACAGATTATAGGGAGCAAGTATGGTGAGACGGGACCTACATTTTATCGTCCTTACCTGGGAAGACTAGAAAGTCTAACCGTTTGTAAATGTCATTACAAAGGCAGCACTTTCTCCTCAATTATATTTAAAGACCCTGAGTGTTGGTCTGGCTGGGGTTTGAACCCGTGACCTCCTGCACGGTAGTCCAGTGCTGCACCAACTGAGCTAACTGGTTGGCGGTTATATAAATTATATAATGAAATTCCTAAACCCTGCAGTATGCAAGAAGTTGTGATAAGATTAACCGTGGGACTTAAAATTTTAATGGTTTGTTTTCTTATTCAAAAGAGATTTTAAAGAAACCTGACCAAATTTTTGAGGAAGTAATTGCCAACATGGCCTTTTTTGTAGACGTCAAGCCCATCTGTGTGTCTTGGCAAACAACTGTGATGAAGCTATGTATGTCAAACTGGTGGAAGCTCTTTGTGCAGAGCACAACATCAACCTTCTCAGGGTCAGTTATAGCTGTCATGTAAATCCCCAACCAGCTGGTTTCCATATTCTCTAATGAAACCTTTTGCTCCAAGTAAAGTCAGTGTTGAACTTCTCCTTAACCCTTTCACTCCCAAGGGGTCTCCATTTGACGAGTAAAATCATCTGACGTTAGACAGAGTAAAATCTACAAAGTCACTCTTGGGAGTGACAGGATTAAATGTTACCTTCAAGTTAAATGTGATGGTTAAAGAAATTGTAGTTAAGTTGCAATGGATTGTGTAGGATTCAAACGTGTGATGTGTATTGGAGCCTTCCCCCAGTTAACTTTTTCTGTTATAGCTTAGTTTCAGTATTTAGTCTTACTGACCAAAAGATGATCAAGCTCAAATTTCTCTTGGTTATCAAGACTGACTGCCTGCCTGGGTGGGATTGCAGGATTTTAAGTCTCAAAGAAATATCTTAGTGGAGGAACCATGTCACATGGGAAAGGTGGCCTTCACAGTGCCATGCAGGAGTACTCTTGTTAAGCCTCAGAGTGAAATCTTTTGTATTTTGTTCAGGTTGATGATAACAAGAAACTTGGAGAGTGGGCTGGTCTTTGTAAGATTGACAAAGAAGGCAAAGCTAGGAAAGTTGTCAGCTGTAGCTGTGTTGCTGTGAAAGTAAGATAAATACTGTTGACTTCTTATAACTTGAACTTTTGACGGAGATTGAAAAAGGTTTGAGTTACAGGGAGTTAAAAACAAGTTTTGACTTGCCACCCATTGACAGACATGGTTCAAGTTATGAAGGGAAACAAAATACCTTTGAGTGTTTGAGATACGAAAAGTAGTATTACAGTAAATGTGTGCGAAATCCAAGGAAAATTGACTTTGATTTGTCGTAGCTCAGAGTTTGAGTTAGCAAGGGTTTGAGTTACCTGCAGTTGACTGTTGACTCTTACTTTGAAGTTTTGATAAAGGGAAGCATCACTTATTGTTAAGAAATGTTACTGTAGTTACTGTGCAATGTTCTTAAATCCTCCGCTGATGAATAAAAGGTCTCCCTCTTCTGAATACCGCTGAGGATATGACCATAACCGGAATCGATATAGAGACCTGAGGAGGCAGTTCTGTGAAGTTTTACATGTGAAAAGCTTGTGTTTGATTGCTAACCAAGGGAGTGTTACATGTTCACTTTTTACTAGGACTATGGCCGTGAGGGACAAGCTCATGATGTGCTTATGCAGTACTTCAAGTCAAAGCGTGGCAGCTAAATGCCAGTGACCAATTTCAAACATTGCATCCAAATAAAGAAATAAAGTGTTTGAAAGACTACTTCTGTTTTTGTTATGTAGTTTAAACAAAGCATGGTTTGATTTATCATGGGCTGTGTAATGCTTATTCCTGAAAACAATTATGAGAAAATGGAATTGTCTTGTGGATTGAATCTGTGAACAAGATTTAAACTGTATCTGCTTCACAGGTTTTTCGTTGGTGCCATAGACTGTGGTTGCATATTTGGGACAATGTTTACCCTGGTATACCAAGTTGTTAACTTATTAACTTATCTCTGTTGGTATTCAATACAATTCCCTGTTCTGAAAGTGATAAGCCCACAAATCAAATAGTAAAAGCTCATGTGTGAACCTACATTTAGAAGTGTTTGAAAGTTTTCTGTCCATAAGGCTTTGTGGAAGAGCATTGGAAATACCTCAAGTTTGTGCCACTTGCGGGATATGTTGGCATTTTTGGCTGTTGTGGAGCAATTCTTAGGGACATTGTTTGAATGTTTGTTTCCCATATACCTCGGGAAATATTTGGCAACTGCATAAAGCAACTCCATATCATTCTCAGGTCTGCGATAAGTCATCAACAACCCAATTATTAAAATTTCAATTCTCCTTTTAGTGTCTGATTTTAGCAATTCTCCAAAATTCCCATAGCTGCCATACAAAGGCCATAGAGCTTCATATCGTGTATGTTTGCATTCGCTTGTTTGGACAAGCCGCTGGGGACATCTATGTTTTGTAGTTTAATTTGGTCTTTGGTTTAAATGTTAAATTTCTTTGTTTTCCGGTATAGTAATAAAAGTATAAGCCTAAGATAAAATTGATACACAACATATATGAATCCTCTGTCATTCCTCCTCAAAGATTTTGTCAAATGTGGTGAGTGGATGAAATCATTGACAATTAGATTATGAACTCGAGGTTTCAACTATCACCTCATAGAAATCGCGAGCGAATAATCTAATTGTTGCAGTAAAAAACAAAAATAGGCACGCGAAGCATGCATGTGGCTACTGTTTTGGTTGGGGTTGTTTTGTTTTGCTATTACTTGATTTGAAGCAAAGTTGGATTTGATACAAGTCCTTCGCCTCTGATAGAAAATCAAGTGCAGATTCGCAAAATCAGTTCACGTGAAAAGATATCAGTACGTAATTATTCAATAACGTATAACAAGAGCAGTCAAGCAGCATTGTATTACTGTGGTCCCAGCAACGTCCAGAATGAGAATTGCAATTGCAATCCTAGGACAGACCCAATAATGACCTTACCATAGGACTCGCATTGGGGTTCTGCGATGCGTGCCACGTCATCAACTACATTAATTACTGTGTAGTTTGTAGTTGTAAATATTTCTCATCACTGAAACTATGAACACTTACACCTTCAATGACATAACATTTATCTGCTTCGAGACAAACTTTACTTTCCCATGTTACTAGCTTGATAGATTTAGTTTTGTCAGCAATTACACAATCTACCTTTGTTAAAGGTTTCCCCCTAACATTTACAATCTCAGGCTGACCGATTTCAATTACTTTTGCTTTCACTGTTATTGACTGGAAGTCTGAAATGTTATCAATGTCACCAATGTTAAAGTGCATTTGTGAAAATGCGTTGTCATAGTCATAATCTACTGTGTGGGATGTTACTCCTGATCTTTTCTTGATGGTATATTCTTCTTGTGAAGTTCGTCGCCTGCCAATGGTTTGCTGCACACTGTCAAAACTGACAGGTTGCTTTTTAGTTTGCATTTCCTTTATTTTTGCACGCTTTTCAGGAGAGTAGCAGACGGCTCTGACAGATTTCCTTGGGGATGTTTGCAGCTGGAATTCGAAGTATGATGAAGCTCCCACGTTTGATGATCTTATAGCACTCAATTTGGGAACAAAGCCACAGAGGTTGTCATGTTGCCCGAAAAATGAGGATATTCTGCTAAAATAAAATATAAGATTAGATCAGTACCATTAACGTGTGAAAACATAGATTGATCGATTGATTGATTGTTTGACTGATTGAATGATTAGTTCATTGATTGATTGTTGGGTTGACTGATTGATCCTTTGTTTTTTCAAGAATAAAAGTTAATGGTATTGCAGTATTACTTACTCGAGAGAGTTGCTTGACTTTGTGCTTGAGGAGCCTAAAATATGTACAGATTTGTTATTTTATATTAACATATTACAAATAACGCAGTGTGAGAAAATTAATTTGTAAGCGTTTTTAATACAACAAGCCTGTATTTTTTGTCTATTTTTCATTTTTCCAAATAATAAATACATACATAATTATATTCATAAAATACATTCATACATAAAACGGCTTGCTGAGATTGATAGTGACTTTTGAATTATGATGTTTGCTTTGTAAATAGATATCTAGGTTCAATTGGAAGTCAGGGGTTTGGGTTTGTTCGCTAAGGGACCAATAACAGCAGTTCATGACCTGTGAAATACAAAGCAAAGACACATAATAATCTTTAATTTGAGGCACAAAGTATATCATGATTCATTATCTCCAGAAGCTAATGTCATAGGTACTTCTCCAAGCTGGCTGTTTGAATCCCCTGCCTGAGATAGATAAGTGAATGAGAGAGACATCAAAATATGTTGATGACACCATCTGATATTCAATGTGAAAAACAGCAGCAAATGGGGATGCTGTTAAATATTTCCCTTGCATTTTCTAAGTGCTATTTGAGACTGACAGAGAAGGATTTTCATTTGTAATTTTTTTGCTTTATAAAAGATATTTTCAACACACATAGCAGCCCTTCTGTCAGATCCTCTAAGCTCTGATTTACAGATATCACTGTAATGTTCTTGCTTACTTTCTGTTCGTTGTTGACCAAGAAAAATGCCAGGATAAGCTAATTCTTCAGAGTACCTGTCTCTAAATATGCTCAACGGTCTATTGCCTTCAGCTGGAGCAACATTCATTATAACTTGCCGCTCATTATTTTCTAAAAAGTCAGATGATGTTAACATTGTATCAGTAACACCAGCAGGTATAATCAGCTTCATCTTCACTCCATTCATGTTCATCATCTAAGTCTTGTGGCTCATTATTTTGACTGTTTTCAGTGGTTTCTCTTGATCCCTCTTCAATCAAATTGTCAATTGTTTTGCTATTTTTAATTATTTCCTCATTGTATTGCTGAGCCCAATCTGAGTTAAATATAATTCCTTCATCCTTCTGAAGAGTACTATTATTCATGAACCAAACTGCTGCTTGTGCTACCTTATGAGGTCTTATATTTAATGATAAAGCACTACTTTTATATTGCAACTTCCTTTTTAAATTGACTTTGATTGTACAAGTCTCATTTGGTACCCTTGGTAGCATACTGACTGTATTAGTTACATCAGCAGGAACATTAACAGCATTACCATGAATTTTAAGTTGCTTTCCTCTAGGAGCTTGCATTAACTTTTGAAATGCAATTCTTGGTGCCAGTAACCTACATTCTAATTCATTGAGATAAAAAAATGCAGGTTTTTCTGGAAATGTCATTCCATTCACCACTTATAATGGTGCCATTTTATTTTTAACCAAATATTTATAACATGTCAAACAAACCCATTCAACATCATCAACACTTTTGTTGTTAGAAATATGTTTATCAACATTAAACACAACTGATGACAAGTGCAAATATAGAGTGTGCCTTGAGAGACTGTTTCATGAAACTTTGAAATAGTTAACTCAATATTGCTCTTTGTTTTTGCTCTGTAAGATTTCATATATTATATTCTGCTGTACTTTTTCATTGACTGTTTTTGAAGATCTCTGGTTTCTCATACATGCATTATGTTTGGCCTTTTGATCTGCAGATTCAGTTTCAGATCTAAAAGTTCTCATACGAGCATTCTGTATTGCTTTTTGCTTAGGCAATTCAATTTCAGCTCTATAATTCCTCATGTATACATTAGCTTTTTCTTTATGTTCAGCTAATTCAATTTGAGCTCTATAATTCCTCATGTATGCATTAGCTTTTTCTTTTTGTTCAGGTGATTCAATTTCAGCTCTATAGTTCCTCTTGTATGCATTAGCTTTTTCTTTTTGTTCAGGTGATTTAATTTTGGCTCTATAATTTCTCATGTATGCATTAAGTTTTTCCTTTCGTTCTGAAGACTTAATTTTGGCCCTATAACTTCTCAGGTAAGCATTTCATTTTGCCCTTTTGTCTGGTGAATCACTATTGGTAACTTTGTCTTGTGTAGTTGCCTTCTTAGCTGCTTTATATTTCATATCTATTCTTCTCTTTTCTTCCACATCAGCACGTGCTTTATTAGGTCTAGGCTTTCTTACCTTGTTTACATTTTCAGACTTTGCAACATCATTAAAGCCCATTGTACATTCATTGCCATTTTGTGACATAAAGTCATATTTTCTTTTGGACGCATTCAAAGTACATGGTTAAGAATCAATAAATACATCTATGTCTGTTTTGTTTGAAATTCTTTGAACAGTGGAAGCATAGTGCATTTCACCTATGTGCCCTATATGTATAGTCCTACAATTCTGTGAAACATTTGCAGCTTCAACAAAGCTTCTTTCACTAAAATTTTCATTTGACTCCACAATATTAATTTTCAAATTCATAGCATCTGCCACAGCTTGAATTATGATGTGATCAGCCCACATCCCTTGTCTGGACATTGAAGTTAAATATTGAGACCACGTCATATTATCTGCAACACTTTCTATAAATTGTTCAGGGTGGTCTAACAAATATTGAACTCCAGCAGTTCTTACTCCTGAATGACGTCTTGCTTCATTGTATAACTGATGTGCTACAGCTCTAAAGAAGCAATCCCCATTTCCTCCTACATCTAGTGAAATGAGTCCAAGAGTATGTATTCTGTTATAAAAAAACTTAATCATTGTTCTCATCGCATATTACTCTTAACGAGGTGGGAATACTGCTTCCTCTCGGACCTGGATTTAACTCAATATCTCCTGACAGCAAAGTTTTTAATTTTGATACATTACACAATGATTCAGACTTAAAATAATTGCTATAAAAACTGTCTTCTCTCTTCAAAAACCTGATGTCCCATTGTTTATACTGACTAGCAATGCTATACAACAATCATGAAGCAGGAACTGCACTTTTAATCAAACTTGTTTCTTTTTCTCAGTTTTCTGTGTTTTAGCGAGTTCAAAACTTTTTTTCAGTGATATTCTGGAAGGTTCTCTATCTCTTACTTTTCGATTCCTCAGTTGTCTGGACTGCTGCAAAATCCTACTGCAATGATCAGTAATATTAAATACACTTTTATAATTATTGTCAGCTTCTAATGTAATATTCATTTTATCATCAAAAGCCTTATTATCACATTCTAAACCAGGCACAGAAATCAAACATGTTTCAGTGTGACAGCCTTTTTTTAAACTTGTTTATCGCCACAATCCCTTTGGCTGCAATTTGCGTCTGACAAAAAACTTGTATTCGTGTTTTCAAAGTCAGCATTTATTCCCCGAAATGAATTGTTGGTTTCCTGTAGGAAATAATTCGTGTCACAAAGGTCAATGTTGGTTCCCCGAAGGGAATTGTTGGTTTCCCGAAGGAAATTGAATGACCCAGAACACTTTTGAGCAGCAACACAAATCACGCGCTCATCATGGTGGTCTTTCAAACATCTTAGCGGTTCGGCAAAATTCCATTTTCTTTTGGAAACTCTAAAGCTTACACCTTCGAAAAAACTTAAAAATGTCTTTAGGAAAAAATTTTAGCCACAGTGTTTGAATGCTGTGCCTGATCTGTGGTATAAAATAACGATAAAACATAGTAAAGTATTTATCTTACCTTCACTCGACGAGCACATGGAAAAAGGGTTGACGCAGCTCAATCTTCTTGCAGTCGATATAAATTCGACAAAATGGCGAAAACATATCGGTAATTATCGTTTGCACAATCCGTCGCCGTATCTTCGCCGTAGATACACGAAACAAACCCGAAATATCTTCCTGACTCATTCGAGAGGAAACCGATTTTCTTTCGACTAAAATCGCTGCCGAAAAACCGAAGATAAACCGAAGATTCGAGTATTACTTACTTACTTTCTTACGCACGCACGCACGCACTTACACGACCGATGACATAGAGGCTTACTGCCTGGTTACCAGGCAGTAGCCACAAAAATCATGTGTCGGTGAAAAAAACACCAAAATACTCGATCTCCCTGTGAAACTTCGCTAAAAGCGCCCATACGTCGCCATTTTGAAAACGATCTTCAACCGAGTGCTGTCTAATGACTGTTGGTAGAAATCTACTAGCGTTGGTAAGATTTCCTCACAGGTCCCTACTTCATTATGCATGCTGTAGCCGTACGGTTTCGTTCTCAGAAATGTTTGCACGCGCGCTTCCCAAGACAATTCAACTACAGCATGCATAATGAAGTAGGGACCTGTGGGGAAATCTTACCCTATTAGCGTTGTATCACAAATGCCGCGCTCTGATTGTCTAAGCCAGCCACTATCTATTCTGTGGTAGATAGTGAGTAGCGTGGATAGTGTGCGCGCCCCTGCTAACAAAATGGCGGCCGCTTCTTCACGTTTTCGAAGTGTCCGTGAAGAAGATTTAGACAGTTTACTGGTCGAGGCTGTTCCAGAAAAGACAAAGTTTTAAACGACTAGTAGATTTATACTAAAACAATTAGATTATTCGCTCGCGATTTCTATGCGTGATAGTTGACTCGGCTCATAATCTAATTATTTGATAGTGTGCAGTAGCTCAGCCAATCAGATTGCGGGATTTGCATTATTCTACAAGAAGAGTTTTACTAATATCAAGAGAACACGAGTTCTCTTGCTAATGTGTCATAACCGAAGGGTAAGAACAGAATTCAAGTTTCTTACGGCAACCACATTCACCGTTTCTAGTCCATAGCTTTTCTTCGTTTGCGCAGAAGCCTGGGTACCATCGTACGGTAGTTGTGTTATTTCAGGCAAATTGTGTCATCTAAAAGTCACGGGACGAAGCGAGCACGGAAGGAAGAATTAGATAGGAAAAAAAGTAGTATTGAGCAAGCGAGAATGCAGGCAGGATCAGAGGCGAAGCCCCCTCCGTACAATTACGGAGCTGTGAGTTCAGATTCGGGTTTTGCAGCCCCTCCGCCCTACCCTGCGCCTGGAGGTAAGCACGATATTTGTTGGTGCTGCAGCGCTACGTGAACGTTTTGTATTGTATCGTATTCAGGCGACAGTTTACTCGTGTTCGTGCTCACGCATTGACCACGTAAAGGAAAAACCTACTCTAGATGGAAAGCGCACCTCAGAAAATGAAATGATTCTGTTCGACTGTTTTTTCTTCAGTGTTGACGTTCTTCGTGGGTAATGCGACCATATAGTCATGTGGTCGGAGGAAGTGGACCCACACCAGTACAACGGAGTTTTATACAATATAATGATCATGCCTTTAACTCCCGGTCGTAAAATATGGTCTTAATATTGATTGATTCACTGCATAAGTGGAATGGCAATTTCTCTATTATTTCAGTGCTGTGTAATATCTACCTAGATGTCTGGCTGGTAAAAAAATTCCAGCCAAATGAGGAAGTTGCTAGATAATATCGAATTCCAAGAAAAACGTAGCTTGAGTTTGCATTGTCTAGCTTTTAAGTGCCGTGATCATTGGTTTTAGATGCTTCAGCCATTTGTGCTGAATCTAAGGGAGGGTAATGCAAAGAAACTGTATTAGAATAGTTTAGGCTTAAAGTATCAGCTAGCATTCGATTCTTCACAGATGTTACTTTCTAAAGCACTTGGTGCATATGTCATCTAGCTACGTACTATCATTGGTCCATTTTTCGTCCTGTCTGTATTTACAGTCATAACTTTATCGCTAGAAATCAGTACTCGATAAAAGTGTTCAAACCGCTTAGGTACAAGACAAATTGGCGTAGAATGGTTAACTTGATAACACGATTTAATACCGATAGCTTTAAAGCTCAAGTGTATATAGGGTGTAAGTGAAGAACAGCTCCCAGTGTGAGCTTCGAAAGTCATGTTCGTAACTCCAAGATTTCTCGAAATTTTCACCGACGACATTCCGAGACTAGACTATACATCAAGCTAGAATTCTTAGAAACGTACTTAGTTGGGGAAATTCAATATTTATTGTTTCAAGCTGTTGCTGCTGATTTTCCTTTAAGTGTTGATAGACTCCCCCCTTATTGCTGATCTATGATTTGGGATGTTTTTCACTTGGAACACAAAATTGATTTTGTTTACGTTTGCAGGAGATGGGATTGGGGGGTTGGTGGCACTCAACAACACCTTATGGCAATTAAAATTTATGAGTACCATAAAAAGGTAGATTTATGTCATTTGTGGCTTGAAGTGAAATATGTATTTTTCAGCATGTCACAGGCAATCTTGTGGAAAGGAAATCTAAGATCTCTTAGTAGAAGTTGAACCTATGGCTTCCTGAGTATTAGTTCAGACTCTCCTCCACTAAGATATAAGAGACTTGTGGAAGCAATGCCATTTAAGTAGATTTGTGAGACAAACATCCTGCCTACTGCTACTCAGCATGCAGCATTGTGTATATGGGTGTCGGGTTTCAGACATGTGTGTTCATGTGCAACCAACTAGTTATGTGAGAGATTTTTTGTGATTAGAGCTGTTAAAGTTCCTCCTTTTTGCAAAGTTTTTGCCTTTGCAGAATTGATGCTAGGCTAATTTGACTAGTGCCACAAATTAATCAGGTTCAACACACAACAATCTCATTATTTCACACTGGCTTGGAGGGACACAGAGGGGATCCAAATACTGCGAAACTGTATGGACAAAAGTAAAAACACCACAATCACGCAAACTGTACTTTAAACAAGACAACCAGAAGCAGTGGGATACAAATGAAAACAGTGGAGACAACAAGGCATGAATATTTTCACTGATTATTGTTACCAAATAATAATATGCCTTGATAATGACATGGGTTTCACACATAATAATCACATAAGCAACAAAGTCCAAAGACAGTTCTTTCTTCTCGTGATGCTTTGCCCTTTTCTTAGCATTCTTGTACCATCTGTCAGTATCTATTTGAAAGCAGACAATGTATATGAGATTTTGCCATGCCTGACCTAAAGCTTCTAAAAACTGGCGCTTAGTCTTTTAAAACCAGAGTACCACACTTTCAGGTACACATTATGGTAAAACTGCAGCAAAAATAACACAAAACCATTACAGCTTCTCAATTAGTGTGTTCTTGGTCAGTTGATTTAAGAGAAGAAACTGTATTGTCCTTGACTTTTTCTTGCAGGTGGATATCAGTCAGGGCTTCCTCAGCCTCAACCATATGCACCACCACCCCCAGGGCCAACCACAACGATTATCACGCAACCTGGTACCCTCATTGTCAACATGGCATTTGGGGAATCTCCTGTCAGTATGGTTTGCCCACACTGTCGGACACACATAATATCATGCACTACATACCATGATGGTACGCTGACATGGCTAGCAGCAGGTGCACTCTGTCTGCTTGGGTAAGGTAGCTTTCTGAATGTTGGTATTCCTAATAATTATTGTAACAGAGAACAGGCAATACACTGTTTGTGTCTGCAACTTAAATCAGGGGTTTCAGCAAGCTTTTCCTAATATGTTGCTGCTAAAGGTGGTATATTTCCTGTGGTGGCCCATGAAACAAAACAAAACAAGATGGCCACATTATAAAGCCTGTATAGACTGCACTTGTTTGGTTTAGGTGGCTGGTGATTGGGCTCATTCTTTTTTGCATATTTACTCATCTCAACTACGTCTCTGTCTGTAGAAACACAAGAAAGGAACTTGGCCAATGTGTAGCCATCTTGACCTCATACTTGGCCAATAATGCACAATATATATAACTCTTTTTTATAACTATTTTTTTTATATAACTCTTTTTTCTTATATAGCTGTTGGCTTGGCTGCTGCTTGATTCCTTTCTGTTTGGATGGCTGCAAAGATGTTGTGCATTCCTGTCCAAACTGTCATGCAAGGCTTGGAACATATCGCAGAATGTAGACAAGTTGTTTTGTTCTATGGACCCTGGACATACATTTTTGTAGATTAAATGGGCTCTGGTATTAACCGTCAAGGATACCTAACTGGCATGCAAGTCTCAGTGAAAGACCCAATAAGCCAATCTTAATATTATAAGACACTCATCCTAAAGTTCTTTTCTTCAAACATGTTTTAAAGAGTTTTAAAGTTTCCTCTTCAAAGAAAGCTTTGGATGAAACTACACTGTTTTTAATTAACAGTGTGAATTACTGCACAAAATATCCTGGGTTTTTGGGTCTTTTGGGAAAATTCTTTTGCATAGCCTGTTATGTATAATGTACCCAGTACTGGCAGGCTTCGACCCTTTTTGGCCCATTTGTCTGTTATAGTAATATATTTTGTTGACTACCAACAACAAAACCCTAAGGGAATCTTCACCTGACCAATTGTCATAATATTCTGACACATTCTCAATAAGGATGTTGTGCAAAATTTGTAAGAACTACTAGTGAGGAGAACTTATATCTTCATGTTGACGTTGAGGATTAAAAATTTAAGGCAAGTATGCCACTCATAAAGAAATAATTTTTATATGATAAAAAGCTGGGTCTTGATGTCATCTTCAGGATCTGAATACTAATTCTTCTTAGAGAGCAGCAAATGCTTTGTTGCATATCTTATTGGAGACTTAAGATTTAAATCAAGACATCATGATTGAGTTGATAATTTTCTTAATTCTCTTTATCTGTTTGCTTTGCTATGTATTGGTATGGTGAGGAGAAGCTGTGTTTTGGTCGCTTTGTGAAGTGGAAGACAGCAAATTAATTTTTTGCTTTTTTTACAAGAGCAAAATCATGTAATAACAATAACATAACATAATAACGAGGCATTTATATAGCGCTTTATCCAAGGCTCAAAGCGCTTTACAACACTTTTCGGGGGACTTTGCCAGACTGCTTATTAAAGGCGCAAATTGCAGCCATGCAGTTCACAATCTTATTAGAGTGAAATAGTAGAGTACACAGGTGCCCCCAGAACAGAATAAGTGATAGACCATCACACCGGGGACTACGTCCCCTTCTCTTTCCGAACAGTGTGTGGGTTCTTTAACGTCCCACACTAGTACGTATACGGTGAGACGGGACCTACGTTTATCGTCCTTATCCGAGAAGACTAGAAAGTCTAACCATTTGGAGCTGTCATTGCAAAGGCAGCACTTTCTCCTCAGTTATTTAAAGACCCTGAGTGTTGGTCCGGTCGAGGATTTGAACCCACGACCTCCCGCACAGTAGTCCAGTGCCCTACCAACTGAGCTAACCGGTCGGCGGTTAAGCATATGTTGTGTGTCAACATACGCGTACAACCCAAAGAAGAAGACGTATTTCTACAAAGTAATCGATCACTCACCTTTAATAATGTCTTCCTTTTGTTGCCACAAAGTTTCGGCTATAGAAATAGGCGTTTGTTCACAAAAAAGCGAATGAGAGTAGCGAACCGCGTCTTACTTTGAAAGGGAATATATGGCGCGTTGCGTAGCAACCAGGTTTTGTTTGCCCCCCCAGTCAATATGGCGCCATTAACCGTGGAAGGGTCTATCCCATGCGTAAAACGAAGAGAAACCTGTAGCGAAAGAGTAATCTACGAAGTCGAAAACAGATCTCCGTTAGGGGCTAATGGACGTCTAGTTTGGGGGATAATCGACTTATTGGGGTCTAATCGACTGGGGGCTAATCGACTTGGGGGCTAATCGACTGGATACCTTCTGGTCACGTTTAGCGCCTGGCCGAGTCAAAGGCTCATGAAATTCAGTCTCCAAGCTGGCCATTGTCCTAACTGGAGACATTCAAACTCCTTTTGATTTTAGTAAGACCGCTAACCGTCCTGTTGAGCTACAAAATCACCACAATCTCTGGCACTGGTACGATACACTTTCAGCGTGAACTATGATCAGTAGACTTCTGTGACGACAATTGTCGTCTTCATATCGGAGTTCACGAGTTCTATCCGACTAAATACGAACAGTGTCTACACCGGAGTGAGTGAGTGAGTAAGTGAGTGACAATTTGCATATCGGAGTCCCCACAAAAACTCGCAAATACGCTTCGCGTATCCACGAGTTAAAAAGACCTTTCTCGTGTGATGCCGTAAGCAATATTTTCCCTTTTGCAACAGGGATGAATATTATTTTTAGTCTTGCTCTTAATATTTCTTAACTGTTAAAGGATTTTGCAGGACATCGCAAACTTTTTCCACATTAAAGATGGAAGAAAGCTGGACGCAGCTACATAATGGTG
Organism: Ricordea florida; assembly: GCA_949710005.1. Lineage (NCBI taxonomy): Eukaryota > Metazoa > Cnidaria > Anthozoa > Corallimorpharia > Ricordeidae > Ricordea > Ricordea florida. The sequence continues at coordinate 4,123,962 of OX453277.1, read as the reverse complement.
AGCCGGAGTCAGTCGACCCCATTGCCTGAAGAAGACTAGCAGTAAGCAGTCGAAACGTCGCGATCAACATCCAGTGACCACATCGTCTGACAAATGAACAATTTATATTATCAAAAACACAGATGTTTACTATGTAAAAGTCAGCGCTGGTAAAACCATACTTTGTCCAGCGATTTCCCTAACGGTTCCTTGAGACTGTAAGATAGGTTTTGGTCTCGTACTGTCCTATCTAAGCAAAATTCTGAAATTGAATGTCTTTTTACTAATAACGTAGGTATGTAGTAACACGTTTTTAATCCCGAATTAACATCAAACTTTCTGGCAAGATGAACAAAATCTGCAAATCGTCTGTGTCTTAAGAAATGACCGATGTGCAATTTTGCACTTAACCAACCGAAGATATGCTCTTTTTGCTGTAGTGTACTGGGGTCTCGGGTAGTTATGTAAACGCATTCAACGAATACTGTTGAAACACAACCGTTTAATCAAGCATGGCAAAACCCTAAAAAGCACATGGCAAAGGCAAATACTATGCTCATCTATCAGGTTTTCCTTCTAATCTGTAAGGTACCCAAATCCACGTATCATTCGTTCACTTAATGATGTTATAAAACGGGGATCCTGGCACATTTTACATTACGATTTTATTACGATTGAAATACGCGCGCGGGGGCTGGCACATTTGATTATATCAGCAAAGATTTAACAAAGTACGTCGGATGATCGGGCGGGCGGGCGGTTACCTCTGTGAAATTGTTTAGTTTCTGATAATCAATAATGAGTGTAGGTAGATTGCCGCCAAGCCGATACAAAGCCGGTACAAAGCTGTTATTGGCCAGAGCACAAAGCCGGTACAAAAAACTATATGAAATTTGTGTTGGACGGGATCCGGCACATTTTATGAAACTGATACTGCGCCTGTGTGAAGCCCATAAAATTTGATGATGAGGATCTGGCACATTTTAAAAATGATTTTTAAAAGAAATAAAAATACCCATTTAAAAAGAAGAATCAACATACAAATGGAACAACAATTGCGAAGATTAAATGTGCAGCAAATTAAATTTATTGCTAAAGAGTTGAAAATTAAAGGAAGGTCTAGAATGTTTAAAGATACTTTAATTAATGAGTTGGAAAAATTTACAGATGTGGATATTGATAAGTTAATTACAAAAGCTATTATAATGTATAATTATCCTTGTGTACATGGGGTTAAAAAATATTTTTGTAAAGAATGTGGAGGATCACAAATATGTATTCATGAAAAAATAAAGCATCAATGTAAAGAATGCGTGGGGACACAAATATGTATTCATAGAAAAAGAAAGTGTTACTGTATATTATGTGATGGTTCACAAATATGTGCACACAATAAACAAAAAAGTTTTTGTAAAGAATGTGGAGGATCGCAAATTTGTGAACATGGTAAACAAAAGGCTTCGTGTAAGGAATGTGGAATGAAAATTAAAAATGAATACAAGATTGCGCGTAAAGAGGCGATTTACAAGGATTTACACGATGAATTAATGAAAGTAGCATGGCGTCCAAAAAGAGTTGTGGATTGGTGTTATGATATTGAGGAACAAGCAATTTATAATTCTTTACCGGGTGAATAATCTTATGTAATTGTGTTACATAACTAAAGTAATAGTTATGTAACAAAAATATCTTAAGGATCAAACACGCCGAAATTATCTGAATCTTAAACTAAAAGTTATGGGGGAACCTTTAAGATCAAGTTTTTCCCATTCATTGTTTAATATGGTTAAATCAAAGTGGGTTATGACGCTATCATATTTTCGAACTGGAATTGTTGGATAATCTTTTGAGGGTATGTTCGCGAGTAGGTGTGATGGTGAAAGTTTTACAAGTTCACCATTTTTGGTTTTGTTCAAATACGAAGACTTGCTATCAACTATACTACACATAAGTCTCAGCGGTTCCTTAATCTGGATATTTATGGGGTATAATTTACCTGGATTTATGATTTCGGGCACTCCTAAACCAATCGACAATCCTCTAGTAAGTTTAATTTTGAAGTTCTTATTTGAATAAAGATAGTCAACAGTATCAGTCTCGATTATTGTTATCTTTACCTCATCAGGATCATTAAGAAAGATCGATTGAATATTACGAAGAGAATATGTACCGGGTTGAATTATTATTAAGTTCTGCTCCTCATCATTGAATATGATCTGTTTATCCTTGAAATTAATCAACCTTTTGGTCTTTAAATTGCAATCCAGGAGTTGTATCTCTCGAAGATTTTTCAGCGGGGGATCCAAATAAATCCTACTTTCTGACTCGTACATTGTAATACTTAACATTTTGTTTTGATTACATCATATTCATCTTTAGATTTCTATAATCAAAACATTAACGAAATAAAAACCAAGCTATTGCGCCACCCACAACCATAAATACTATCAGATTATCTTCATGTTGAGTTGATTTAATATTATTTTCTGGTTTAATTGTATCTGTTTGTGTTGTTTCTGATGGTGGTTTGTTTTCGGTTTTATGTGGTAATGAAACTTTTGAAGCCCCCAAATTATGGTTTATTCCAACAGGTTTTGTTTCAGTATTTAGGGAATTATTCACTCCAAAATTCATATCATTACTAGCTTTCATAAGTTTGTTATTATATCCAACCACGCTTTCAGTGTTGATTATCATATTACTCGGCATCAACCAAACACCAGGAGCAATAGCGACATCAAGCCGTAATTTAGTTTCCTGAACAGATTGTTGGTAATTTTGAATAGATTTAGAAATGTCATTCTCAATCACGCTACTTTCAAATAAAGCCAAGAATTCTTGTTGGGTTTCTATCGCCCCGCCGCCATTACCATAAATAGAATTTCTAGTGTTAACTTGTGCCCCCAATATACAGTATACAAAAGCTTCGGCTGATCGATTTAATCTTCCAAGCCCGGCTTTAGTGAGACCATAACCGCTAGTTGGGATAAACCAAGCATATTTGAAATCGGAAAAGTCATCGTTACGGATAAATGAAATGAGATTACCCTTTTCTTTCTTACCACCTTCATCAGCGAATTTACCACCTTCACCAGGCCATTGATCCGCTTCAATATCATAATTTCTTACAATATGTACATTTTGATACCCCCCTCCTTTTCCATGATATCCTGCGCCGTAATCAAGGAATATATCTCCTAACCCCGAATTTCTTCCACCTTTCCATCTAAAGTCAGAATTATTACTAACCCCAAATTCAGCGCACAATCGTTGATATGCAACTTTACTATATGGATTATTATTTATTACAAAAGGTTGTTCGCCAGGTAAAGGTATTTTCATTTCATACAATATTCGTCTTATTGTAAAATACACATGAAACTTTATGAAACTACTCACTACTTTAGGATAATTTAAGCTTTCAAAAGGACTTACCCCGCAACCAGATGTTGCACACCATACTGCAAAGTTAAGCTGTTGAGGCCAATAATTCATATCCGGCGCATTCAACCATTTTCGACTTTGCTTTCCAAATTTGAATGTTACAACTTGAGATGTAAATATGTTTCTCATCTTTGCTGTAAATTTCTTCGTATTTGAAACGTATATATCTAATAAAGTTAACATTTTTGTTACATTAGTTGTAAAGTCATCAAAATTAACAGCTGGTATAGGATAGCTTTGTTTAGTCGCGGTTAAACTCTTTGGAAATGAACCAACTTTAGGTTTATTTTCTAACCCTAAATCTCCCCATAATAATGTTTTCAAATCAACTGGAAGATCATTGGTCCATGTTTTTCCGGTTGGATCATCGTTTGACATAACTGTTGACCCATTAACTTTCCATTTAATATATCCTCCATATGAATCATTCACAAATGTAAATTTATCAAGGGCGGCGTTTGGGTACCTATTTTTGAAATCGTCTAATAACATCTTATTCTTTGTGTTTCAGATAATCTGGTCTTTAGATTAAGAATAAGATGTAAAGTATTAATATTCACTACAAAACAATTAAATCCAACATCAGTTCTCTCATATGAAATTTTCAACGTTCGTGAGCGGTTAATTCCCTTAAAATTTCTGCACGAAACTATGCTCTTATCTGTTTCATATTTAAGTTTTTTCTGTATCTTTACGGGTTTTTTGTCGTATTTCTTGTTTTAGTTTTTCAAACTTGTCCACCTCTGATAAAATTCGAGAAAATTCTTGGTCAGATATTTTATTATCTTTCAAAGCCTTTGAAACCAAGTCGTTAATAGTGTTTACTTTTGCTTTTGCCAGAGAAACTGTTTGTTCATGTTTACTAACTTTATATGAAAGTCTTTTTGATGCGTATCCAAATCCAACCGATATTCCTCCACAAATACCCCCCACAGCTCCTAATGGTATACCAACAACAGCGCCCAAACCATTAAGAGAGGTCCCCAATCCACTTGCAGATAAGATAACTGAAAACACTCCACTACTAACACTTATTTTTGTAAATATACCTCTCGCCCGATTATACTTTTTTCTAACTTCCTCATAATGTTTAATTTCCTTCTCAAGATTTTGTAATACTTCACATGATTTTTGTAGCCTGAAAATATTTGGATCTGGATTATTAGGTAATACAGGGTAAATTCTGTTGTTTTCATCCATATTGTATTTTACTACTCAAAATGATATCTTTAGACCTACTTTCTCTTCTTTTTTATACTTTCCACAAAATATAGAACCACAGCCATTATCAAAAGCCAAGCATTCTTTCCTAAAAATCCAATAACCTCACCCGCCGTTTTGAATAAAAAGCTCACGATAGCACCAACCATTCCTGGTAATATTTCGCCTAATTTTTTACCTATAGTTTTTAATCCATTACCAACTCCCTTACCCAATGTAGATAAACCCTTTGAAAGATTAGAAACTATAACCCCAATGATAACACCTACTGCACTGATAACAGCAAAAACTGTAAAACCATACTTTTTGAATATATACTTTATCCGCTCGCGTAATGGCAAATTTTTAAGTATTTCATCTTTTCGCCCATCTAAATCTGATAATTGTTCTTCGATTGAAATTGTTTTATTTCTAATCTGTTCTCTTAATTTATCAACCTCAGATTTTAATCTCTCATTGCTTTGTTCTAACTTTGATAGATTAGATTTTCCCTTCTTATATTTGTCTATTTCTTCTTTGTATAATTTTGTTTCATCCAAAAGTCTCTCTGCTTGCATTTTTAATTCTATATTCTGTTTAACGGTTTGATCGAAAAGACTTTTATTTTCTGCCTTTTGCACCTGTTGTTTCTCAATGAATTGGCGTAGTTCTTTTTCTCTTTCGTCATATCGGCTAATCTCCTCCGTGCGTGTTGCTAAAAGTGAATCTATTCCTTGTACTGCAGAAAGTAATTCATTATGTTTTTCTTTTTCTTCATTAAATTGTGATATGGCGTCATTATATTTATCTAACATTGTTTCATAATCTGCACCTAGAGCTTTTCTCATTGTTTTTGGTAAATCTTCAAGCTTAAGAACTTTATCTTTATTAAGTACGACATGTGGTGCAGAACCCTTCCTATTACTAAATTCTGCTAATATACTACCATCTTTTCCATATGTTACATTAAATGTCGCGTCATCAGGATTGTAAGTTGGTAAATAACGTTTGAGTTCTTGACCTGCTTCTCGCCTTCTGTCATATTTCTCATCTCTTTCTACAATATTTGGTGTTTTTTTCTCTTCATCTTTTATTTCCCATTGAAGTCGTTTTCTTTCTTCCATATATTCGGAGTAACCAAGATATCCTTGATCAACAGATGTAGATGTATTTGGGCTTTGGTAAAATGTATCATCCCCATCATCATTATCATCAGTTCCTTTCGGCAAATCTTCTAATGGTATATCTTCTTCCATGATTTTTTACTCATCAGTAAGAAGTCTTTAGACCCCTTTGAGCCGATGAAAAATTAAAATTGATTTAAAAGATAAAAAAGTAAAATAAGAAAAATAAAATGATGAACGAAACTACACAATTAATAAATGTTAATAGTTATATTCCTAAAGTAAGCATGATCTTTTCTAAACCAATTGTTGGAGAAATTCCTGGAACAAAACCAAAGGTTGAATTTAAAAGAATTAAAATTTTTACAAAAAATGATGATGGAACAGAAGGTGAACTTGTTATTCCAACCGGTAATTTATATTCTTTTGGTGTTTCTACAAACACAAATCCACAAACGGGTGCAATTACCGGTTATGTGTTTCCATTATGTTTATGGAGCGGAAGCAGCCCAACACCCGAAGAAGAAAAATGGATTGATTTATTCAATGAAATAGTTGACAATTGCATTGATCATTTGATTATTAATAGAGCAAAAATTGGCAAATTTGAGTTGGAAAGAAATGAGCTCAAAAAACAAAAAGGGGGTTTAAATCCTCTATATTGGAAGATGGAAAAATCTTCAATGACTAGAGTTCCAGATAGAGGCCCCACCTTGTATGCAAAATTAATTTGGGATAAAAGACAAGACAAAATTTTAACTAAGTTTTACAACCCCGAAAATGACAAGTTAATTGACCCATTAAAATTATTAAATAAAGGTTGTCGCGTTGAAGAAGCCGTCATAAAAATTGAATCAATATTTATTGGTCATTGTATTGCGCTTCAAGTAAAACTTTATGAAGCAGTTATAGAACCAAACAAAGAAATGAAAAGATTAACCAAATTTAGAAACTTAACTATTTCAGATAGTAAATCTGCGGCTGAAGAAATGGAAAAATCTGAATATGAAGAAGAAGATTCTGATTTTGGGAGTTTCATGTAAACTATAATAAATATACTTATGTTGTATAACCAAAATTACTGGTTATATAACAAATAATAATTTATAAAAATTTACTGACCGCGTAACCTAAACCTAACATTCCAGCTCCAACATATACCATTTCTCCTGTTTTTTGTTCATCGCTTGGTTTGTAATAATCAGAGAATTTTGGCTCTTGCATTTGCATGTACAATTCAAAAGCTTGATTTGTAGTCGAAATATTTTTTGATGCTTGATATGTTTCATCTTTTTTCTTCATTTTCCAATCAAGCATTTTTTGTCTTTTTTCCTGATATTCAGCGTAATCTCTTTGATATTTTTCTAATGCTTTATCGTGTCGTATTTTTTCTGTATCCACATTATGTCCTGAAAGACTTTTTGCAAGATAATTCCCTCCAACAAATGCTGTTGCATTCAATATAGCCCCACCAATCATCATCGCTATTGCTGCCATTTTACTTTGGTAAAATCTTTTGATCCTCTAAATAAGTTTTTAGGTACATACTACCTGACAATACAGCCACCCATTTTGCATAATTTGTAATACTTGAGGATGGGTCATTCAAAAATGATTCTTTCATTACCTTTTTAGCTACATAACCAACTCCAGCCCCTAATCCGATAAGTACCGCCGAATCAGTTACAGTTTTCACAAGTTTGTTTTCGTTTGACATGATTTTTTACTACATCATTAAGAAACTTTTAAATAACTTTATGTAGTAAAAAATAATTTAAAATTACATCATTCCAATTTTTGGTTGTGGATTATGAATCTTTATGGGAGGGGCTTGAAAAGGTTGTGTTGGTACTTGTGATAAATCAGGTATCCTATTGGAATATTCATCTCTAGCTTTTTCCCGATATCTCATAAAAAGATCAAATGCTGTAAACCCTAATCCAACAACAGATAAAACAGTAGTAAAAGATAACTCTGGCAGCCATGATTTCGCTTCACTATATGTATTTTCATTTTGCTCCGCGGACAGTAGGGTCTCTTCGCGTTTCATTTCCCTAGCTAATGCTTCTTTTGCTTTTTTATTATATTCCGCTAATTTCTTTCCAGCTGCTACTTTTTTAGGGTCTTTCTCTTTCTTTTTAGAATCTTTATTTTCAGGTGCTGGATCGGCCGTAATTTGCTCAACTTGTTCATTTTGTTCAAACATTGTTATTTAGATGCTGCAAATAAGTTTTTAGATCTGTTTAATATACAGTATCAACACCTTCAGTAGATTGCTTAGTTTCCTGATCAGTTGTGTTGGAATTTACTGAAAATTGTTGATTTTTGTTGAATTTAACGTGTTTAGCTACCTGAAATAACCCGCTAGCAAGTGCAGCCAATCTTCCTGATTTCAATGCCAAGAGCCCAACAATGTTTGTTAGTTCACGATTTACCAAATCATCATTCTTCAAATCCTTACAAAGAGCATCAATATCATCAACCGGAACTAAATATGAAATAATTTTAGAAATTAATTGAAGGGATGAATCCACCACTCCGCCACTAATTTTCTTACCCATTACTGCTTGATAACGATTAAAATATTTTTCTACATCTTTTTCCGATAATTTTTTTACATCACCCAGACTCATATCAACCCCCATATATTCCTTTGTTGACCCAAGCACTGCGAGAATGGCTAGTGATTCTTGTTTGATTTCAAGATCATTATCTTTTCCCTGAGGTAGATCATCTGTCTTTTCTTCAATGTAATCTTCAACGTTTGTCATATTTGTTAAATCACCTCGGGTATCTCTAAATAGCAATTAAATGGGTAACGCAAACTCAAACATAACCTAGAATATTTTTCAGTTTTCAGGAGTTTTACAAATTTTTTAGCTAATTCATAATCCAAATCACCACCATAATCTTCGAAAAACATTTTCATACCTTTCTGCGATGGATTATGAAAAGTAACAACGCAAGCCACATTTTCCCGGAATGGTTTTGCTATGGATGTTAATTGCTGGGTTAGAACCCACATTGATAATCCATGGTGCCTTCCGGAGAATGCTAAATCTATAAATTTATTAGATCTTTTCTTCAGATCATTAGAAACAGCGCAATCATCTAAAATTATTAGTGTATTTGTTCCGGAGAATAAAGTTTGGCAATCATTTAACAATTCATTAATCTCATCTACATTACTTGCATCTGGCGATAATACATAGAAATGTTTATCTTTATTAGCAAAATTATGATAAGTTTTATTTTTAGAATAAGTTGGACAAATTAGAACAATGTATTCAAAAACTTTCCGGAAATGGCCTCGCAGCTGTTCAATTAGGTACTTTGTTTTCCCACAATTTGTTGGCCCAGTTATAATACAATGAAATGGGATTTTTTCGCGCAATTGTTGCATTTTTGTATTACAACTAAAGGTTTTTAAGTCAGTACATTATTGATCTTAAGCTTGAATTCATTATTTCCATCATTGCATCGGCTACAACAAACATATAACAAGTTATTGTTCCTGAACCGCTTTGTTTCCTTTTAATTTCTATTTTTACACCATCATGTGTATTATTTAGAGCTAGCCCCCCACCATGAATACTATTATCGGGATGAGTTCTCATATCAACCCAAAGAGCAAACTTATCAGCATAAAAATCCTTTTCTTTTAGTGAAATTTGTAAACCATCATCTCCATCAAACCTTTTTTTCACAGATTCCCAAAGATCTGACGGAATCATACCCCTAGAGTATATTCGATTTGGCACACCATCAACATCAATATTAACGGAAGATATACCTGGATTATAAAAATTTTCAGAATCCCTTGCTCCAGCAGCTTGCGGTAATAAAAACAAACATAATATTCCACTCATTGATCTTCTTGGTAAATTAATATGTTGATTAATAACACCATCACCGCCTATGGAAAATGTAAAAGTTTTGTGTAAGGTAATATTTTCATAAAAGAATCCTTTACCAACTTGATATGTTGATTGCGCCTCGCGAGCCAAGTATTCGCTTGAAATCGAGGAATATTCCAACTCCAAGTTTTTGATTGAATATGATGGTGTTTTGGTTGTATCGGAATAAACAACAATATTATTAATTGGGGCAAGTGTAATCTCAAATATTAAATGATTTTCCAATGCTTTTGGGTAAAAAACCCCATGATCGTTTAATATTGGATGGTTTATTGGTATTCTATACTTTGTGCCATGCACATTAGCAAGCGCTACTTCCTTTACATCTTGTGTTTTTGCATCACCAGCTTTTGTTCTAAGTTTTCTAATATTTAACGAAGAAATACCTTGTTTTAATCTATCTTTGCGCCCTTCTTCGGTTAAGAATAAATCATGATATGTTTGAAATAGATCATATCTTTGTGTATCCTGTAACGTTTCACCACCAAAAAGAACTTTTAATCTGGATACAAGATTACTTCCTAAATTATTAACAACTGTATTATTTGCATGCCCATCAACTTCCAAATCAAATAATAGAGATACACTTCCAGGCACAATCACCAAATTCTCAGAAAGTTTTGGAATATTTATATATAATGTTTCACCGGGGCTGGCTGATGATGGATTGAGAGTAATTCGATTCAATGTTGATTCTGCTTTCAAACCAAAGGGTTCTTTGGGAATTCTGTTTGGATTAATTTTTTCAGACGTCATTGTAATTTATAAGATACTTTGGTTAACCTTTAAACCTGTGTTGATGATCTTATTCTCTAATTCTTTAATATGCTTCGTTAAACTTTCTCTTACTCCCTCGATTAAAATTAAAAGATTAAAAAGTTCGCCTCCATCTTCCATGTCTAAAATTTCTTTTATGATAGTTTTTTTCATAAGATTAAATTGATACGCGGTAAAAATTGTTTTTTCTTCCCCCACCATTTTAATTTATAAGATACTTGTTAAATTTTTAAATGGTGTCAAAAATATATTATTCGGCTGAGGGGTATTGGAAAGGATATTCCGCTATTCCTAAATTAGCTGAGAAGGCGAAAGTAAGTGAAAATGAGGCGAAACAATGGTTGCAAAAACAAGCAATTTGGCAAATCTATCTTCCAGCACCAAAGTATATTCCTAGACCACACTGGAAAGTGGATAAACCTAACCAGATTCACCAAGCAGATTTATTATTTTTACCGCATGATAGAGTTGGAAGAAAAACATATAAATACGCGTTAGTTGTGGTTGATGTGGCTTCAAGATACAAAGATGCGGAGCCATTAACTTCAAAAGAAAGTCGGGAGATATCAGAAGCTTTTACAAAAATATATTCTAGAAGATTGAAATACCCCAAAACATTAATGGTTGATCCTGGAAAAGAATTTATGGGCGAGGTTGGTAAACTCATGAATTACCATAATGTAAGAATACAGAGAAGTGAAGCTGGTAATCATAGAGCTCAAGCATTTGTAGAAAACGCAAACAGAGTATTAGGCGAAAAATTATTTAGCCATCAATACGCGCAAGAAATGATCAGTAATGATCGATCCAGAGTATGGGCGAAAAGATTACCAGCTATTCTAAAAACTTTGAATAATACAAAAACGAGAATAACCGGTAAAGAGCCTGATGAGGCTATAAAAATGAAAGAGGTTGATATTAAACCCAAAAATTATCAGCGAGTTGTTGGGCTTGATGAGGTTAGATTGCCTCCAGAGGTTAAAGTTAGATATCTATTATTTCCCGGCGAACTTGAAGGTGGTGAAAAAAGGAGTGCTACAGATCCTATTTGGAGTCTCAAAGTTTATGATATTTCTAAAAGTATGATTACGCCTAATCAGCCTGTTTTATATTATTTAACTGATGGGCCTAGACGTGGATTTGTTAGAGAAGAATTACAAGTTATACCTTATGATACTGAGTTGCCACCTAATTCTGTTTTGGTAAGATAATGACCATAAGGTAGAGTATGTTTTCCATCTTTACAAATTATTCTCTTATCATCATCGGCAGATAGTGCAACTTTATTAACGGTTTCAGTATAAACAAAATGTTTATAACTTCTTATTACTTGCATCTCCCTCATCTGCTTTACTTTATTTTCTAAACATTCCTTGTAATCATCAAATCTTATACTATTTTCAACAACTGATTTCTTAATTCCCTTATCCTTTTTTGTCTCTTTGCCATCATCTGTTTTGAAAGAGTATAGCTTAGCTCGTAGACCGACAAATTCGGTTATTATTTTACCACCGGCCTCATCTTTAAACTTGCCAATTACTTTTTTGTTTTTATCAGTCTTAATACCTGATCGATGGTTATCAGGAAAATTGGAAGTGTCAAACCTTTCCGCCACATCTGGGGCAATATCCTTATAGAAATCCTCAGTTTCTATATCATATACAAGACTATCTGTATCTGTCATAAGTAATTTAGCTTTTTCACCATATTTTGGTTTAATATAATTATAATGAAAGTCATACATCATTGACTTGCTTATATCTAAAATACACATTCCTAAGTAAATAGGTTTGTTGTATTTTATATGTGTTTTATTCATATGTACGGCCATAAGATTTTCAGAAAAAATAGTTCTTCGATTATAGTTAGCTTTTGATATTAATTTTCTTGCTTCTTTCTCATTAGTAACCAATCTTATATCAACCCTTTTTCTAAGATTTTCCATTGTTTTACCAAATACAGAGTTGTTCATGAGTTTGAAGAAATCTTTTTCAAAATCATTCTTTGCTTTGGCCCTGAGTTCGGTATTCAAATCTATGTAAGATTTTAACCATTTTGACTCTTCAAATTTAATTCCTCTATGAATCTTTGTTACCTCTAATCCAAGACTTTCATAAAGTTTTAGTGTTTCATGATGAACAACATAATTTTTCTTATTGTTTAGATTTGGTATTAATTTCTCAACCCTATTAACCTTAATTCTTTCCGGGGCAAGCGGGTAGTCACTATGTAAATCATGAAGATGCCGTGGATATTTTAAATCAACCTCTAATATACATGGTATATTTCTCCAATTTGTTTTCTCATTTTCACTCATCCATTTTAAACCATGAGTTGGTAATGCTTCACTCATTGCCCCACCATATAAGTTGTTTGCATCTTGATATTGTATATAATTTGCTACCATTTTAGGGTCATATTCTTTCATGTATTTGTTGTTAGCTTTAGCATATCTGTTTGATATCTGAGATATACCCCCTCTAACACCTTTCTCAATCATAATTAGCATATCAATGTCATTTATCATCTCTAATTGAACCTTAGTTTTTTTCAACATAGCATCCCAAGCAAGACCGGGTGCTGTATAATACCATGCAGGATCTAATTTATAGGTATTTTGGCAAACATCTCTAAAGTTTTCAAAAACATCAGCTAATAATAACACATCAGACTTGAGATATAGATTAAGGTAATCTCGCATTGTTTTCATATTAAATGTTTTCCATACATTTTTAGCATGTTTGTAATCATCTTCTGAAATATCTTTACCGCTAAGTTTTGAGTAAAACGCTTCCTTTGGCGGAAGTTGGGTTTCGTTTAATTTATCAAAATCATCAAGATAATCATATGGGAATACCCCCTTTCTCAATAATAACTTTAATTCTTCACCTTCAAAATACTTTGTAATTTCATGTAGGTTTTTATCTGTTGGTTCAAGACACCTACCTTTTATTACACCTTTACAAACATCACACTTTTCACATTTAGTAAGATTGCCAGACAAACTATCAAGACTAGATGGCATAAATTTTAATGAATCTATGAACCTGATATCTCTGATAACATCTTTCATCTCACCACTTTTTTTATCTTTGTAGGTATCAACCACAATCTCTTTTGAGAAAGAAATATACTTTTCCTCATTATTGGGTATTAGTTTTATTTTACCTTCTGTTTTGGCAAGATTATTAATAAATAGATGGGCATCATATCCTGATAAATTGTGAATTATAACAGGAAAGAATTTTGGGATCTTATAATTTAAATTACAATCTTTATGCGCCGCGCCTCTATACTTTCCTGTAAGGTGGCAATGATCTATTACCTTATCTTCACCCAATTCTTTCTCACAGATATGGCAGTTAGTAGCATTTTCATAATTTGTTTCGTCAACTTCTGTCATCATTTTCTTATTAAATTTTTTGAATCTTTTTTTATTATGACTTATGCAATCCTTATAAATTTTCCTAAATTCTTCCTCAATATATTCCACAAATTTCTGCGCCACATCATCTTCTGGCGATTTGGCAATATAACTATAAGATCTGGATTTGCATATTTTTTCATTAAAACTCATAATATGGCAACCAAACGCAACCGGTTTGTGCGACTGATATTTATTTGTAAAACTTTTGCTTTTATCAAGCTGGCCCGTTTGTTTTATTTTATTCAAAATACACTCAAAGTCAGCATATGCTACAAAAGGTATTCTCATTTTTTTAACAAAATTTCTAAAAGAAAGAAAACATGGGCTGCCATCTTTATTTTTTAGCATATCAATCCTTGCTTCATTATACAAAAAACAATAACCTTCATGCTTTTCTAATGATCTTTTTAAGTGAAAATGATGCAAACAATTATCACAAAAGAACAACTTACATTTACGTTTAGTAACTTGCTTGCGTATAAGTGCACTAATATTCTTTATTAAAACAAAGTGTTTCTTTGGTTCTTCATCTTCAGTTTCTTCTGTTAATAAAAGTAATCTGATCAATTTAAATCCTCGTTTACTACTTCTTTTTATAGGATATACCCCTATTTTCTCATCATATCCATATATAGCAATATCATAATCATTTTGGTTTTCAAAATTAACAACATCTTGCATTGTACTTGGGAAATTAATTCCATCCCAATTAAAATTCTTTGATTGTTCTATCAATTCTTTAGTTATTCTTTGTGGATTTTTATCGGCTGGATAAACTGCTCGTGATACACACCACTTGAAACATTCTTCATCATAATTCTTAAGGTTAATAATGGCATTCCTGTTTAACAATTCTTTTGGTAATGGAATATAAGATCCGCTTAAAAGTGGAACAAAACGATCTATAAAAATGTCAAAAAATAGTACACGTTCGAATACCCAACCAGATCCATTATTTATAAAATTTCCAAATAATATAAGTTGTTGATTTGTTAATCTATCAAATAATTCTGATAAATCTGTTGCCTCAAGAACAATTTCTGATTTTTCAGAAGGAAATGGTGTAACACAATATTCAATTTCCCCAGTGCTAAGATTTTTTTTCTTGAACTTACATGCAAATATAAATTTAGTCTTTAATGATTTTGTTAATTTAACTCTCTTTCTAATTAAATCCATAACTTTTGGTTTTATTTTATGTAAGAATGTCTTTTCATCATTCCTTTCATTTCCTTCAATCCTATAGCTTATATAATTACCATTAATAGCTGATTCATATTCCCTTGGCGTAAAATCTTCCACATTCTCATTTCTTTTTGTTTTTGGTCTTGCTCCCTCCTTCTCATAATCTCTTTTTGGCGGTTTTATTTCTTTGGGCTTATTTACTTTTTTGTATCTTTCTATAAATTTTTTAGCTAATTCTTCTGTTTTATTTTTTACCTTTTTGGGAATATATGGTTTCACAAAATTCCAAAACTTATTTAATACATTTCCCAAAAAAGGAGTTTGTTTTGTTTTTGGTTTAGGTGGTGAAGGTCTTTTTGATTTAGATTTATTAATATTTATTCTAGGTTGATTTGGTGGGGGTGGGCCCGGAGGGGTTCCCGGCCTAATTATATCTGGCATTGGTTGGGGAATAGTTAAAGGTGGTAAATTTGGCGGTGGCGGTGGCGCAATATTCGGAATTGGGAGAGGTAAATTTGGTTGATTTCTTGGCCTCATTGGCATATTACGTAACTCACCAACAATTCCGACAATATTATCAACTATTTGTTGAATATTATTAGTTATTTCGGGTATATTAATCAATGCATTAATAAGTTCTGCTTTATTAAACGCAGATCGTCCACGAATATTATACCATCTAACTAAAGATTTTAATTCTGGCACATTTAATCTTCGCAATTGTTGTTCCATTTGTATGTTGATTCTTCTTTTTAAATGGGTATTTTTATTTCTTTTAAAAATCATTTTTAAAATGTGCCAGATCCTCATCATCAAATTTTATGGGCTTCACACAGGCGCAGTATCAGTTTCATAAAATGTGCCGGATCCCGGCCAACACAAATTTCATATAGTTTTTTGTATCGGCTTTGTGCTCTGGCCAATAACAGCTTTGTACCGGCTTTGTACCGGCTTGGCGGCAATCTACCTACACTCATTATTGATTATCAGAAACTAAACAATTTCACAGAAATAACCACCCGCCCGCCCGATCATCCGACGTACTTTGTTAAATCTTTGCTGATATAATCAAATGTGCCAGCCCCCGCGCGCGTATTTCAATCGTAATAAAATCGTAATGTAAAATGTGCCAGGATCCCCGTTTGTCTTCATCACTTAATAATAATAATAATGAACTTTATTTGAGTGTCAACTGTATCTAGCACTGACGTACTAATTGGGGACACTGTAAAGCACAAATCAAATCAAATTAAATCAAATGTTGGTTTTTGTGGAGAGGGGAAAACCGGTGAACCCGGAGAAAAACCTCTCGGAGCAGAGTAGAGAACCAACAAACTCAGTCCACATATGACGCCGGGGCCGGGAATCGAACCCGGGACACATTGGTGGAAGGCGAGCGCTCTCACCACTGCGCCAACCCTGCTCCCTTCATCCGTTATATAGCTGTAGATTGGTTCTACGTGAGAAACGAAGTGAAGTGAACAAATTTCTAGCTTTGGCACCAACCATCTGGTTGAAACACACGTTAGTTTTCCAACCGTGAAGTGATATCCCGCGTTAAGTGACAGACACATATTTTTAAAATAATGCCCACGCTGACTCAATGGTCTTTTTGTAGCTACTGCGCGTGCGCGAGTAGCTACAATGCTATCGCGTTTGACTGTCCTAGTGTCCACTTTCCGGCTTTGCTTCAAGTCTTGTTCAACTTCATTCGCGAGCGCGTGGTATGATGAGTAGTCAATTTGATAAATATCGGATGTCGATGGACTTAACAGGTTTTGCCAAAAAAGCCTGCTTATTTAGAGATTTTATTACTTGGAATGCGGTAGTACGTCTTTTTTCGAAAAAAAAAATAAAAAGTAGAGTAACCGGTGGATTTTCTGACCAGTTAAAAGTGCGATCTCTTTCCGTGAAAATAGCGACATTTAAGATTGCTTTAACCAAGGCCTATAGCACCAAAACAAGTACTGTTGACTTTGTTCTGTTGACATTGTTAGCGTTACAGTTGTTAGAGTGGACATTGCATCCTTGACATTGTCAACTCAGTTAACGTCCCATAATCCAGAGAAACAAATCAAGTTCACATTGGCACTCACATTGTTATTGTTAAAGAACTAGAGATATTTCTTTAAGCCCATTGAACAAATAGTGACAGTTTATGGAAATTCCTCTTTGGTTGCAAGACATCATGTGATATGACTAGTGAAAACACACGACAATCATTTGCATGATGGTGCTATTTGACTTTACTGGAACTACCAGAATACATGATGAAAAACAAATAACTGTTTTAATACAAAACTAGACGCTCTCGGGAGCGTTCACTCGGGCTACACTTTATAATACGGCTTCGAACAAACGTGAATGTCAGTTTACGCCTAAGGTTTGTATATGTTGTATAAATATAGCTGGTTCCACGACCGCAAAAAACCTACCAGACTGTATGTCGCACCGTAATTCTTGTCGACGTCGTGTTTAAGCTCAGCGATTTTATCGGAAATTTCAGTGATAATTGGGTTTGTTTACTAATCGGATTAATGTTGACCAGTCAGCTTTCTTGGTTCCCACGGTAGAAAAACAATTGTGAAACTGGATGCCATTCATCGTGATTCCAAGTTATCGAAGGCGAAGAGGGCGTCGATAAAACCAGGAACATGGTACATTCCAGAACATCCCGAAACATCCCTGAACATCCCGGAACATGAAAAAATGTTTAAAATTTAAAAAAAAATAATGGCAAGAAATAAATAAGACAATAAATATAAACATAACTAAAGAGCCCAAAAAATAAAACTAAAGAAAGAAAGAAATTGGCTTGTAATATGAATGAAAAAAAGCGAGCGATGGGCAATTGGGTTCATGCAACTGACCGCATATGAGTGAAGGCTCCAATACTTTCCCGCCAACTCAGCTCACGATCACATGGAAAGCAAACAAATAAGAAAACTTACTTATACTGGTCAGAGTCCCATATTTTCCTGCCGATCGCCGCCATCTTAGTTTTGTACAGCGAACGAAACGAGTACACGTCCCTAGGGGCATTTGGAACTCTCCCCAGATTTCGCTCGCCATGAGAAACCAAGATGGCCGCAATCACCATCTAAAAATCGGGGACTGTGAACAGTATAGTATCTACCACCAATATAAATCTTTCCTTTTAAATCCAAAGCCAGTAGTCCCTAAGCTCTTGTTAAATGGATAACCGTTATGATTCTGTCTTGATTCAAGGCAAACCATTACTGGAGGTGGCTGGGTGAGGAAAGCTTAAAAATTCCCCTCTTCGCAACCCAATCTACTATATTTTAAAGAGGCGAGCCCTCAATCATGACTATCATTTGCATGGAACTGCCCTCACTCGCCCAGCAAATCAATTCCGACCAAGAGAGGATAAAGCTTCATCCTCTCGTGATTCCGACAAAATATTGTTTTCTTATACAAGGAGAAGATACCAGATTCATTTTCTTTCTTTATTTTTCGTTTTTATTTTATGTATTTATGTCTATTTTCATTATATATAATGTATATTTATTGTCTTATTTATTTCTTGCTATTATTTTTTTATGTTCCGGGATGTTCCGGAATGTTCCATGTTCCTGATTTTATCGACGCCCAGGCGAAGAAGCGATATGTGGGAAAAACAACAATTTTACTTCTCAATCAAATATACTATTCCACACAACCACGCAGGAAAAAAAACTTGAGTTTGAAAAAGAAAAGAATCCAGACATGATTTTGAAAAGAGGCCCGAGGGAATTCGGGCTGACAAACATATTCTCCGAGTTAATAGCTTTGTTAGCCGTTTTACCAAGAACTCTATTATAAACAATCAACAAGTTCAACTGATTTAGAAACAGTCTTAAATAACATTATGTCTCGCAATCCTTTGTAACGTCAACCG
The DNA here is from genome assembly GCA_949710005.1 of Ricordea florida. Classification (NCBI taxonomy): domain Eukaryota; kingdom Metazoa; phylum Cnidaria; class Anthozoa; order Corallimorpharia; family Ricordeidae; genus Ricordea; species Ricordea florida. The sequence continues at coordinate 4,105,011 of OX453277.1, read as the reverse complement.
TTTCACCTGCAAGCGTAATCAAACTTTGAGCGTTCTCACGCTTTTGCAGTCACGTCTTCGTTTTGCAACTACTTTCCGCGCGACCACGCATGAGACAGACCGTAATTGAGAAAACATCATCCAAAAATGCTACCAAAATTTAAATTAGATGAAAAAAATCCTTATAACCTCCTTTATTCGTGTAATGTTGTCTTGCACAAATTGTTGACTCGCGGCATCCAACGACGCGTCTGTCTTGTCGCTGTACAAAATTCGTGTATCAACTTCAGCTTTTTGAGCACTCCAACGAGAAACCCGAACATACGCAGAGTACACATCTTTCGCATCCAACATCGATGGTGCAATAACTTGATGACCTCGTGCTCAGCGTCGTTTTCATAATAGCAATACCCAAAGGCCTCTGTGGGTAGTCCGATTTGCGACGTTGTCGATAGATAGATAGACTGATAGACCGAAAAGGTAAACCTAGACTCGGGCTACCTGTGGTAGTAGCCCGAGTAATTAAATCAAATAATGGAAGAAAATATCTTACTGTGAATTAGACTTTTCAACCAAATCCATTGGTCTTCTTCGGTGACCTAGTCACGTGACGGCGGAGCAGTATTTGACTTAATTTTGTATTAATTGAAGTATCTGGATAACTGACAACATTCATTTTCACGAACAAACTGTTTTATTTAGAATTTTATTGCCTGTTTTAAAAATAATACAACAATCAGCACTATTCAGGTTACCAAAAAGTAGGAATAGCATTTTGGTATTTTAGTCAAATGACGCCAACTCAAAACGCGCTATGTGTTTCATCGAAAATTATACCACAAGCTATTTATTTAACCACTTCAATCGACCATTATAGCCATAAGCGCAAGCGTCCCTTGGCTACCAGCGTGCAGCAGGAACTCGTTAGGGATTTTGTATTAAATAGTGCGCTACATGCCGGTAGACGAGGGTATGATGTCCAATGACAATGACAATACTATATAAAAAACACGTTTATTATCATTATTGTCAACAAAGTTAAATAACCGTTCTGTTTTATGCTCCCTTACTTTAGTCTCGCTAAAGAACTAAAACCTAAGGTTATTTACAGTCCGTAAACCTTTTATTTACAGTCTGTGATCAAAATAACGCCTTGCATTAGTTTCGAAGCTGTATGCAGCCTGGGCTGCCAATTTGTTACATGTTTGTTTGTGAAAACATCAATACAAATGTTCAATTTATTTATGTGCAAGCTTGGTATTCTAGTTATCTTATAGCACGCCCCTCGTTCCCCCCCCCCCCGACATTCCGTTATTCAGTGAAGATATAATTCATACCATTCTAAAAACACGCAGTAGCTACATGCACGCCTTGCAGCCCTATTTTTTAAAGAATGTTATCAAGTCCAGATGTTGATCTGATTTTTTCTGGTCAACAATTACAAGCGTGGAAAATAGTTAGCACCGTCGCTACTATTCTGAAACTTGCCATTTTCTACTAATTAAAAAAAAGAAAACAAAGAAAAAGGAAATAGCTTTTCGTACCTATCTTCAATTCATGCGACTCTTGAGTTATCAGCAAATATGCAAAAGAAAAAAATGCAGATAATGATCATTAACGGCACCACCCTTTTTCATGCCCAAAATGCTGGAAATCGCATTTCCGAGCTTTTATATTTTAAAATTTCCTGGGGAATCATTTGTTAGACCAGGAGCCCATCACCATGGGCTCCTGCTTAGACCCTATCCTAGAAGAAAGGGGCCTAGCGCTCTATTCGTGGTCACAGTCGCCAGTACGGTTGGCTTCTGAGTCGCCTACTCCACCTCCACGGCAGCCCCCTATGTACAACCTATTGACACACATGATATTAGATCTTTATTTCTATGTTTCAATCTTCAGTTTTATTGAAAACAATAAAATAAGAAAACGTCAGAATCTGCCATTGTCAATATTAATAAGCAAGTGTCGGGTATTAGAATCGGTAAGATAGGAAAAATACACCCACTCTTACACCACGTATTTTACGGCTAAATCAGTGTCAATTGCGGCATGGCAACCATTGTGCTAACTGAAATCCCCGTAAATCAACGCTTTTACAAAGTTATCAGGACCCTCAGAGGCTTGCTAAGTCGGTGAAAGAGAAGTGTATCTCTCATTAACAGTTTCTTCACAGCAATCAATTTAACACATCTCCTGCAAAAAAATCACAATGACGAACCAGTAAAAATACACATAGAATCTCAATAAAGCAGTAAGTTGATGATAGTGCATAAGATTTGAAGTAGTTATAACCGATCATGCTTACTTCTTTATCCAAATAAAAATATTTCATCTTTTGTTATATGAAAGATGGGTTTGTAACACTCTGGTTGCAACGCGCCAGTTATTTTAAACCAATCAAGCCAAGTTTTAACTATTCACTTGTTTGCATAACCAGTGGGTTGGATTGTCAATAGCCACAAAAACATAATTATTCGGCATTATAAGAGGATTGCATCATCAAAGTAGTGTTAATAACAAACACGAGTCCATCACTATGATGCATGGCTATGACAGTGAAAGACTCCTGTAACAAAGACGTTCTGATGTGATGGAGCCATCTTTCATGCCCTCGTGTTCCTCGCGTTTTCGAAGGCCAGAAGGTCTGGCTTTTAAGATGTAATAAATCTCTTATTCACCGGTGTTAACCTCATGTATGATCAATAGCACATGTGTGTGGTGTATCGTGGGCAGCTTGTTTTGACTAACTCAAACTCTTCTGTTGTCACTAATGTGATTTATGCTCTTCTAAAAAAACATTCACTCCTCTATAGCCTTGTTTTTTTCCCTGAAGTTTTATATCTTTCTTCTATCAGTAAGCGTACCTCACGTACCGTTTTAATTTGAAAAAAAAAAAACAGCAAAACAACAACAACAAAAAACAATAACAATTCTGTAGAATAAAAGTAAATGTACACATTTTCCCAAGAGGGTCTTTGTTTCCGTAGAGAGGAGATACTCAAGAAACAACGCTGTGTCAAGCCAACTCCATCTCCCGCCAACATGTCTCGCAGCTTACACCTGCTCTGTAATTAAACTGTCCGCCAGTAAAAGGGTGCTTCACAGCCTATAAAAATGCATTTCTCCCTCCTAATTTTTATCCCTGCCTCGGTGTGCATGAGGAACAAACTTTCTGCATCCATCTTTGCGAAACGAAAAGGTACGTTTTCGAGTTTAAAGTGGAGGACCCCTGTCTGTATTGTTTAATTAGAAGGCAGGGAAGTGTCTGCTTCAATTTAGAGTTAGCGTTTTTGTAAGAATCTTACGAACAGTTCAAAAGAACTGCACAATGCAGATTTTTTGCACTTTTTGAGCATACGTGTTTGTTAAGTAATTCTTTTGCCAGACCACCAGAGGTTTCTTGCTTTAGTCCCAAATCATCCTGCTTGTAGACTACGAAATGGCTTGTGAAAAATTAAGTGAAATTAAAAATACTGAGGTATAAAAAGTTGTTTTGTTTATACGTTTTGCAAATATTCTAGCTTGATTTTTAGTAGAACCTTATGGTTCCTAATTTTGTAAAATAGGCCGTACACAATGCAAAATGCTAAGATTGTCTTTACTTAGGATTAAAGATGCTTCCGAAAATTATTTCACTTTTCATTTTTATCGGCTTGGCGCGCGGTCAAGGTAAGGAACATTTTTTTAATATTTTAGTTTTCTGAATTCTTATTTGTTCTCTTACATTGTCATTCAAAGTGTTCTTACTTGATTTAATGGCACAAATAAAGTTACACAATTATATTTACTTATTGAACGCAACAGTTGTGATATAATATTACTCTGCAAATAAATCAGTAGGGAGAAATGGGTCTATAGCTTTACTTGTCTATATTGATGATATTTAATGCTACTTGAGCATATAAAATGGTTCAACCGTGGTGCCTCAATTTGGGTTTCTCTTAGTGTTTCGTCGTTTGTCATGTAGTAAGACCTTTATCGACCAAACTTGAGTTCAACATAATGGCCTCGTCGTTGTTTTTAGTTGCGTGTGTATGGATCTAGATCGCATCTTGATAAATCATTTAACAGCCACGAAGCTGATTCATTCATTTTGTCATCTCCCCTGGTCAATAACCCACATTTCTCAAAAGTTGCCTGAAAACAGAACACTTTCCATATCAACCAAATCCTCCTGTGAGTAGTGGGGTGAAAATGGCATTGACTCAAGTACCGACAACATTGTTTTTCATCGTCCCTACTTACTGGTTTTCTACATGTAGCTGTTTCTCAAATGATATTGGTGTTGTTATCTACAGGTAGCTGTTTCTCAAATACTATCGGTGTTGTTATCTACAGGTAGCTGTTTCTCAAATGCTATTGGTGTTGCTAACTCAGAGACCATTCCTGACAGTCAGATGGTAGCCACTTCCCAGTTCTCGGATTTGTCCCCAGCCTCCTATGGCCGCCTGGGCGAGACGAGAGGATTTGGGGCTTGGTGTCCAAAAACTATTGCAAGCGATGAATACCTGCAAGTTGACCTGGGAGGCACGTATGATGTATGTGGCGTGGCTACTCAGGGTGCACAAATCGCTAATGCCTATGCAGAAAGCTTCCAACTCCATACCTCGTTCAGTGGCACCGATTGGAAAATCCTGACTGATAGCAGCGAGGAACCGGTAAGCCCTGAGTGATTAAAGTGCAACGTTCGTATTAATACTGTTCAGTAGCTTACCAAACAACGGTCACATTGCATGGTTTGATCCACAGATGAAAAAGTTAGAACCACACTGTATAGCAAAACAATAAGTACCATAGTACAGTACAGTACAGCAGTTTTCTACTGGTATGACTAGTGTTCATTTATGGACACATTTTATTGACATCAAAAGCTTAACTAGTAAGACCTATTTACATTTCATTTCAATTTTTGATTTCGTTTCGATTAACAACAATTTCAATTAAAATCAGTTCATTTCAATTACGAAACACGTCTATTAAAAAAAAAAAAACTATTTATTATTACAGTATATTAATTCTTTGTTATAAATGCTTATCTAAAAAAAACTTTCACATTGATAAATAATATTGAAGTAAGAATTAAGCATCATAAGGCATTAAAAGATATTGTCGATTCCTAAAAATAAAAACACTGTGTCAATAATAAAATCCCAAATACATTCCTCGCAGTTCAGACGTGATCAATAGCTCCTGCAGGTAAAACAGTGTTAAAAAATAATAATAATTAAAGACATAGGAAAAGAAAACTATTCATCTCTGAATATTGAATTGCTAATTCGGGTAGGCTCTAATCTTTTTGATTTGTAAATCTGAGTCAACTAAATCTTGCTGTCGTCTACTGGATGTTGAGCCTCTCAAGCATAGTATCGTAGATTGCACGGTGGCGAAAGACGTTTTATCTCTTACACAGGAAATTACGCTTGAGTAATTTTCTCCCTTCTTATTTGCGATAAGCTCCGGAAGTCTGCTATGGTACTTAACACATTCATCCGCCATTCCGCCTGTGGTAGTGAAAACTAGGAGAGTGAACGTTCCCTGTTCGATCTCCATTACTCTTTCTGCATATTGCGTCTTCTTCTCGTTTTCATGTTTCTTGTAGATTTTGGAGTTACACACCCAAACATCGAAGAATGCAGATCTCTGTCTCTACCAAAAACCTCAAGCGTGAATATCTAAACGAGTATCAGGGGCTTTGTTAACGCCATGATTTAATGTCTCCCCAGTGACCTCCCGAAAAATCGACTCTGTTTCCACATCATTACAGACCATCCTTAACATCTCTGCTTGTAAGTCGTGTAGTTCATTATGGCGCTGGATAATGTACCCGCCGCTTAGGCACACCACTGCATGATCCCTGATGCGCTGATCTTGGGAATATCCGTTTTTTCCCAGTCGTACCGTAACTTGATTACATCTCCAAATTTCTTCTTATTTAGTCTGTAATCAAGCTCATTGAGGGGAATCGCGGTCATCCAATTTGATGATCCCTTCTCTGTAGCTAACTCAACAGCTCGCTTAGTTTTTGTTGGCAGGGAGTTCTTAACCTGTTCCAGTCTCCCACTTTGATAGTTGTCTTTTTGTTTTCGTGCGCTCAGTTGCAGTGTTCGAATTTCTGAGGCATGTGGAGGCTGGTGCTCTTGCTGAACAATTCGCCTCGCGAGCGGTTCAGTAACCTGATTGAAGCCTCGTATTCACAGGATGAAGTCATTACAGGATCTGTAAATCCAAGACTTCTCATGCGCACCGAGATACTAAGGAGGTGACCCTCTACTTTAGTGACTGTATGGTCAGTGGCAGCTGGTATGAGAACCTCATTAATAGCTCGCTCGAGCGGCTCCAGTAATTCTGCAATATCCGGTAATTTTCTTAGGAAATAAGTCCAGTGGTGCGGCAAACCAAAGGTGATACTGCGTAGTTTGCTTGAAGCTGTGATGCGGCGAACTCTGCGAGTTTAGTAACTTCACTAACCCAGTTCGTCTACCTCCTCTCCAACATATTCTTCAAAAAACGCTCTAGATCCTAGAGCAACGCCTAAGTGCTTGTGGCCCTCCACAGTGACGTCAATAGCAGTGTCCCTGAACAACTCCCTGGCGGCCTGTTCTCGTTCCGGTTTGACGATCAACCAACATATCTTAGTCATGATTAGGGAAGAAACCCAGCGCAGAACTGATAACTCTCTGATAGTTCATCCCATCATTTTCTCACGTATTTCCTCATGAATGAGTAGTATGTAATAATAATAATGATAAAATAATAATGATGATCATGTCTTCATTTTTTTTTAATGGAATGATATTTTATTGACAATAATGCTAACTATTAAAATCCTATTTACAATTAATTCGCTTGAAAAAAAGAAAAAAACTATTAATTCAAAACGCTAGTTACAATTCCTGTGGATTTAAAAAGAAATAAAATTCATTTCAAAATAAAATTCATATCAAAAGTTGCAATGTCGGAGAGGAAGTTACAATTTCAAAAAGTAACATAATAAGGTAACTTAAATTGCTTTTAGAACTAAAATTTAACCAATTTATAAAGCTGTTTTTAAAGCGTTCGGGGTTTATTTTAGGTAACGGGCTACTATTACATCTTAACCTTGTTCATGACTGATGAATCTACTTGTTTTACAGTACACGACGTTTGAAAGAAGCGGTGAACGCCTGACCACAGACTACCACACTCTCTCAGTGCCCGTGACAACCCGATATCTTCAATTTGCCATAGAAGACATACACCTTTCCGGTTGTCTTAGGGTGGAGGTGTATGGAACGCGAAGTAAGCTATTTGTTTATTTTTACCCGTTCACCGCTCGATTCGATGAAAATCAGTGGATGCAACAAAATATTTTTTAATGAGTTTATATTGGTATGGAAATTATTTATCCATATCTACATAATGATTAGAGTAGGACACAAGAAAGTGCCAGTGATTTTGCTTTCTTAAGTAACTGGTGCTGCATTGTTGCCTCGTCATTCTGTCTAATCATACTCGTGATTAACAAATCGAACTCCCGCTGCGCAGTCGTCCGATTTTGTTATCAGTGGTATGATTACAGACCGAATTGGACTCCCTCATTTTCTCTTGACCCACTCAGTCTTGTTACTATTACTTATCAACTTGTTCGATAACTTTGCATTATTACACAAGATAGCGTTGCATAACTATTAATAACGCAATCGAGAACAAACCAATGAAGCATCTGCTTGTAGTTTCTTGTAAGGCTCTCAATTTGAGCTTTGTTACCTGTTTGATTCATTGCATTTTGCACAATAATACCAAGATACCATTACGAGTTAAAAACATCTAAAAGATGTTGTCTGTCCATCTCTCGCTCATGGTATTGAGTTTTCGAAACCATAAAATATCAAGCTCTAAATACTTCTGATCTTTATCTTACCAGGAACCGATTCATGGGCATTATGGTCTATTTGGGGCGCTTGCAGCGTAACGTGTGGCGGAGGAGTGCAATCCCGCACCCGCAAATGCATAAGACCACCGGAAAACTCTTTTTGTGCGGGATCGGACTATCAAACTCAGAGCTGCAATACAAATACATGTCCGAGTAAGTGGTCCTTATTACAGTATACAGCAGATCTTGTTTTAGCACAGCCCAGCACCGAAGATTTAACCTGCGTCTCGTGATTTACAAGCTCTTCTCGTGTTCTCTCAACATCTAGTGTGGGGTATTTCGCAGGTAAACCCATAGAAACTGCGGTTTATTGCTTTCATAAACTAACTTAAAATAAAAACAGAAAATGTTTCTCTATTCTACGGGTTTACCGGCACAATAACCCATAGGCTTTCGACGAATCAGCGTGCGCGTAGTATCTGAGTTATTTTATAATGTATTTGTCTCCTTCAATGCCGTTATAAGTTCATTTGCAAACAGGGCAAATAAACAGTCAATAACCTGACAGCGAAGCTAAGCCGGTTTATGGCTGCAAAGATCTAAAGAGACCTTTAGCACCAGTATCAACACAAACCAAAGGCTGCGGGTGTATACAAGTAATATTTTGGCGGTAAAATGAAGTAGACGTGTTCAAGCCTCCCTCCCCACCCACTCAATTTTATTGTCTCACTTGGACCCACCGTCTACAACAATTCGGGCATGTCTTGTTGTTTTCTTGTTGAAGGATGTATCGAGGGGACCATCGTAAACGATGGCTGCGCGCAGGAATGCAGGTGTTCTGGAGGGCGATTGGTTGACTGCACACGCGTAAGACACGAATTCACTTCCATGAAATTCGAGGACAGAACAAGATACACAAAAATTGTACGCGAGGCTTCCAGTAACCCAACGTACAAAGACGACTACGATCGTCTTATTACAATCCACCAAACTCAGTTCAGTGCAGGAATACACGGGCGAGACCAATTCCTTCCATGGCATCGTTGGTTTATTTTGGAGTATGAAAATCTGCTGCGCCGTGTTGACTGCAGATTTACCGTGGCATACTGGGATTGGAGTGTTGTAAGTAGGACCCCCTGGCGTGAGTCTGGGTTTGATCTTTGGCTTGGCCAGGACGATGGGTTTGGCGGAAATGGTGTAGGACCAACACGGTGCGTGAACACTGGTCCATTCAGAGAGGACGTCTGGAACGTTGTACCGTCTGCTGGAGGCAGCTGCCTAACGCGTAACTTCAATGGTAACCCACCTGACGCCGTTGCAGTGGCCGAGGTGCTTAGAACAAATGCCTCGAGCTTCAACAACTTTGAGAGGGATCTACGTCTCAATCTGCATGATAATGTTCACTGTCGAATTGGAGGTCTGATGTGCAGCGTGAATGCAGCGACTTCCCCTGAATTCTTTCTCCATCACACCTATATAGACAAGATATGGCATGACTGGCAGGCCACGAGCCGAGAGCACCTGACTGCACACTTCAACACAGTGTCCGGCAATATGGCTGGCACAAATAACCTTCACCCCAGACTCTATATTGACAACTCCAACTTACCAGGCAACTTGAGGGTTCGGTACCAAGGAATAACCGCTCGACGATTCGGAGAAGTTGAGTCACGCCTAAGCAGTGAGTATCTCGACAGACTGTTAAGCGGCTTGGAGGCAACATTGCAATTTTTCTCTACCGTTTTATTTACATGTAGGACTCTACCGCATAGTACATAAATGGCATCACAGTCCGGAATTGTCACACTGCAAGGTTTGATAAACAGATAAGATCATTAGAACCTCAAGGAAAAATGGATTGAATAACAAACCCGACTGTAGCTTAAGAATTCTTCCGATCGATCAACCAAGAGTTCACAATTTTTATCAGTATCTTTCAGAATAATTTTTATTGCCATATTACAGTGTCATAATTATTTGAATCATGCCAGCAGTGAAAGCAAGTATTTAATTTTATTCATAAGTTTATTTGTTTACCAGTAAACCAGCTCAATTGTTACACGTTGATAAGGATGTAATTATTGTTTATAGATTATTGTTATCATCATCATCATTATTACTACTAATATTATGATAATTCATTTCATTTTGTTGTCTTTCCCTCAAGGTATGACACTGAGTGAACTGCGAGCAATACCGCGAGCCTCATTTACGGGGCTTGGCACCAGCGCCATCGAGCTCTTTAATATTTCAGATGAGGAACTGAAAGAGGCGAGGAGACTGGAACAGAAGCTGCGCGAGTTTACTGGCCACGCCCAGCCACTGGTGTCATTTGAACCATACTCAGTCGAAGAGTCGTTGGGATTTCCCCTTTCCTCTATTGGCTTGTAGGAGTAGCTAATTATGTTCTGGGTTGTACACAGCTTAAAGGTGTTAAGGGATTTACCATCAGCAGGAGTGCAGAGTGAGGAGTCATTGTATTGGTTGGCCAGTTCAAATAAAAGCGGGTAAATTGTGAGTTCGACTATACTTTGCAATTGGTTTCTGTCGGGGTAGTTTCTAAAGAAACTGGTGCTGCATCGGTGGGGAATTGAAACACAAGATATTGGGATAATCAAACAAGTTGATAAAGTAATTTATACCACCGTCAGGTAAAAAGGGGGGTGCTCACGTTTCGAACGTTAGCCCTTCGTCACACACCTTTTGACCTTACGGTGGTATAAATAACTTTAGCAACTTGTTTGATTATCCCACTTTCTTGTACTTTGTTTTCTGTTGTTTTCAATAAACGAGACACTGCCATCAGAGTTCTTCTTCTCTGCATTTAAGGGGACCGTCTAGTCAGATTTTTTGTTAATTTTCGGTCATCCAACCATTTTTTATATTTTCACTTAAAACTATAGTTTAACACATCTACTTTAAGTTTTCGAAGTCTTTTTCACATAAATTGCCCTGTGAAAGCTGGTAAAAGCGATTTTCGTGATGTAGTCTGCCAATGGCGATCGGTTGCCATGGAAACGGTTAAGGAATAATTTAAATTTGTGCCAACTTTAAGAGCATTTTTCTCAAATTTGCCCTTTTCCGGAAGTAGGCATCTGCCCGTAACTATTTTTTCTTAAGTATATGACCAATTGCTGTGAAATTTGGCACAGACTGCCTTTAGGATGTAAACGAAATTGGATTAAGTTAAATACTTGAGGAGATATCTGTTCTACACCCATATTTGGAAGTATTTGGTTGCCATGGGAACACTAATAGCCTTACCCCGAAACCGCTCCATAGGATTATAGTTCAATCCATGTTAGTTATGGATAGAAAGTGAAATTCATTTTCAATGAATTGTGCACATAACAAGTATGTGGGGCAGACGGCAACCCTCAGCTGATAAGATCAAATTCAGGAGTTAATCATTAACTATCTTTTAACTATTTCATCTCAAATTACACCTTCCTGTGTAGGTCATCCTGAAGGGATGCTGTGGTGAAAATTTCATTGTTTTCTATAAAATCGTTACAGAGCTCTGTTATTTTAAAGATGCTTAGAACATTTCTCTGAAATTTGACTAGACTGCCCCCTCAATTGGGCCTCATGACTCTTCTGCGCCTTCACCCGTGCAAGATACCAACACAAAACCATCTAATGATCATGTTTCATTTTGGCAAACGCGATGGATTTCGACCTGTCTTTCCCCACTGTAGATGAAAATGACTACGTAAAAGTCCCGCTAGCTTCTACAATGGAGGCGATATCTATCTGTGCCTGTCTTTTTACACCACTAGCCCAACTCAATGAACTGCTGACCGCGTTAAGAATTACATCCCCTGAAGTTACCCAAGCTCTCGTCTTACCTTACAATTGCGGGCTCCTTCACGTTCTTCATGATTCTATCGTAACGATCCGACTGTTCTACTAGGGAAAGGAAACTAAAATGTAGTGTGACGCTGTTCGTTTTACTGTACAGTTTAGTTCTAACACATTTATCTGTGGATCAAACCATACAGTGTGACCATTGTTTGGTAAGCTACTGAACAGCACTATACTCTGGTGATGTTTGTTATATCATGCAGCATGAACTTTTTTCCAACCGTCAACCAAACCATGCATTGTGATCTTGAAAGCTACCGAACAATACTGTACTCAGTACAATATTGGCTTCAGATCCCGCTGGAAAAACAAAAAAGACCTTTCTCGTGTGATGCCATAAGCAATATTTTCCCGTTTGCAGCAGGGACGAATATTATTTTTAGTCTTGCTCTTAATATTTTTTAACTGTTAAAGGATTTTGCAGGACATCGCACACTTTTTCCACATTAAAGACGGAAGAAAGCTTGGACGTTTCTTTATGTCACATGGGAAGGGAGCGGTGGTCACCTTCAAGCCAACGTTAACGGTGAATTTAGTTCCAGGCCGACTGCCTCTTATTTTCAAAACAATTTCATTTTTCCTGACAATTCTAAGGTTGTTATTGGACAGAAGACTGAACCTGATGGCATGATGAGCAACCCTTTCAAGGCTCATCTCCAGTCTAATATAATTTATTCCTTTTCTTTGTTAGTTAGGGTCAGGTACATTGTTAAGAATGCTTTGTGTCCTTCGTTTTACGTCAGTTGTGTGAATAAATTATATTACACTAAAGATGGGCAACCTTCTCAAAGGTTATATGTCAGAGGTCAATATCTAGAGCAATGTGTTACAACAATGGGAGGTGACCAATCTGTAAGAGCAAGTCAAAAGGTTTTAGGGAATGTAAACGTTGACGAAATTTTGCTTCAACCAAAATAGAACGATATCTTCCGTGCCCTTCGTCCCGCTCTGTTCATGTTTTTGCCCATTTTCTCTGTCTCCTCTCCACGTAGAATTATTTTGGAAACGAATGCGGGATAACCCATAGAACCCGCAGAAAACAATGTAACAGAAGTTATTTAATGCAAATGAATATATGAAAGACCACATATTTGAACTGCGGATTAATATGGAATAACATTAAATGATCATCGCAGTTATGTACACAACTTAAGCAGCTGTGAATTTTTAAAGCCTGAAAAAAAAACTCAGGCCTGAACGGGATTCGAACCCAAGACCAGCTGCTTAAGTTGTGTACATAACTGCGATGATCATTTAATGTTATTACATATTAATCAGCAGTTCAAATATATGGTCTTTCATATATTCATTTGCATCATTCTTCTTCATCTACGGTATATAACAAACTCAGACTATGACCAGCTCCCAGTTGGCTTGATAGCTCAGTTGGTAGAGCACTGCTCCGGTATCGCAGAGGTCACGGGTTCGAATCCCGTTCGGGCCTGAGTTTTTTTCAGGCTTTAAAAATTCACAGCTGCTTAAGTTGTGTACATAACTGCGATGATCATTTAATGTTATTACAGAAGTTATTTAGTTGATTCAAAGAATTCCCTTACAAAAATACGCCTTGATCCATTCACTTTGGCACAGACAGCTTGCGTAGTGTTAAGTTTTACTGTTAACTCTGACTTAGTAGTTTAGTTAAGTTTTGTGGCAAAAACGTCACCTCTATTTCTAATTTTTTGAATATTTAATTTCAATGTACACTGCTTTACGACTTAGTTTATCTTTATTTGGACGCTGTTCCACTTGCTCACGCACAACTGACTGTCATATGCAACAAGCACTGGGATCGAAATTGTTTTATCTTAAGTCACACATGAAGGCAAGCCAGCTTGTTTCACGGCGTAATCTGCAAAATTCTTTTCACATACACAAATTTCCTTAACTGTATAAACACAGCCTTAACTAGCTCTGTGTACCAATTCTCCTTCCGTCATCATTGCTGATTGTATGGCAAGCAACGCTTACTTATTCTATGGGGTTTCGCCGCAAGACAAAAACACAAAGGCAGGTAGGGTGAGGTGCTTGAATGCCCTTTTCATTGCGCTTTACACATGAATCGGTGGAGACAGGAGCCTATCAGAACGCCTTTAACACGGTAATCGAGGCTCTTCTTTGTAATTTTTTTCGAGAGTTTGGTTATGGAGCTTTTATACAACTTACAAAGAACTCGTGAATATTTGATGGCCTTAAGTCAATAAAGTAATGTACATCACATTAGAAAGTGCAGGACTCGAGCAAGCAAAAAATAAACATTTACTACCACTCGTTCTCTTACTACCCAGTGCATTTACATGAGTTATTTAAAGTAAGAAGGTGACGAAAAACACACAAAAAGAAAATGCTACTTGAACAGTTTGTAAGCTTTGTAGTATGATTGCTTGATAACAGCCAGGAGCCCCGGTATTAAGGCGAAGGTTAACGCTAACAAGACGATCTAAGATCGTAAGTCGGACAACAGGTAGACGTGCTGTGATGAGTGTTGACCACTTATGGTGCGGAGTGGTCCAAAAAAGAAATGCTAAGGGTACCAAGGTCCTGGTTTCCAACGTGGCATTTTTGTTGTCGTTTCCTCGAGTTTCATCGCGAGGCACCTTGTCTTTATCAGCAAAAGCTCTTCTGTCACTCTCCACATTTTCTGTTCACTGGTAACTCGTTTGATTTCCGGTTTGATTCTAGTGAGACATTCGCTAAATCATTTGATTCTTTTGCTATTTTCAGTTCGCGGAACGACCCCTTTCGAAGTATACGTCATTACACACGCCATCTTTTAGAGTGGGTCTACCACGAACGGTCTGTGGGTCTGTATGTTTGAGCGTAGAAAAGATGACACCATTTGTTTTCAACATATTCGCCATCGACTTCGACATCGTAAAAAGAAGTTTGCGCCCGTATTACGTGTCTGCGGCATTCCCCATTGCACGTGACTGCGATTTGCGATGAAGCTCGAGGGTAAACCTATAGTCGGTTGCCCGACTAAAAAGCTAGACATGCCTCGTCGTGTTCTGTACTGTTCTGTTGTGCAATTTATGACACAACCTCTAACTCTTAATGTCTGAAAAGTAAAATATTTGGGAATTAAAGAGATATATAAAAGCCTTTTTTTAAAAAGAAGAATGTCAAGAATGAGTTTGTATTTAGTCTGGGAGAGTGTAATAAGTTACCACTGATAGCCTCTCCGAACAAATTAAAACTTAGCCATCCTAATCGTGATCCTCGTATTTTAGTTAATTCTTGTCATCCGTATAATCAGTCTCTTTGGATATTTCTGGTGTCTTGATAAGAATGATTGCATTGGCTGTCGGTCCATTATTTTCCACGGCTATCGTCGGCGGACTCGCTAATTCTGTTTATAGAGGTCGTCCAGCTGTTGTTGACACCATCGCTAAAAACTCGATTAATTAAGTATGAATATTTAACATTCTTCGAAACATTGGCAACCCGGAATAAACGAAAATGGAAAGTTACGCACAAATGATAAATGAAATTGTATGGCAGGTAGATATGTTCACCAGCTATAAATTAAAACAAATTCCAACCAATTTAATTCTAATTACGAATTTGGCAGGTGTCAGGAACCCTGCGTGACAATTTCAAGAAGAATGTGCAAAATTACTATAAACCTTTATACAAATTGACGCTGTTTTGGTGACCCAAAGATCCTGTTTTGGAACTCGGCGACTGTTTTCAAAAGTACCCCTGGTTCATCATTGCAAGAAGATCTAGATGTTAACAAGTTTGAAAAATAACTTAAGGATTCGCCAGAAAAGAAAGAAAATAGTCACCAAGATATTCATCTTAGGCGCGGCCGTTGTAGAGGTGTTGATGTCGTCATTCATGAGCTATAAAAATTCTTGTCTTCATAAATTTGTATTTGCGAAAGAATCACACCCACTTCGTTGTTCACAAGCATGACACTTTGTGGCGGGAAATATGACACAATGGATATTAACCAATTGCGTTGCTTCGTATAAATAGCCGTGATTACGATGAAAGTATCTGATTGGTGAAATAGTTTGTTGTAATACCAATCACGTGATTTAATTAGACTCGAACGGATCCACAGCGTCGGATGGTCAAACTGTTGTCCCGCTGGTCGAGGTGTTGATTTCTGGTACAATTTTTTTGGTACAATTTTTTTGGTTCAAGTTTGTGTTAGAAAGCAGAATTATACCAAATGCCGGGTACTACAACAGAAACTACGGAAAGCCCACCGGCTTCTCCTTCGCAGCAAACTAGTAGGAAACCTTCACGCAATCGCCTTCCATGCCAAGTGACGCTTCTTGATGGCACGGTTTTGACCACCGATCAAATGCAGGTAAAAAGCTACATGCTACAAAAGTTCCTTTGGTCTCAAGCTGATTTCAAGCATGTTTTAAAACGTATTTTGTGTTGTTCGTGCCGCGTGTTTTTCCGTTGCATATGAATATGCCCATCATTTAGTGTCTAGATTTCCAATGAATAGAATTGTTATTAATGCAAACGTTGGAATTGCTATACTGTTAAATGGATTTTTATCCGGTCCGAATTCAAACATAAGTCTACAAATAGCAGCTCAGCAGAAGGTTTTAAGTAACCGAATACCCGTTTTCGACGTTATGATGCGTTCGAATGTTCCTTTCAAAGATCGAGATTTGAAAGCGAAAACATGGCTGCCCTCTATCTAAGTTTTCAATTCAAATCATAGCTTAAAATACATACGTCAGTGTTGTATATTTTGTTCCAAATACTGCTGAATTCCACTGATCTGATCAACAAATTGTCTTCGGTGAAATCAAATATTTTCCTTTAACGCCTTTGTTGCCTTGTAATGGAAGAACGCAGTCAGAAATTTTGAAGCTTTGTGGCTCTAAAATCTGTTGAGAAAGTCATTTGCTCGTATATTTCAGCGTTTGCAGTCACGTGTTTCTTGCAAATTCTCTTAAGGCTGCCTGCATGGATAGGTTGCCTATCACCTTAGCAGAACGTTATTACTTGAACTTTCTTCAAAATTTCGGAGTATCCTTTCCAAAGTTAGGCTGTTTACATACTTGCACGTTTTGCTCATATTTACGGATAAACAACTTTATTGTGAAATCTAGCGCGCATGGGGTTCTTCAGCGATTAACGGGAAAATAGTCAATCATTTTTAACTTTCAAAGTTCCTCTAAGAGTCCAGCGATCGTGTTTTTGGGCGCTCGCGATGTTGAAAAGCCTACGAAATTTAAAATACGTTCGACTTGCATTCGCTTTTCAATTTACCTATAATATTTTGCTAATTGTTTCTTTAATGTTTTTCTCCAAAGAAAAATGCCAAAGGCTTGGACCTTATGCTTTGGGTGACAAGGCAACTGAATATTTCAGAGAAAGAGTACTTTGGGCTGTTATGGGAGGACAAGAAGGGAGAGAAGGTATAGATTTCTGTGAACCTTTTATTTTGTATTGCGTTTGTGCAGGCTAAGCTAATAGACGCCGTCTTTTTTGTTGTTTCGTGTAAAAGGCACCTTTAGTTGTACCTTGCTCAGTGGCTTTTCAAGTAGAGTTTTTCGTCGAAGTCTCCCTAACAAAGAACTTTCTCGGTAGTTTACAAATGGCAAACTTGCGTGACTGAGCTTAGTAATAATTTACAATAGTATTTGTTGTTGAGCAAATTGTTACGACAGACCACACGTCGAAGGATGCAGATTTGTAATAGTTATTTAATGCCCGTTTTCTTTGTTTCTTGCAGTATTGGCTTGATCCTCAGAAGAAAATAACAAGCCAGCTCAAAGGTAGCGATATTGTGAGAAACGGAACCTCCAATAAGTTCTCGTACCACACCCACATCTATTGTAATGAAAATTACCATCAACTCCTTGATAAAGAAAAAACAGCCACGTAGAATTGAACACCACCTTGTCGATTTTGGCTCTTTGTTTGAAGCGTCCGTCAGTTAATACTCAAAAGTCATGAAGAAGTTACCTAAAATTTTCCTGATCTTGTTATTGCTTTATTTACGAATTCAAACTAAATTTCTCTCGGAGCAAGCAGCAAATATAATTATGTACTTCTTTATTTACAGCACATTTACTTCAGGCAATTATTACAGCATCTTTAGCTTAAGACGAGCTGTCCCTGCAAGCACAAAAAGTGCTATAGTCTGATTCTTGTTTTGTTATAACTGTTTGAAAAAGGTATTTTGAGAAATGATATGTTGTGGGTTCATTGTTTTCTTGTCAGTAGCTGTAGGATTCTCGGTCTGTCAAGCAATATTTATGAATAACAAGTGAATTTACTTTCCTATCGAAAGGAATGCGTTTATTAATAAAGACTAAACACCTCCATCTATTACTCAAGGTTATGAGTGTTTTCCACATTAAACCAGTTGAAAACTTGCCAAATTAATTTGTGTGCATAACCGCCTAGAAATGCCCACAGTCATAGAAACTACTATAATGTGTTATGATTGTAAATATATTAAAGCTTTTCCTCATTGTATTACACCATTTAGCCTGCTATAGTAATCCAAAACAGATAAATGATTTTTATTTCTTTGGCTTCTGATATACATAAAAATATCTTGTAAGATAAGATAGTAAAGAATGAAGCTCATGTTCAAGTGTAGCTGCCTAGCATCTTTAGCCTTTTCCAGGTTTTCATAATTAAAACATTAGCTTTGTATGGGAAAAGAGAATGATAAATGGGGTAGTGAGAAGTGCTATTTTTCCCACGCCTCCAAACAGGCTATGGCATTTCACTTGTTGTTTTAGTATATGGGTCAAGGACCATACCAATATTTGCATTTAATTTTGTAAAAATGAACTAATTGAGATCAATAATTTCTGAAAGAGACTTAGAGTTAGATAAATGTAACTGTCTATAAAAGTTCAACTAAAGTTGCTTCTCGATTTCTAGTGAGAACTGGTGTTGTTTGTTTTCATTGTTTGAGAGAACTTTATAATTTTTTCACAATATCTGTCACTTTCTAAGAGCAGTGATTGTGAAATGATAATTTAAATTTTAAATTTCACTATTTGGGACAATAAAGCAAAATATTTTCAAGCCTATTATAATTTTAATAGTAATAAGTACTGGTTTTCTGCGTTCCTTCTAATTTTTTCTTAATAGGTGCTACACCTAGTTTCGCTTTGGCTGTCAAATTTTACGAACCAGTGCCATCACAAATCAAGACGGACTACGCAAGGTATGTACTCAAGTAGTAAATTTTATGTTATGTTTACAATTAATAGAAATTTTGAGTTCAGCTGCTGTTTTCTATCTTCATTGTTCAGTGTGTCATTCAAAGTATGTGGCAATAATGACAATACTAATTATTTAAGGCTACTGGTAACCTTTTTGGGGTGGAATTTTGCAAAATTGTAAAAGCTAACATGAGTTTGTCCACTCTACTGGTTTTCTTCTAAACATCACTTTAGAACATATTTTCTAGCAGAAAATGTCTATTTTTTTTTATTACAAATCTTGTGTTTTGCACGACTGGTAAAACTAGTAAACTTGTTAAATCGTTTTGGCCTAAAAATGTGGGGTTTATTTTTTCAAGAATAACCTTACTTCTAGTGAATTAATAGAGTTGTAGATTTGTGGAATTTTTAGGGAATTTGGCCAAAATGATCATAGGATATTGGTGCACAAAAGTGTCTGGCTTTAAAAATATTTGAAATATTATTACTGTGACACCTCTTTGCTCTTTGTTTTTTTGTTGTAAGAGATAATGTGGAGGTGGGTAATGCAGCAAAGTGAACATCAGCGCTTTCAAGTTTGAAGGCTTCTGCGTGCTAACCTAAGCTATAAATTTCCAAGTCTTTTATATATTTGGATTCTACATTTCACAACCTTTCCATAAATTTATAGGTAGCCATGGTTTCACCAAAAATGATGCACTTAGGAAACATTTTCTTAAAGGCACGCAAAAAGGTTATCAGTGACCTTTATGGTATTTTTTAACCTTTATGGTTTGTGTTTTAGTCTTCCACCTGGAACTGCAAGTGTCTATAAAGTTCTGGATTTTACGAATGTTTAACTGAAGTTTCTTTGTCTGTTTCATTTTTTTCATGGAAAGAGTTGGTTTTGCATAAGCTAGTTAAGAACAATTTTATAACCGAGATTTTATGCACTCAGTTATCCTCATTGGGCCCACGAGGCCTCTTGAGTTGAGATTTTGCGGTACACGTAAAAATTAACTAATATTAATGTTATTATTTTCGTGATTGTGAATTGTTATCTTTGTTACAAGTTGGCACATATTGGCTTGTCTCACTTTCGACCTTTGCTTGAATGGCTGTTACAAAATTCCTATTTTGGCTGCATCCCATTGTCAATGTGAACTTCTGTGATGATCATTTTTGCAATTTTTGGCTTGACTGTTTGATTTACTTTTTCCTAAAAGGTATCTGATGTGTATGCAGATAAGAGATGACATTAACTCTGGAAGGTAAGTGGAAAGGCTGACACCAATCTTTTTGTTCACATCAGTATTGTTGATAGGGAATATTACACTTCCCTACTGAAGGCATTTTGATGTACCTGGAGTTTTAATAACATAGTATATTTGACAGGTTACCATGTACTTTTGGCAACCAAGCTGTATTAGGATCTTATGTTGTTCAAGGTATGAAAAACAGTAGAGTTTTTTTCTGCCATGTTTGATTTTGCTCTATCGTGTTATTGAATGTGGTCTGTACATAGATTTTAAGTAATTTGTTTGAACTTTTTAGGCGATGTTGGGGACTATGAACCACGAGAACATGGTAGTGACTACCTAGATGGGATGATTTTCTCACCAAATCAGGTAAGATGTTACTTTAAATCTGTCAAGTCTGTACATTTTTTGGCATAGTTTTGATATCCTCATGAATGGATCTATTTACAAATGTCATAATTTTCCACATGAGCTGTGATCGTTATTTTTCCATCTAACTAAATGTTGTCATTCTCAATAATCCCTTTTAGACCCAGGAACTTCTGGACAAAATTAAAGAGCTTCATCAGGAAAACAGGTGAGAACATTATAGATCTTTGTGCATTTTCACTTAGTCTTTGCTTAGCCATTTCAGCTTTAATTCATGCAACCCTTAAATCTTAAGATGGTTTGTCTTTTTAGGGGCTTAACTCCTGAAGAAGCCGATCTGCAGTACTTGAAAGTTGCAGCAGGCAAACTTGTTATGTATGGAGTTGATGCGCATCCTGCTCGGGTACGATGTGGACCTAGTGTTACCTTATTTCTGCTTTGATAAGATTAATTTAGAGACCTGTGTAGAAATACTCGGGCAGCAGTTACTGTGGTTCACATGCAGGTTTTTTCTTTATCTTTCACTAATCAGTCAAGACATCATGATCCACATCAAAGAGAATACGTTAGACAAAGGAAGAAGTTGTAATATATAACGTGTCTGAGTCTGCTGGTGACAGTGCCAGAAAATACATCCTTCACAGAATAATACAGTGAACTTGTGATAAGAAACTTAAATGTGGTTAACTGGGTGACAAGTCAACAGCAAAACTAACATAGGTTATGTTGTATTTTGTTTGTATTTTGAAATATTCAGTTGCCTTGTCACCCAAAGCATAAGGTCCAAGCCTTTGGCATTTTTCTTTGGAGAAAAACATTAAAGAAACAATTAGCAAAATATTATAGGTAAATTGAAAAGCGAATGCAAGTCGAACGTATTTTAAATTTCGTAGGCTTTTCAACATCGCGAGCGCCCAAAAACACGATCGCTGGACTCTTAGAGGAACTTTGAAAGTTAAAAATGATTGACTATTTTCCCGTTAATCGCTGAAGAACCCCATGCGCGCTAGATTTCACAATAAAGTTGTTTATCCGTAAATATGAGCAAAACGTGCAAGTATGTAAACAGCCTAACTTTGGAAAGGATACTCCGAAATTTTGAAGAAAGTTCAAGTAATAACGTTCTGCTAAGGTGATAGGCAACCTATCCATGCAGGCAGCCTTAAGAGAATTTGCAAGAAACACGTGACTGCAAACGCTGAAATATACGAGCAAATGACTTTCTCAACAGATTTTAGAGCCACAAAGCTTCAAAATTTCTGACTGCGTTCTTCCATTACAAGGCAACAAGGGCGTTAAAGGAAAATATTTGATTTCACCGAAGACAATTTGTTGATCAGATCAGTGGAATTCAGCAGTATTTGGAACAAAATATACAACACTGACGTATGTATTTTAAGCTATGATTTGAATTGAAAACTTAGATAGAGGGCAGCCATGTTTTCGCTTTCAAATCTCGATCTTTGAAAGGAACATTCGAACGCATCATAACGTCGAAAACGGGTATTCGGTTACTTAAAACCTTCTGCTGAGCTGCTATTTGTAGACTTATGTTTGAATTCGGACCGGATAAAAATCCATTTAACAGTATAGCAATTCCAACGTTTGCATTAATAACAATTCTATTCATTGGAAATCTAGACACTAAATGATGGGCATATTCATATGCAACGGAAAAACACGCGGCACGAACAACACAAAATACGTTTTAAAACATGCTTGAAATCAGCTTGAGACCAAAGGAACTTTTGTAGCATGTAGCTTTTTACCTGCATTTGATCGGTGGTCAAAACCGTGCCATCAAGAAGCGTCACTTGGCATGGAAGGCGATTGCGTGAAGGTTTCCTACTAGTTTGCTGCGAAGGAGAAGCCGGTGGGCTTTCCGTAGTTTCTGTTGTAGTACCCGGCATTTGGTATAATTCTGCTTTCTAACACAAACTTGAACCAAAAAAATTGTACCAAAAAAATTGTACCAGAAATCAACACCTCGACCAGCGGGACAACAGTTTGACCATCCGACGCTGTGGATCCGTTCGAGTCTAATTAAATCACGTGATTGGTATTACAACAAACTATTTCACCAATCAGATACTTTCATCGTAATCACGGCTATTTATACGAAGCAACGCAATTGGTTAATATCCATTGTGTCATATTTCCCGCCACAAAGTGTCATGCTTGTGAACAACGAAGTGGGTGTGATTCTTTCGCAAATACAAATTTATGAAGACAAGAATTTTTATAGCTCATGAATGACGACATCAACACCTCTACAACGGCCGCGCCTAAGATGAATATCTTGGTGACTATTTTCTTTCTTTTCTGGCGAATCCTTAAGTTATTTTTCAAACTTGTTAACATCTAGATCTTCTTGCAATGATGAACCAGGGGTACTTTTGAAAACAGTCGCCGAGTTCCAAAACAGGATCTTTGGGTCACCAAAACAGCGTCAATTTGTATAAAGGTTTATAGTAATTTTGCACATTCTTCTTGAAATTGTCACGCAGGGTTCCTGACACCTGCCAAATTCGTAATTAGAATTAAATTGGTTGGAATTTGTTTTAATTTATAGCTGGTGAACATATCTACCTGCCATACAATTTCATTTATCATTTGTGCGTAACTTTCCATTTTCGTTTATTCCGGGTTGCCAATGTTTCGAAGAATGTTAAATATTCATACTTAATTAATCGAGTTTTTAGCGATGGTGTCAACAACAGCTGGACGACCTCTATAAACAGAATTAGCGAGTCCGCCGACGATAGCCGTGGAAAATAATGGACCGACAGCCAATGCAATCATTCTTATCAAGACACCAGAAATATCCAAAGAGACTGATTATACGGATGACAAGAATTAACTAAAATACGAGGATCACGATTAGGATGGCTAAGTTTTAATTTGTTCGGAGAGGCTATCAGTGGTAACTTATTACACTCTCCCAGACTAAATACAAACTCATTCTTGACATTCTTCTTTTTAAAAAAAGGCTTTTATATATCTCTTTAATTCCCAAATATTTTACTTTTCAGACATTAAGAGTTAGAGGTTGTGTCATAAATTGCACAACAGAACAGTACAGAACACGACGAGGCATGTCTAGCTTTTTAGTCGGGCAACCGACTATAGGTTTACCCTCGAGCTTCATCGCAAATCGCAGTCACGTGCAATGGGGAATGCCGCAGACACGTAATACGGGCGCAAACTTCTTTTTACGATGTCGAAGTCGATGGCGAATATGTTGAAAACAAATGGTGTCATCTTTTCTACGCTCAAACATACAGACCCACAGACCGTTCGTGGTAGACCCACTCTAAAAGATGGCGTGTGTAATGACGTATACTTCGAAAGGGGTCGTTCCGCGAACTGAAAATAGCAAAAGAATCAAATGATTTAGCGAATGTCTCACTAGAATCAAACCGGAAATCAAACGAGTTACCAGTGAACAGAAAATGTGGAGAGTGACAGAAGAGCTTTTGCTGATAAAGACAAGGTGCCTCGCGATGAAACTCGAGGAAACGACAACAAAAATGCCACGTTGGAAACCAGGACCTTGGTACCCTTAGCATTTCTTTTTTGGACCACTCCGCACCATAAGTGGTCAACACTCATCACAGCACGTCTACCTGTTGTCCGACTTACGATCTTAGATCGTCTTGTTAGCGTTAACCTTCGCCTTAATACCGGGGCTCCTGGCTGTTATCAACCAATCATACTACAAAGCTTACAAACTGTTCAAGTAGCATTTTCTTTTTGTGTGTTTTTCGTCACCTTCTTACTTTAAATAACTCATGTAAATGCACTGGGTAGTAAGAGAACGAGTGGTAGTAAATGTTTATTTTTTGCTTGCTCGAGTCCTGCACTTTCTAATGTGATGTACATTACTTTATTGACTTAAGGCCATCAAATATTCACGAGTTCTTTGTAAGTTGTATAAAAGCTCCATAACCAAACTCTCGAAAAAAATTACAAAGAAGAGCCTCGATTACCGTGTTAAAGGCGTTCTGATAGGCTCCTGTCTCCACCGATTCATGTGTAAAGCGCAATGAAAAGGGCATTCAAGCACCTCACCCTACCTGCCTTTGTGTTTTTGTCTTGCGGCGAAACCCCATAGAATAAGTAAGCGTTGCTTGCCATACAATCAGCAATGATGACGGAAGGAGAATTGGTACACAGAGCTAGTTAAGGCTGTGTTTATACAGTTAAGGAAATTTGTGTATGTGAAAAGAATTTTGCAGATTACGCCGTGAAACAAGCTGGCTTGCCTTCATGTGTGACTTAAGATAAAACAATTTCGATCCCAGTGCTTGTTGCATATGACAGTCAGTTGTGCGTGAGCAAGTGGAACAGCGTCCAAATAAAGATAAACTAAGTCGTAAAGCAGTGTACATTGAAATTAAATATTCAAAAAATTAGAAATAGAGGTGACGTTTTTGCCACAAAACTTAACTAAACTACTAAGTCAGAGTTAACAGTAAAACTTAACACTACGCAAGCTGTCTGTGCCAAAGTGAATGGATCAAGGCGTATTTTTGTAAGGGAATTCTTTGAATCAACTAAATAACTTCTGTAATAACATTAAATGATCATCGCAGTTATGTACACAACTTAAGCAGCTGTGAATTTTTAAAGCCTGAAAAAAACTCAGGCCCGAACGGGATTCGAACCCGTGACCTCTGCGATACCGGAGCAGTGCTCTACCAACTGAGCTATCAAGCCAACTGGGAGCTGGTCATAGTCTGAGTTTGTTATATACCGTAGATGAAGAAGAATGATGCAAATGAATATATGAAAGACCATATATTTGAACTGCTGATTAATATGTAATAACATTAAATGATCATCGCAGTTATGTACACAACTTAAGCAGCTGGTCTTGGGTTCGAATCCCGTTCAGGCCTGAGTTTTTTTTTCAGGCTTTAAAAATTCACAGCTGCTTAAGTTGTGTACATAACTGCGATGATCATTTAATGTTATTCCATATTAATCCGCAGTTCAAATATGTGGTCTTTCATATATTCATTTGCATTAAATAACTTCTGTTACATTGTTTTCTGCGGGTTCTATGGGTTATCCCGCATTCGTTTCCAAAATAATTCTACGTGGAGAGGAGACAGAGAAAATGGGCAAAAACATGAACAGAGCGGGACGAAGGGCACGGAAGATATCGTTCTATTTTGGTTGAAGCAAAATTTCGTCAACGTTTACATTCCCTAAAACCTTTTGACTTGCTCTTACAGATTGGTCACCTCCCATTGTTGTAACACATTGCTCTAGATATTGACCTCTGACATATAACCTTTGAGAAGGTTGCCCATCTTTAGTGTAATATAATTTATTCACACAACTGACGTAAAACGAAGGACACAAAGCATTCTTAACAATGTACCTGACCCTAACTAACAAAGAAAAGGAATAAATTATATTAGACTGGAGATGAGCCTTGAAAGGGTTGCTCATCATGCCATCAGGTTCAGTCTTCTGTCCAATAACAACCTTAGAATTGTCAGGAAAAATGAAATTGTTTTGAAAATAAGAGGCAGTCGGCCTGGAACTAAATTCACCGTTAACGTTGGCTTGAAGGTGACCACCGCTCCCTTCCCATGTGACATAAAGAAACGTCCAAGCTTTCTTCCGTCTTTAATGTGGAAAAAGTGTGCGATGTCCTGCAAAATCCTTTAACAGTTAAAAAATATTAAGAGCAAGACTAAAAATAATATTCGTCCCTGCTGCAAACGGGAAAATATTGCTTATGGCATCACACGAGAAAGGTCTTTTTTGTTTTTCCAGCGGGATCTGAAGCCAATATTGTACTGAGTACAGTATTGTTCGGTAGCTTTCAAGATCACAATGCATGGTTTGGTTGACGGTTGGAAAAAAGTTCATGCTGCATGATATAACAAACATCACCAGAGTATAGTGCTGTTCAGTAGCTTACCAAACAATGGTCACACTGTATGGTTTGATCCACAGATAAATGTGTTAGAACTAAACTGTACAGTAAAACGAACAGCGTCACACTACATTTTAGTTTCCTTTCCCTAGTAGAACAGTCGGATCGTTACGATAGAATCATGAAGAACGTGAAGGAGCCCGCAATTGTAAGGTAAGACGAGAGCTTGGGTAACTTCAGGGGATGTAATTCTTAACGCGGTCAGCAGTTCATTGAGTTGGGCTAGTGGTGTAAAAAGACAGGCACAGATAGATATCGCCTCCATTGTAGAAGCTAGCGGGACTTTTACGTAGTCATTTTCATCTACAGTGGGGAAAGACAGGTCGAAATCCATCGCGTTTGCCAAAATGAAACATGATCATTAGATGGTTTTGTGTTGGTATCTTGCACGGGTGAAGGCGCAGAAGAGTCATGAGGCCCAATTGAGGGGGCAGTCTAGTCAAATTTCAGAGAAATGTTCTAAGCATCTTTAAAATAACAGAGCTCTGTAACGATTTTATAGAAAACAATGAAATTTTCACCACAGCATCCCTTCAGGATGACCTACACAGGAAGGTGTAATTTGAGATGAAATAGTTAAAAGATAGTTAATGATTAACTCCTGAATTTGATCTTATCAGCTGAGGGTTGCCGTCTGCCCCACATACTTGTTATGTGCACAATTCATTGAAAATGAATTTCACTTTCTATCCATAACTAACATGGATTGAACTATAATCCTATGGAGCGGTTTCGGGGTAAGGCTATTAGTGTTCCCATGGCAACCAAATACTTCCAAATATGGGTGTAGAACAGATATCTCCTCAAGTATTTAACTTAATCCAATTTCGTTTACATCCTAAAGGCAGTCTGTGCCAAATTTCACAGCAATTGGTCATATACTTAAGAAAAAATAGTTACGGGCAGATGCCTACTTCCGGAAAAGGGCAAATTTGAGAAAAATGCTCTTAAAGTTGGCACAAATTTAAATTATTCCTTAACCGTTTCCATGGCAACCGATCGCCATTGGCAGACTACATCACGAAAATCGCTTTTACCAGCTTTCACAGGGCAATTTATGTGAAAAAGACTTCGAAAACTTAAAGTAGATGTGTTAAACTATAGTTTTAAGTGAAAATATAAAAAATGGTTGGATGACCGAAAATTAACAAAAAATCTGACTAGACGGTCCCCTTAAATGCAGAGAAGAAGAACTCTGATGGCAGTGTCTCGTTTATTGAAAACAACAGAAAACAAAGTACAAGAAAGTGGGATAATCAAACAAGTTGCTAAAGTTATTTATACCACCGTAAGGTCAAAAGGTGTGTGACGAAGGGCTAACGTTCGAAACGTGAGCACCCCCCTTTTTACCTGACGGTGGTATAAATTACTTTATCAACTTGTTTGATTATCCCAATATCTTGTGTTTCAATTCCCCACCGACGCAGCACCAGTTTCTTTAGAAACTACCCCGACAGAAACCAATTGCAAAGTATAGTCGAACTCACAATTTACCCGCTTTTATTTGAACTGGCCAACCAATACAATGACTCCTCACTCTGCACTCCTGCTGATGGTAAATCCCTTAACACCTTTAAGCTGTGTACAACCCAGAACATAATTAGCTACTCCTACAAGCCAATAGAGGAAAGGGGAAATCCCAACGACTCTTCGACTGAGTATGGTTCAAATGACACCAGTGGCTGGGCGTGGCCAGTAAACTCGCGCAGCTTCTGTTCCAGTCTCCTCGCCTCTTTCAGTTCCTCATCTGAAATATTAAAGAGCTCGATGGCGCTGGTGCCAAGCCCCGTAAATGAGGCTCGCGGTATTGCTCGCAGTTCACTCAGTGTCATACCTTGAGGGAAAGACAACAAAATGAAATGAATTATCATAATATTAGTAGTAATAATGATGATGATGATAACAATAATCTATAAACAATAATTACATCCTTATCAACGTGTAACAATTGAGCTGGTTTACTGGTAAACAAATAAACTTATGAATAAAATTAAATACTTGCTTTCACTGCTGGCATGATTCAAATAATTATGACACTGTAATATGGCAATAAAAATTATTCTGAAAGATACTGATAAAAATTGTGAACTCTTGGTTGATCGATCGGAAGAATTCTTAAGCTACAGTCGGGTTTGTTATTCAATCCATTTTTCCTTGAGGTTCTAATGATCTTATCTGTTTATCAAACCTTGCAGTGTGACAATTCCGGACTGTGATGCCATTTATGTACTATGCGGTAGAGTCCTACATGTAAATAAAACGGTAGAGAAAAATTGCAATGTTGCCTCCAAGCCGCTTAACAGTCTGTCGAGATACTCACTGCTTAGGCGTGACTCAACTTCTCCGAATCGTCGAGCGGTTATTCCTTGGTACCGAACCCTCAAGTTGCCTGGTAAGTTGGAGTTGTCAATATAGAGTCTGGGGTGAAGGTTATTTGTGCCAGCCATATTGCCGGACACTGTGTTGAAGTGTGCAGTCAGGTGCTCTCGGCTCGTGGCCTGCCAGTCATGCCATATCTTGTCTATATAGGTGTGATGGAGAAAGAATTCAGGGGAAGTCGCTGCATTCACGCTGCACATCAGACCTCCAATTCGACAGTGAACATTATCATGCAGATTGAGACGTAGATCCCTCTCAAAGTTGTTGAAGCTCGAGGCATTTGTTCTAAGCACCTCGGCCACTGCAACGGCGTCAGGTGGGTTACCATTGAAGTTACGCGTTAGGCAGCTGCCTCCAGCAGACGGTACAACGTTCCAGACGTCCTCTCTGAATGGACCAGTGTTCACGCACCGTGTTGGTCCTACACCATTTCCGCCAAACCCATCGTCCTGGCCAAGCCAAAGATCAAACCCAGACTCACGCCAGGGGGTCCTACTTACAACACTCCAATCCCAGTATGCCACGGTAAATCTGCAGTCAACACGGCGCAGCAGATTTTCATACTCCAAAATAAACCAACGATGCCATGGAAGGAATTGGTCTCGCCCGTGTATTCCTGCACTGAACTGAGTTTGGTGGATTGTAATAAGACGATCGTAGTCGTCTTTGTACGTTGGGTTACTGGAAGCCTCGCGTACAATTTTTGTGTATCTTGTTCTGTCCTCGAATTTCATGGAAGTGAATTCGTGTCTTACGCGTGTGCAGTCAACCAATCGCCCTCCAGAACACCTGCATTCCTGCGCGCAGCCATCGTTTACGATGGTCCCCTCGATACATCCTTCAACAAGAAAACAACAAGACATGCCCGAATTGTTGTAGACGGTGGGTCCAAGTGAGACAATAAAATTGAGTGGGTGGGGAGGGAGGCTTGAACACGTCTACTTCATTTTACCGCCAAAATATTACTTGTATACACCCGCAGCCTTTGGTTTGTGTTGATACTGGTGCTAAAGGTCTCTTTAGATCTTTGCAGCCATAAACCGGCTTAGCTTCGCTGTCAGGTTATTGACTGTTTATTTGCCCTGTTTGCAAATGAACTTATAACGGCATTGAAGGAGACAAATACATTATAAAATAACTCAGATACTACGCGCACGCTGATTCGTCGAAAGCCTATGGGTTATTGTGCCGGTAAACCCGTAGAATAGAGAAACATTTTCTGTTTTTATTTTAAGTTAGTTTATGAAAGCAATAAACCGCAGTTTCTATGGGTTTACCTGCGAAATACCCCACACTAGATGTTGAGAGAACACGAGAAGAGCTTGTAAATCACGAGACGCAGGTTAAATCTTCGGTGCTGGGCTGTGCTAAAACAAGATCTGCTGTATACTGTAATAAGGACCACTTACTCGGACATGTATTTGTATTGCAGCTCTGAGTTTGATAGTCCGATCCCGCACAAAAAGAGTTTTCCGGTGGTCTTATGCATTTGCGGGTGCGGGATTGCACTCCTCCGCCACACGTTACGCTGCAAGCGCCCCAAATAGACCATAATGCCCATGAATCGGTTCCTGGTAAGATAAAGATCAGAAGTATTTAGAGCTTGATATTTTATGGTTTCGAAAACTCAATACCATGAGCGAGAGATGGACAGACAACATCTTTTAGATGTTTTTAACTCGTAATGGTATCTTGGTATTATTGTGCAAAATGCAATGAATCAAACAGGTAACAAAGCTCAAATTGAGAGCCTTACAAGAAACTACAAGCAGATGCTTCATTGGTTTGTTCTCGATTGCGTTATTAATAGTTATGCAACGCTATCTTGTGTAATAATGCAAAGTTATCGAACAAGTTGATAAGTAATAGTAACAAGACTGAGTGGGTCAAGAGAAAATGAGGGAGTCCAATTCGGTCTGTAATCATACCACTGATAACAAAATCGGACGACTGCGCAGCGGGAGTTCGATTTGTTAATCACGAGTATGATTAGACAGAATGACGAGGCAACAATGCAGCACCAGTTACTTAAGAAAGCAAAATCACTGGCACTTTCTTGTGTCCTACTCTAATCATTATGTAGATATGGATAAATAATTTCCATACCAATATAAACTCATTAAAAAATATTTTGTTGCATCCACTGATTTTCATCGAATCGAGCGGTGAACGGGTAAAAATAAACAAATAGCTTACTTCGCGTTCCATACACCTCCACCCTAAGACAACCGGAAAGGTGTATGTCTTCTATGGCAAATTGAAGATATCGGGTTGTCACGGGCACTGAGAGAGTGTGGTAGTCTGTGGTCAGGCGTTCACCGCTTCTTTCAAACGTCGTGTACTGTAAAACAAGTAGATTCATCAGTCATGAACAAGGTTAAGATGTAATAGTAGCCCGTTACCTAAAATAAACCCCGAACGCTTTAAAAACAGCTTTATAAATTGGTTAAATTTTAGTTCTAAAAGCAATTTAAGTTACCTTATTATGTTACTTTTTGAAATTGTAACTTCCTCTCCGACATTGCAACTTTTGATATGAATTTTATTTTGAAATGAATTTTATTTCTTTTTAAATCCACAGGAATTGTAACTAGCGTTTTGAATTAATAGTTTTTTTCTTTTTTTCAAGCGAATTAATTGTAAATAGGATTTTAATAGTTAGCATTATTGTCAATAAAATATCATTCCATTAAAAAAAAATGAAGACATGATCATCATTATTATTTTATCATTATTATTATTACATACTACTCATTCATGAGGAAATACGTGAGAAAATGATGGGATGAACTATCAGAGAGTTATCAGTTCTGCGCTGGGTTTCTTCCCTAATCATGACTAAGATATGTTGGTTGATCGTCAAACCGGAACGAGAACAGGCCGCCAGGGAGTTGTTCAGGGACACTGCTATTGACGTCACTGTGGAGGGCCACAAGCACTTAGGCGTTGCTCTAGGATCTAGAGCGTTTTTTGAAGAATATGTTGGAGAGGAGGTAGACGAACTGGGTTAGTGAAGTTACTAAACTCGCAGAGTTCGCCGCATCACAGCTTCAAGCAAACTACGCAGTATCACCTTTGGTTTGCCGCACCACTGGACTTATTTCCTAAGAAAATTACCGGATATTGCAGAATTACTGGAGCCGCTCGAGCGAGCTATTAATGAGGTTCTCATACCAGCTGCCACTGACCATACAGTCACTAAAGTAGAGGGTCACCTCCTTAGTATCTCGGTGCGCATGAGAAGTCTTGGATTTACAGATCCTGTAATGACTTCATCCTGTGAATACGAGGCTTCAATCAGGTTACTGAACCGCTCGCGAGGCGAATTGTTCAGCAAGAGCACCAGCCTCCACATGCCTCAGAAATTCGAACACTGCAACTGAGCGCACGAAAACAAAAAGACAACTATCAAAGTGGGAGACTGGAACAGGTTAAGAACTCCCTGCCAACAAAAACTAAGCGAGCTGTTGAGTTAGCTACAGAGAAGGGATCATCAAATTGGATGACCGCGATTCCCCTCAATGAGCTTGATTACAGACTAAATAAGAAGAAATTTGGAGATGTAATCAAGTTACGGTACGACTGGGAAAAAACGGATATTCCCAAGATCAGCGCATCAGGGATCATGCAGTGGTGTGCCTAAGCGGCGGGTACATTATCCAGCGCCATAATGAACTACACGACTTACAAGCAGAGATGTTAAGGATGGTCTGTAATGATGTGGAAACAGAGTCGATTTTTCGGGAGGTCACTGGGGAGACATTAAATCATGGCGTTAACAAAGCCCCTGATACTCGTTTAGATATTCACGCTTGAGGTTTTTGGTAGAGACAGAGATCTGCATTCTTCGATGTTTGGGTGTGTAACTCCAAAATCTACAAGAAACATGAAAACGAGAAGAAGACGCAATATGCAGAAAGAGTAATGGAGATCGAACAGGGAACGTTCACTCTCCTAGTTTTCACTACCACAGGCGGAATGGCGGATGAATGTGTTAAGTACCATAGCAGACTTCCGGAGCTTATCGCAAATAAGAAGGGAGAAAATTACTCAAGCGTAATTTCCTGTGTAAGAGATAAAACGTCTTTCGCCACCGTGCAATCTACGATACTATGCTTGAGAGGCTCAACATCCAGTAGACGACAGCAAGATTTAGTTGACTCAGATTTACAAATCAAAAAGATTAGAGCCTACCCGAATTAGCAATTCAATATTCAGAGATGAATAGTTTTCTTTTCCTATGTCTTTAATTATTATTATTTTTTAACACTGTTTTACCTGCAGGAGCTATTGATCACGTCTGAACTGCGAGGAATGTATTTGGGATTTTATTATTGACACAGTGTTTTTATTTTTAGGAATCGACAATATCTTTTAATGCCTTATGGTGCTTAATTCTTACTTCAATATTATTTATCAATGTGAAAGTTTTTTTTAGATAAGCATTTATAACAAAGAATTAATATACTGTAATAATAAATAGTTTTTTTTTTTTTAATAGACGTGTTTCGTAATTGAAATGAACTGATTTTAATTGAAATTGTTGTTAATCGAAACGAAATCAAAAATTGAAATGAAATGTAAATAGGTCTTACTAGTTAAGCTTTTGATGTCAATAAAATGTGTCCATAAATGAACACTAGTCATACCAGTAGAAAACTGCTGTACTGTACTGTACTATGGTACTTATTGTTTTGCTATACAGTGTGGTTCTAACTTTTTCATCTGTGGATCAAACCATGCAATGTGACCGTTGTTTGGTAAGCTACTGAACAGTATTAATACGAACGTTGCACTTTAATCACTCAGGGCTTACCGGTTCCTCGCTGCTATCAGTCAGGATTTTCCAATCGGTGCCACTGAACGAGGTATGGAGTTGGAAGCTTTCTGCATAGGCATTAGCGATTTGTGCACCCTGAGTAGCCACGCCACATACATCATACGTGCCTCCCAGGTCAACTTGCAGGTATTCATCGCTTGCAATAGTTTTTGGACACCAAGCCCCAAATCCTCTCGTCTCGCCCAGGCGGCCATAGGAGGCTGGGGACAAATCCGAGAACTGGGAAGTGGCTACCATCTGACTGTCAGGAATGGTCTCTGAGTTAGCAACACCAATAGCATTTGAGAAACAGCTACCTGTAGATAACAACACCGATAGTATTTGAGAAACAGCTACCTGTAGATAACAACACCAATATCATTTGAGAAACAGCTACATGTAGAAAACCAGTAAGTAGGGACGATGAAAAACAATGTTGTCGGTACTTGAGTCAATGCCATTTTCACCCCACTACTCACAGGAGGATTTGGTTGATATGGAAAGTGTTCTGTTTTCAGGCAACTTTTGAGAAATGTGGGTTATTGACCAGGGGAGATGACAAAATGAATGAATCAGCTTCGTGGCTGTTAAATGATTTATCAAGATGCGATCTAGATCCATACACACGCAACTAAAAACAACGACGAGGCCATTATGTTGAACTCAAGTTTGGTCGATAAAGGTCTTACTACATGACAAACGACGAAACACTAAGAGAAACCCAAATTGAGGCACCACGGTTGAACCATTTTATATGCTCAAGTAGCATTAAATATCATCAATATAGACAAGTAAAGCTATAGACCCATTTCTCCCTACTGATTTATTTGCAGAGTAATATTATATCACAACTGTTGCGTTCAATAAGTAAATATAATTGTGTAACTTTATTTGTGCCATTAAATCAAGTAAGAACACTTTGAATGACAATGTAAGAGAACAAATAAGAATTCAGAAAACTAAAATATTAAAAAAATGTTCCTTACCTTGACCGCGCGCCAAGCCGATAAAAATGAAAAGTGAAATAATTTTCGGAAGCATCTTTAATCCTAAGTAAAGACAATCTTAGCATTTTGCATTGTGTACGGCCTATTTTACAAAATTAGGAACCATAAGGTTCTACTAAAAATCAAGCTAGAATATTTGCAAAACGTATAAACAAAACAACTTTTTATACCTCAGTATTTTTAATTTCACTTAATTTTTCACAAGCCATTTCGTAGTCTACAAGCAGGATGATTTGGGACTAAAGCAAGAAACCTCTGGTGGTCTGGCAAAAGAATTACTTAACAAACACGTATGCTCAAAAAGTGCAAAAAATCTGCATTGTGCAGTTCTTTTGAACTGTTCGTAAGATTCTTACAAAAACGCTAACTCTAAATTGAAGCAGACACTTCCCTGCCTTCTAATTAAACAATACAGACAGGGGTCCTCCACTTTAAACTCGAAAACGTACCTTTTCGTTTCGCAAAGATGGATGCAGAAAGTTTGTTCCTCATGCACACCGAGGCAGGGATAAAAATTAGGAGGGAGAAATGCATTTTTATAGGCTGTGAAGCACCCTTTTACTGGCGGACAGTTTAATTACAGAGCAGGTGTAAGCTGCGAGACATGTTGGCGGGAGATGGAGTTGGCTTGACACAGCGTTGTTTCTTGAGTATCTCCTCTCTACGGAAACAAAGACCCTCTTGGGAAAATGTGTACATTTACTTTTATTCTACAGAATTGTTATTGTTTTTTGTTGTTGTTGTTTTGCTGTTTTTTTTTTTTCAAATTAAAACGGTACGTGAGGTACGCTTACTGATAGAAGAAAGATATAAAACTTCAGGGAAAAAAACAAGGCTATAGAGGAGTGAATGTTTTTTTAGAAGAGCATAAATCACATTAGTGACAACAGAAGAGTTTGAGTTAGTCAAAACAAGCTGCCCACGATACACCACACACATGTGCTATTGATCATACATGAGGTTAACACCGGTGAATAAGAGATTTATTACATCTTAAAAGCCAGACCTTCTGGCCTTCGAAAACGCGAGGAACACGAGGGCATGAAAGATGGCTCCATCACATCAGAACGTCTTTGTTACAGGAGTCTTTCACTGTCATAGCCATGCATCATAGTGATGGACTCGTGTTTGTTATTAACACTACTTTGATGATGCAATCCTCTTATAATGCCGAATAATTATGTTTTTGTGGCTATTGACAATCCAACCCACTGGTTATGCAAACAAGTGAATAGTTAAAACTTGGCTTGATTGGTTTAAAATAACTGGCGCGTTGCAACCAGAGTGTTACAAACCCATCTTTCATATAACAAAAGATGAAATATTTTTATTTGGATAAAGAAGTAAGCATGATCGGTTATAACTACTTCAAATCTTATGCACTATCATCAACTTACTGCTTTATTGAGATTCTATGTGTATTTTTACTGGTTCGTCATTGTGATTTTTTTGCAGGAGATGTGTTAAATTGATTGCTGTGAAGAAACTGTTAATGAGAGATACACTTCTCTTTCACCGACTTAGCAAGCCTCTGAGGGTCCTGATAACTTTGTAAAAGCGTTGATTTACGGGGATTTCAGTTAGCACAATGGTTGCCATGCCGCAATTGACACTGATTTAGCCGTAAAATACGTGGTGTAAGAGTGGGTGTATTTTTCCTATCTTACCGATTCTAATACCCGACACTTGCTTATTAATATTGACAATGGCAGATTCTGACGTTTTCTTATTTTATTGTTTTCAATAAAACTGAAGATTGAAACATAGAAATAAAGATCTAATATCATGTGTGTCAATAGGTTGTACATAGGGGGCTGCCGTGGAGGTGGAGTAGGCGACTCAGAAGCCAACCGTACTGGCGACTGTGACCACGAATAGAGCGCTAGGCCCCTTTCTTCTAGGATAGGGTCTAAGCAGGAGCCCATGGTGATGGGCTCCTGGTCTAACAAATGATTCCCCAGGAAATTTTAAAATCTAAAAGCTCGGAAATGCGATTTCCAGCATTTTGGGCATGAAAAAGGGTGGTGCCGTTAATGATCATTATCTGCATTTTTTTCTTTTGCATATTTGCTGATAACTCAAGAGTCGCATGAATTGAAGATAGGTACGAAAAGCTATTTCCTTTTTCTTTGTTTTCTTTTTTTTAATTAGTAGAAAATGGCAAGTTTCAGAATAGTAGCGACGGTGCTAACTATTTTCCACGCTTGTAATTGTTGACCAGAAAAAATCAGATCAACATCTGGACTTGATAACATTCTTTAAAAAATAGGGCTGCAAGGCGTGCATGTAGCTACTGCGTGTTTTTAGAATGGTATGAATTATATCTTCACTGAATAACGGAATGTCGGGGGGGGGGGGAACGAGGGGCGTGCTATAAGATAACTAGAATACCAAGCTTGCACATAAATAAATTGAACATTTGTATTGATGTTTTCACAAACAAACATGTAACAAATTGGCAGCCCAGGCTGCATACAGCTTCGAAACTAATGCAAGGCGTTATTTTGATCACAGACTGTAAATAAAAGGTTTACGGACTGTAAATAACCTTAGGTTTTAGTTCTTTAGCGAGACTAAAGTAAGGGAGCATAAAACAGAACGGTTATTTAACTTTGTTGACAATAATGATAATAAACGTGTTTTTTATATAGTATTGTCATTGTCATTGGACATCATACCCTCGTCTACCGGCATGTAGCGCACTATTTAATACAAAATCCCTAACGAGTTCCTGCTGCACGCTGGTAGCCAAGGGACGCTTGCGCTTATGGCTATAATGGTCGATTGAAGTGGTTAAATAAATAGCTTGTGGTATAATTTTCGATGAAACACATAGCGCGTTTTGAGTTGGCGTCATTTGACTAAAATACCAAAATGCTATTCCTACTTTTTGGTAACCTGAATAGTGCTGATTGTTGTATTATTTTTAAAACAGGCAATAAAATTCTAAATAAAACAGTTTGTTCGTGAAAATGAATGTTGTCAGTTATCCAGATACTTCAATTAATACAAAATTAAGTCAAATACTGCTCCGCCGTCACGTGACTAGGTCACCGAAGAAGACCAATGGATTTGGTTGAAAAGTCTAATTCACAGTAAGATATTTTCTTCCATTATTTGATTTAATTACTCGGGCTACTACCACAGGTAGCCCGAGTCTAGGTTTACCTTTTCGGTCTATCAGTCTATCTATCTATCGACAACGTCGCAAATCGGACTACCCACAGAGGCCTTTGGGTATTGCTATTATGAAAACGACGCTGAGCACGAGGTCATCAAGTTATTGCACCATCGATGTTGGATGCGAAAGATGTGTACTCTGCTTATGTTCGGGTTTCTCGTTGGAGTGCTCAAAAAGCTGAAGTTGATACACGAATTTTGTACAGCGACAAGACAGACGCGTCGTTGGATGCCGCGAGTCAACAATTTGTGCAAGACAACATTACACGAATAAAGGAGGTTATAAGGATTTTTTTCATCTAATTTAAATTTTGGTAGCATTTTTGGATGATGTTTTCTCAATTACGGTCTGTCTCATGCGTGGTCGCGCGGAAAGTAGTTGCAAAACGAAGACGTGACTGCAAAAGCGTGAGAACGCTCAAAGTTTGATTACGCTTGCAGGTGAAACGGTTGACGTTACAAAGGATTGCGAGACATAATGTTATTTAAGACTGTTTCTAAATCAGTTGAACTTGTTGATTGTTTATAATAGAGTTCTTGGTAAAACGGCTAACAAAGCTATTAACTCGGAGAATATGTTTGTCAGCCCGAATTCCCTCGGGCCTCTTTTCAAAATCATGTCTGGATTCTTTTCTTTTTCAAACTCAAGTTTTTTTTCCTGCGTGGTTGTGTGGAATAGTATATTTGATTGAGAAGTAAAATTGTTGTTTTTCCCACATATCGCTTCTTCGCCTGGGCGTCGATAAAATCAGGAACATGGAACATTCCGGAACATCCCGGAACATAAAAAAATAATAGCAAGAAATAAATAAGACAATAAATATACATTATATATAATGAAAATAGACATAAATACATAAAATAAAAACGAAAAATAAAGAAAGAAAATGAATCTGGTATCTTCTCCTTGTATAAGAAAACAATATTTTGTCGGAATCACGAGAGGATGAAGCTTTATCCTCTCTTGGTCGGAATTGATTTGCTGGGCGAGTGAGGGCAGTTCCATGCAAATGATAGTCATGATTGAGGGCTCGCCTCTTTAAAATATAGTAGATTGGGTTGCGAAGAGGGGAATTTTTAAGCTTTCCTCACCCAGCCACCTCCAGTAATGGCTTGCCTTGAATCAAGACAGAATCATAACGGTTATCCATTTAACAAGAGCTTAGGGACTACTGGCTTTGGATTTAAAAGGAAAGATTTATATTGGTGGTAGATACTATACTGTTCACAGTCCCCGATTTTTAGATGGTGATTGCGGCCATCTTGGTTTCTCATGGCGAGCGAAATCTGGGGAGAGTTCCAAATGCCCCTAGGGACGTGTACTCGTTTCGTTCGCTGTACAAAACTAAGATGGCGGCGATCGGCAGGAAAATATGGGACTCTGACCAGTATAAGTAAGTTTTCTTATTTGTTTGCTTTCCATGTGATCGTGAGCTGAGTTGGCGGGAAAGTATTGGAGCCTTCACTCATATGCGGTCAGTTGCATGAACCCAATTGCCCATCGCTCGCTTTTTTTCATTCATATTACAAGCCAATTTCTTTCTTTCTTTAGTTTTATTTTTTGGGCTCTTTAGTTATGTTTATATTTATTGTCTTATTTATTTCTTGCCATTATTTTTTTTTAAATTTTAAACATTTTTTCATGTTCCGGGATGTTCAGGGATGTTTCGGGATGTTCCGGAATGTACCATGTTCCTGGTTTTATCGACGCCCTCTTCGCCTTCGATAACTTGGAATCACGATGAATGGCATCCAGTTTCACAATTGTTTTTCTACCGTGGGAACCAAGAAAGCTGACTGGTCAACATTAATCCGATTAGTAAACAAACCCAATTATCACTGAAATTTCCGATAAAATCGCTGAGCTTAAACACGACGTCGACAAGAATTACGGTGCGACATACAGTCTGGTAGGTTTTTTGCGGTCGTGGAACCAGCTATATTTATACAACATATACAAACCTTAGGCGTAAACTGACATTCACGTTTGTTCGAAGCCGTATTATAAAGTGTAGCCCGAGTGAACGCTCCCGAGAGCGTCTAGTTTTGTATTAAAACAGTTATTTGTTTTTCATCATGTATTCTGGTAGTTCCAGTAAAGTCAAATAGCACCATCATGCAAATGATTGTCGTGTGTTTTCACTAGTCATATCACATGATGTCTTGCAACCAAAGAGGAATTTCCATAAACTGTCACTATTTGTTCAATGGGCTTAAAGAAATATCTCTAGTTCTTTAACAATAACAATGTGAGTGCCAATGTGAACTTGATTTGTTTCTCTGGATTATGGGACGTTAACTGAGTTGACAATGTCAAGGATGCAATGTCCACTCTAACAACTGTAACGCTAACAATGTCAACAGAACAAAGTCAACAGTACTTGTTTTGGTGCTATAGGCCTTGGTTAAAGCAATCTTAAATGTCGCTATTTTCACGGAAAGAGATCGCACTTTTAACTGGTCAGAAAATCCACCGGTTACTCTACTTTTTATTTTTTTTTTCGAAAAAAGACGTACTACCGCATTCCAAGTAATAAAATCTCTAAATAAGCAGGCTTTTTTGGCAAAACCTGTTAAGTCCATCGACATCCGATATTTATCAAATTGACTACTCATCATACCACGCGCTCGCGAATGAAGTTGAACAAGACTTGAAGCAAAGCCGGAAAGTGGACACTAGGACAGTCAAACGCGATAGCATTGTAGCTACTCGCGCACGCGCAGTAGCTACAAAAAGACCATTGAGTCAGCGTGGGCATTATTTTAAAAATATGTGTCTGTCACTTAACGCGGGATATCACTTCACGGTTGGAAAACTAACGTGTGTTTCAACCAGATGGTTGGTGCCAAAGCTAGAAATTTGTTCACTTCACTTCGTTTCTCACGTAGAACCAATCTACAGCTATATAACGGATGAAGGGAGCAGGGTTGGCGCAGTGGTGAGAGCGCTCGCCTTCCACCAATGTGTCCCGGGTAGAAGGTATAAATATGCGGGGTTAGGACAAAAAACCAGTTTTTCACCAGTTTTTTCAATATTTAACCAAGAATTTAACAAAGAATTTATCAAGCCATCACCAACCCGCTACCAACCCGCTACCAAGCCATCACAAAGCCAGCACAAAGACTTAACCAAACCATCACCAACCTGCCTCTAAGGCAACATAAAACCTGACTATTTACCAGGCATCGCACCTAGGACAAAAAAACGGTTTCAAGATTTTGTAAATAAAAATGATTTTAGAATGAAATAAATTGATATTTAAAAGAAGAAAATTAGTATAAAAAATGGATCAATTGAAAGACGTTGAATTAAAACAAATTGTAAAAGAATTGCGTATACCAGGTAGAACAGGTATGAGAAAGGCGCAAAAAATCGAAGCGTTGCGAGAAATGGGAATAAATACAAATGAAGATTTGGAAAATTATAGGCAAAGACAAAGACAAAGAACTAATGAAGAACAAACAAGACCACCTCCACCACCGCCTATGCCCGGAACACCGCCCGGCTCACCAGATCCTTATAGACCAGGAACACCACCACCAAATCAACCAATAATAAATAAACCTAAACCAAAAAGACCCCCACCGCCCATTCCAATAGCATCAATAAAACAAGATACGATTAAAAATACAAAACAAACTCCTTTTTTAGGAAATGTATTAAATAAGTTTTGGAATTTTGTGAAACCATATATTCCTGAAAATGTAAAAAATAAAACAGAAGAACTAGCTAAAAAATTTATAGAAAGATATAAAACAGTAAATGAAACCCGTCCCGCGAAAAATCAACCAAAAAAAATAAAACCTAAAAGAGATTATGAGAAGGAGGGAGCAAGGTCTAAAACAAAACCAACTAAATCTACTTCAAAAAATGATAGGGATTATGAGAAGGAGGGAGCAAGACTAAAAACAAAGCAAGCGATTAAAAATACTGATCAGCAAATAGAAGAAACTGATAAAGATTATAAACCTGCGGAAATAGAAACAGCTTTTAGAGGATTTATGAAAACTTATAGGATTAATGGAAAAAGAGGTGAAGGTGAAAGGATGTTTATTAGAAATATTAAGCAAAAAGTTATTGAATTTATTAATAAACAAAATAAACCATTTAAGATAAAATTTATATTAACTTGTAAGTTTATAAAAAAGTCTTTATTATTAGTTCGAATTGAAGAAACATATGGTTATTTTCATTCGGAGGAAGAAATTATTACAGAATCAACCGATTTCTCAAATTTGTATAATGAAATGACGGATTGTATTCTTGAGAAATTTGAGAAATTCAAGAAGAATAAATCAGGATGGAAATTTGATAGCGTTGAATATTTTGATATACATTTAGATCCATTTGAGCCTCTTGCTGCTAGTTCATATATTCCTACACCAGAAATATTAGCAAATAGAAAGGCAACTATAAATCCTAAAAATATTTCAGATGAAGAATGTTTTAAGTGGGCAATAATGGTATATATAATGAAATATATTTACAAAAAAGATGTTCACCCAGAGAGAATAACTAAAGAAATGATGGAATTATCTAAGCAATTAAACTTTGATGGGATTGAGTTTCCATTTAAATTAAAAGATGTTGATAAGTTTGAAAAGCAAAATCCAGAATATAGGATTAACATACATGGTTTTGGTAAAGAGATGGTTTATCCTTTGCATATAAGTAAGAAAGAAACTGGAACTTTAATTGAATTACTTTTAATATCTAATGAGGAAGGAAAAAGCCATTATATTTTCATAAACGATTTTAATAAACTTGTTTCATCTCAAGTCGAAAAAAACAAACATAACCGGAAATTTTGTCGCAGATGTTACAACCATTTCCCAACAGAATTTTCATTAAATGAACACATGGAAAGTTGTACTAAATATGGCGCAGTTAAGACTGTTTTACCAAAAAATGAAGATGGCAGTCCAGCGTTTATTGAATTTAATGAATTCTTCAAAAAAATGAGAGTACCAGTTGTTATATATGCTGACTTTGAATGTTATACATATAAATTACCCAAATACCCACAAGATAAAGAAAATTCTTTTACAGAAAAATATCAGAAACATATACCATCCGGCTACTGCTTTGTAATAAAGTGTGTTGATGATATATTATTTAATCCTATTATTGTGAAATACACTGCTAAATCACCAGATGAAGATATAGGAAAAATGTTTACAGATAAATTAGAGGAAAAAATTAAGGAAGTTTATAATAATTATATAAAGCCAAATAGCAAAAAATTTTATTATTATGATAAGAAGAATATGCTAGAAATGGATAAAAAAGATTATGAAAATGCAACTCATTGCCATATATGTGAGAAAAAACTAGGAGAAGATAAGGTAATAGACCACTGCCATCTTACAGGAAAGTATAGAGGTGCGGCACATAATGAATGTAATTTAAATTATAAAATCCCAAAGTTCTTCCCAGTTTTTTTCCACAATCTATCAGGATATGATTCACATCTTTTTGTAAAGAGTCTTGGTATAACAGA
The DNA here is from genome assembly GCA_949710005.1 of Ricordea florida. Lineage (NCBI taxonomy): Eukaryota > Metazoa > Cnidaria > Anthozoa > Corallimorpharia > Ricordeidae > Ricordea > Ricordea florida. Next base: position 4,061,707 of record OX453277.1, on the reverse strand, counting down.
AGGAAAAATAGAATGCATTCCTAATAATGAGGAAAAATATATTTCTTTTTCAAAGGAGATTGTGGTTGACGAATTTATTGATAGAAAAACACAAAAGTTAAAACCAGTAAAGAGAAAAATAAGATTCTTAGATTCTTTTAAATTTATGCAAACCAGTCTTAACAGTTTAGTTGAAAATATAACAAAATGTGGAAATTGTGGGGCTTGCAAACCAGGGGATTGTATTAAGAGATATAAAGAAGATGGAAAAATTATTCATTATAAGGGGGATGATAGATGTGGAAAATGTAAGAATTGTATTTTATCTGAAAGTAAGTGTATTTCACCAATGGATAATAAATTAAAAATAATGAAAAGATTTTATGAAGGTGAAAAATTAAAGTTATTGATGAGAAAGGGTGTATATCCATACGATCATTTTGACGCCATTGATAAACTAAATGAAACAAAACTTCCGCCAAAGGATGCATTCTATTCAATACTAAACGATGAAAATATAACAGAATATGATTATAAACACGCACAAAAGGTTTGGGATACATTCAATATGGAAACTATGAGGGATTATCATGATCTTTATCTTGAGACTGATGTACTACTTTTAGCAGATGTGTTCGAAAACTTTAGGGATGTTTGTAAAAAGAATTATGGATTAGATCCCGCACAATATTATACATCACCAGGATTAGCTTTTAGTGCAGCAAAAAAGTTAACTAAAGTAAGATTAGAGTTACTATCTGATGTTGACATGTTACATATGTTTGAGGGCGGAGTGCGTGGTGGTGTAGCTCAGATATCTAATAGATATGCAAAAGCTAATAACCCATACATTAAAAACTTTAATCCTGAAGATCTGATAAATTATATTATATATCTAGATGCAAATAACTTATATGGAGGAGCAATGAGTAAACAACTACCAACCCATGGTTTTCGTTGGATGAAAGAAGAAGAGCTTAAAAACTGGAAAAATATTCCCTGTAAACTTGAGGTTGATTTAGAATATCCACATCACCTACATGATTTACATAATGATTATCCTCTAGCTCCAGAGAGAATTAAGGTTAATAAGGTGGACAAATTAATCCCAAACCTAAACAATAAGGTAAAGTATATAGTTCATCATGAAATACTAAAACTTTATGAAAGTTTGGGATTAAAAATAACAAAGATTCATAGAGGTATTAAATTTGAAGAGTCTGCATGGTTGAAACCATACATTGATTTGAATACTAATCTAAGATCAAAAGCAAAAAATGACTTTGAAAAAGATTTCTTCAAGTTAATGAATAACTCTGTATTTGGTAAAACAATGGAAAACATTAGAAATAGAGTTGATGTTAGATTGGTTACAAATGAAAAAGATGCAATAAAATTAGCAACAAAACCAAACTTTCATCATCGAACTATATTTAATGAAAATCTGGTTGCTATTCATATGAAGAAAAAACAGATAGTATTCAATAAGCCTGTTTATTTAGGCGCATGTATTCTAGATTTGAGTAAAAAAGTAATGTATGATTTTCATTATAATTATATCAAACAAAAATATGGTGAAAAAGCTGAATTACTTATGACAGACACTGATTCTCTTGTATATAAAATAGAAACTCCAGATTTCTTCAAAGATATTAGTCCAGATGTTAGGGATAAGTTTGACACAAGCAACTTTCCTAAAAACCATAAATCTGGTATAGAGACTGGTGTAAATAAAAAAGTTATAAATATGTTCAAAGATGAAGCTGGTGGAAAACAGATAAAAGAATTTGTTGGTCTAAGACCAAAGCTATACTCTATATTAATGGATGAAGGTAAAGAAGAAAAGAAATGTAAGGGAATGAAGAAGTCAGTTGTAAAAAATAAAATAAAGCATGAAGATTATAATAGATGTTTAAAAAGCGGTGAAGAAAAATACATGCAGATGAAAGTAATTAGAAGCAGATTACATGATGTTTATAGTGAAACAGTTAATAAAGTGGCTTTATCCGCTAATGATGATAAGAGAATAATTAAAGAAGATGGAATACATACTTTTGCAATCGGCCATTATCTTACCAAAACAGAATCTGGCGGTAACTCGGCGTCATAAGGAACAACCTGTAATTCCTCCCTTACAAAACCCCGCCTAGGACCATCAATTAAATAATATAAAACCGGCTGATTAGGTGAAATCACACTTCTTGAAATATTATAAATTTTTATACTCCAAATGGGATCTGTAGCTCGTCTTTTTTCACCGCCTTCTAGTTCGCCAGGGGATAATAAATATCTAACTTTAACGCCAGGAGGTAATCTAACCTCGCCAGGACCAACAATCCGCTTATAATTTTTAGTTTCAATATCAACCTCTTTCATTTTTATAGCATCATCGGGCTCTTTACCGGTTAATCTAGTTGGTGTATTATTCAAAGTTTTTAGAATATTAGGTAATCTTTTAACCCATACTCGTGATCGATCATAACTGATCATTTCCTGAGCATATTGATGACTAAATATTCTTTCGCCTAATATTTTATTTGTGTTTTCTACAAATGATTGTGCTCTGTGATTTCCAGCTTCACTTCTTTGTATGTTAACATTATGATAATTCATAAGTTTTGTAACCTCACCCATAAATTCTTTTCCAGGATCAACCATTAATGTTTTAGGATATTTTAACCTTCTAGAATATATTTTTTCAAAAGCGTTTGAAATTTCCCTACTTTCTTTTGTTGTTAATGGTTCAGCATCTTTATATCTAGAAGCAACATCAACAACAACTAATAAGTATTTATATGTTTTTCTTCCAACCCTATCATGAGGTAAAAATAATAAATCTGCTTGGTGAATCTTATTAGGTTTATCTACAGTCCAGTGAGGTCTAGGTATATATTTAGGAGCTGGTAGATATATTTGCCATATTGCTTGTTTTTGTAACCATTGTTTTGCTGAATCTTCACTTACTTTTGCTTTTTCAGCTAATTTATTAATCGCAGAATATCCTTTCCAATATCCCCCATCTGAATAATATATTTTTAAAAGTATATTTTCGTTATTCATTTAAAAATTAACAAAAGTATCTTATAAATTAAAATGGAGGAAGAAAAAATAATTTTTTCAAGATATCAAATTAACATTATGAAAAAAATTATCATTAAAAAAATTCTAGATATGGAAGATGGTGATGATATTTTTAATGTTTTGATTTTAATCCCCAGTGCGAGAGAAAAGTTATTAAAACATATTAACAAATTAGAGAATAATAGAGCAAATGGGTTTAAAGATTAACTAAAGTATCTTATAAATTACAATGACGTCTGAAAAAATTAATCCAAACAGAATTCCAAAAGAACCATTTGGTTTGAAAGCGGAATCAACATTAAATAGAATTACTCTAAATCCATCCACAGCCAGCCCGGGCGAAACATTATACATAAATATTCCAAAACTTTCTGAGAATTTGGTTATTGTACCTGGAAGTGTATCTCTTCTATTTGATTTAGATGTTGAGGGTCATGCAAATAATACGGTTGTTAATAATTTAGGAAGTAATCTTGTGTCCAGATTAAAAGTTCTTTTTGGTGGTGAAACATTACAAGATACGCAAAGATATGATCTATTTCAAACATATAGTGATTTATTTTTAACCGAAGAAGAGCGAGAAGATAAATTAAAACAAGGTATTTCTTCTCTAAATATTAGAAAACTTAGAACAAAAGCTGGTGATGCAAAAACACAAGATGTAAAAGAAGTTGCTCTCGCTAATGTTCACGGTACAAAGTATAGAATACCAATAAATCACCCAATTTTAAACGATCATGGAGTTTTTTATCCAAAAGCATTGGAAAATCATTTAATATTTGAGATTACACTAGCTCCAATTAATAATATTCTTATTTATTCTGATACAACTAAAACACCATCATATTCAATCAAAAACTTAGAGTTGGAATATTCTTCAATTTCAAGCGAATACTTATCAAGAGAGGCGCAATCAACATATCAAGTTGGTAAAGGATTCTTTTATGAAAATATTACTTTACATAAAACTTTTACATTTTCAATTGGTGGAGATGGTGTTATTAATCAACATATTAATTTACCAAGAAGATCAATGACTGGAATATTATGTTTGTTTTTATTACCACAAGCTGCAGGATCAAGGGATTCTGTAAATTTTTATAACCCGGGTATATCTTCTGTAAATATTGATGTTGATGGTGTTCCAAATCGAATATACTCTAGAGGGATGATTCCATCAGATCTTTGGGAATCCGTGAAAAAACGCTTTCATAGAGATGATGGTTTGCAAATTTCATTGAAAGAAAAGGATTTTTATGCTGATAAGTTTGCTCTTTGGGTTGATACGAGAACTCACCCAGATAATGGTATTCATGGTGGAGGAATAGCTCTAAATAATACACACGATGGTGTAAAAATAGAAATTAAACGAAAACAAAGCGGATCTGGAACTGTAACATGTCATATGTTTGTTGTGGCTGATGCAATGATGGAGATTATGAATTCATCTTTACGATCAATAAAGTACTAACTTAAAAACCTTTAGTTATGATACAAATTATGGAAGAACTACGAGAAAAATTACCATTCCATTGTATTATAACTGGGCCAACAAATTGCGGTAAAACAAAGTATTTAATTGATCAGCTTCGAGGCCCATTCATAAAACTTTTTGATTACATTGTTCTAATATGTCCCACTTATTATAAAAATAAAACATATCATAATTTTGCTCGAGGAGATAAACATTTCTATGTATTATTACCTGATTCAAGTAATATTGATGAGATTAATGAATTATTAAGTGCTTGTCAAACTTTTTTTTCTGGAACAAATACATTAATAATTTTAGATGATTGTGCAGTATCTAATGATCTGAAAAAACGATCAAACAAGTTTATAGATTTAGCATTCTCTGGGAGACATCATGGTTTATCGGTTTGGGTTTTAACTCAGCAATTAACATCAATAGCAAAACCATTCCGAGAAAATGTTGCCTGCGTTGTTACTTTTCATAATCCATCGCAAAAAGGCATGAAGATGTTTTTTGAAGATTATGGAGGAGATATGGATTATGAAACTAGTAAAAAGTTTGTTAAACTCCTGAAAAACGAAAAATATTCTAGACTGTGTTTATCTTTACGTCACCCATTTAATTGCTATTTAGAGATTCCTGAAGTAATTTAAAAAAAGATGACAGAAATTGAAGATTACATTGAAGAAAAGACAGAGGTAAAAGATAATGATGAACTTGAAATAAAACAAGAATCTCTTGCAATTCTCTCTGCGCTTGGAACAACAAAGGAATATCTGGGGGTTGAAATGAGCCTGGGTGATATAAAAAAATTATCAGAAAAAGATGTAGAAAAATATTTTAATCGTTATCAAGCAGTAATGGGAAAGAAAATTAACGGCGGGTTGGTAGATTCATCTCTTCAACTAATTTCTAAACTTATTTCATATTTAGTTCCGGTTGATGATATAGAATCTCTTTGTAATGATTTGAAGAAGGATGATTTAGTTAATCGTGAACTAACAAACATTGTGGGGCTATTAGCATTAAAAGCAGGAAGATTGGCAGCACTTGCTAGCGGGCTATTTCAGGTTGCTAAACATGTTAAAATAGGTAAAATACAACAAGTTACAAGTGAAAAATCAGGTAATTCTAACATAACTGAGCAAAATTATGAAGGTGTTGATACTGTAAACTAAGCAGGTCTAAAGACTTATTTATGATATCTAAATAATAATGTCTGAACAAACTGAAGGAGGAAAAGAAGCTGTTGAGCAAATTACTAGAGAACCACCTAAAGAAGTTAATTCATCAAAAAATAAAGAAAAAGATCCAAAAAAAGTTGCAGCTGGTAGAAAATTAGCAGAATATAATAAAAAAGCAAAAGAAGCATTGGCAAGGGAGACCAAACGGAATGCAGAGCAAATGAAAAGGGAACAAGATCAAAATGAAAATACAGAAAATGAATCTAATAAAGCGTGGCTACCAGAGCTATCTTTTACAACTGTATTATCAATTGTTGGAATAGGTTTTACAGCATTTGATATGTTTATGAGATATTATAAAAACAGAATACCTGATTTATCTCAAGTTCCTCAAATACAACAGCCAATAAACCCCCAACCATCAAAAATACCGCAATCAACAGAAAGACCAAAAATTGGAATGATGTGACCTAAAAGGGTCTAAAGATTTCTTACTGATTTAGTAAAAATTATGTCAAGCGAAAATAAACTTGTGAAAACTGTTACTGATTCTGCGGTACTTATCGGATTAGGAGCTGGAGTTGCTATGATTTATGTTGCTAAAAAAGTTATGAAAGAATCATTTTTGAACGATCCATCTTCAAGTATTACAAATTATGCAAAATGGGTTGCTGTATTGTCTGGAAGTATGTATCTAAAAACATATTTAGAGGAACAAAAGATTTTACCAAATTAATAAATAATAATGGCACTTGCATCAATAGCAATGATGGTTGGAGGAGCAGTATTAAACTCAACAGCATTTGTTGGAGGATCATATCTAGCAAAATATTTATCGGGAAATAAAACCGATACAGAAAAAATAAGACACGATAAAGCAATGGAAAAATATCAAAGAGATTACACAGAATATCAGGAAAAAAGACAAAAACTAATGGATTGGAAAATTAAGAAAAAAGATGAAAAATATCAAGCATCAAAAAATATTTCAAAAACAAATGAACAATTTGCATTATATAGTCAAATGCAAGAACCAAAATTTTCAGATTATTATAAACCAAGCGATGATCAAAAGAATAGCGAAATGTTATATGTTGGAGGAGGAATGTTGGCGTTGGGTTATGCGGTTAGTAAATTATTTTAAATAACATTATTTTTTTGTTATGTAACCGTTAATTTGGTTATATAACATAATTCTATTTATTATTGAGTTTACATAAGGCTTCCATTATCTGAATCTAGTTCTTCTTCCATAAATTCAGCAAATGATTTACAATCAGAAATACTTACTTCAGGCTCATATTTTGGTTTTGCCAACAATTTTTTAATTTCAATTTTTGGTTCTATATAAGCTTCATAAAGTTTTACTTGAAGAGAAATTATTTGAGCGCCAATAAATATTGATTCAATTTTGATTGCGCATTCAGCGCGACAGCGTTTATTTATTAAATCCTTATATTCCATTAATTCATCGGTTTTCATATTATAAAATTTTGTGAGAAACCTATCTTCTCTTTTTGAGTAATTTAATTTTGCATATAATGTTGGACCTCGACCCTCAGCTTTACGCATAAAAGTTTTGTTTTTTTCATCTGTAATTTTTACCATTTTCCAATATAGAGGATTTAAACCACCCTTTGTTTTTGTAAGATCATTTCTTTCCAATTCAAACTTGTCAATTTTTTCTCTATTATCTAACAAATGATCAATACAACAATCCACTATTTCGTTAAAAGTATTAATCCATTTTTCCTCTTCGGGAGTGGGCTCATCTTTACTCCATAAACACAAAGGAAAAGTATATCCCGTAACTTTATTTGTTTCTTGGCTTCTATTTTCTGAAACTCCATATGAATACAAACGTTCAGTTGGAATAACAAGTTCTCCTTCAGTTCCATCTTCATTTTTTGTAAAAATATTTATTCTTTTAAATTCAATCTTGGGTTTTGTTCCAGGAACTTCTCCTGAAATTGGTTTAGAAAATATCATACGCTGTTTTGGAATGTAATTATTAATATTTGTTAATTGCGTGCTTTCATTAATCATTTTATTTATACTTTTTATTTTTTTAAATGATAAAATTAATTTTATTTATTAAATATTTATAATTTTGATTTTTTGTATCTAAAGTATCTAAAGATTTCTTACTGATGAGTAAAAAAAATAATGGCAGAAGGAGGATATTTACCAGAAGATTTAGATCCAACTAAACTAAATGAATCAAAAGATGATTATGATAATAATGATACAATTTATTTATCACCAACTACAAACACATCTACTTCTTTTCAAAATCCTGGTTATGAGGATGAAGAAGAAGAAACTTCATTTGGTGGTGTTAATGAAAAAACATCTTTGTTAGGTTCAAAGATTAATGAACAAGAAAAAGCTGAAGATGAAATTAAAAGAATCTACCCGAGGGCAAAATTTGAAAGGTTTATAACATTTCTCAAAGATATAGGGAAAGGAATAAAAGTTCCAGCTGTTAAATTGAATAGAGGAGGAGCTGCTGAATATGTTCTTTTGGATGGTGAATTACGAAATGTTAAAAATAAATATCAAAAACCTTCTGATCAATTAAAAAATGCTTTGGGTAAAAGAGCAGAAGATGTTGTTGAAGATATTTATAATAAAATTACAAATAAAAAGGAAACACGAAATAAAATGGCAGAGAGGAGGAAATTCCTTGATGATAAGCCGCTTAAAACGCCCGAGGAAATTAACGAGATTGAAAATATAAATAGAAAAACTACTGAAATTGATGAAGATATAACAAACGATGAGAGTGAGATAGAAAGAATACAAAATAGAATGACATTGCGTGATCGTGTTAAAGCTATATTCAAAAAGTATGGGTTTACAGTCTTTGCTGTTGTGAGTGCTGTTGGTTTAGTAATTGGGGTTATAGTTTCTAATCTTTCAAAGGGTTTATCTACTTTGGGAAAAGGTATTGGAAATGGATTGAAAACTATAGGTAAAAAACTGGGTGAAATATTACCAGGAATGATAGGTGCAATAGTTAGCTTTATTTTTAAAACAGCAGGACAAGTTATTAGCTTTTTAGGTAAGAACGCATGGTTGTTGATAATGGCCGTTGTTATATATTTTGTTGAACAAATGAAAGGTGGAAATAAGAGAAAGTAGGTCTAAAGATATCATTACGTTCAGTAAAATACAATATGACAGATTACAATCAAATTTATCCTCAACTACCTAATAATGTTGATCCAATTATTTTCAGATTGCAAAAATCAAGCGAAGTATTACAAAATCTTGAGAGAGAAATTAAACATTACGAAGATGTAAGAAAAAAATACAATAGAGCAAGAGGAATATTTACAAAAATAAGTGTTTGTGGAGGATTGATTTCAGTTATTCTATCCGCAAGCGGGTTAGGAACTTCTCTTACTGGTTTTGGTGCCGTTGTTGGTGTTCCTTTAGGTGTTGTCGGTGGAGTTTTTGGTGGATTATCGGTTGGATTTGGATATGCATCAAAAAGACTTTCAAATAAAGTTAGTAAACATGAACAAACCGCTGCAATAGCAAAATCAAAATTAAACACAATAAACGATTTGGTTTCAAAGGCTTTGAAAGATAATAAAATATCAGATCAAGAATTTTCTATAATTTTAGCTGAACTCGAAAAGTTTCAAAAACTAAAACTTCAAGTTAGACAAAAATTTAATAGATATACAGAAAAAAACTTGGACATGTCACAGATAAGAAGAGACGTTCGTTCAGATCTATTAAAAGAATTAACCAATCCCGCTCATTAAAAATTTCATATGAAAGAACTGATGTGGGCTGCAATTGTTTTGCGGGGATTAGAAAAGAGGTTAATTGAATTTACATCTTATTCTTAATCTAAAGATCAGATTAATTGAAACACAAAGAATAAGATGTTATTGGACGATTTCAAAACTAGGTATCCAAATGTTAACCTTGATAAATTTACATTTATTAATGATTCATTTGGGGGATATATTAAGTGGAAAGTTAATGGAACAATAATAATGTCAAATGATGATCCTTCTGGGAAAACCTGGACTGAAAATCTTTCTAATAATTTGAAAACATTATTATGGCAAGATTTAGGGTTAGAAAATAAAGTTAAGGTTGGTTCATTTCCAAAAAGTTTATCAATTACAAATCAAACATATCCAATACCAGCATTTAAATTCGATGAATTCGCTCCCGATGTAACAAAAATGTTAATCTTTTTGGATATATATGTTTCAGATACAAAAAAATTCGCTTCACCTCCTATGAGAAACATATTTAAATCTCAAGTTATATCGTTTTATAGTGGAAAAGAGTGTAGAAGTTGGTTGAATAAACCTAATATTAATCATTGGCCTCAACAATTAAATATGGCAGTATGGTGCGCAACATCTGGATGCGGTGTAAGCCTTATTGAAAGTTTAAATTATCCTAAAGTTATTAGTAGTTTTATAAAGTTTCATGTATATTTCACAATAAGGAGAATATTGTATGAAATGAGATTACCATTACCGGGCGAACAAACTTTTTCTTTAAAAAATAATCCATATAACAAATTAGCATATAATAGATTGTGCGCAGAATTTGGTCTTAGTAATAATCAAGACTTTAAGGGATTGAATAAACCTTTGGCAGACTTTAGATGGAAAGGTGGTGCAAACTCAGGATTAGGAGATGTATACATTAATTACGGTGAAGGATACAAACCAACTGGAGCAACTGATGGAAAAGGAGGAGGAGATCAAAATGTTAGAATTATAAGAAATTATGATCCTGAAGCTAATATATGGCCCAGTGAAGCAGCAAAATTTTCTGATGATGGAGGGAAGAAAATAGATGGTAATTTAATCTCATTACTTCGCAATATTGGATTTGCTGATTTCAAATATGCTTGTTTCATACCAGAAAGTGGATATGGATTAACAAAAGCTGGTTTAGGCAGATTAAATAGATCGGCTGAAGCTTTTGTTTACTGTATATTGGGGGCACAAGTTAATACTAGAAACTCAATTGTGGGGGATGGGGGTGGAGCAGTAGAAACTCAGCAAGAATTCTTATCTTTATTTGAAAGTAGTGTAATCGAGAATGATATTTCTAATTCAGTTAAAAATTATCAACAATCCGTTTATCAAACTAAAATGCGGCTTGATTTAGCTGTAGCGCCTGGGGTTTGGTTGATGCCAAGTAATATGATTATAAATACAGAAAGTGTGGTAGGATATAATAACAAACTAATGAAAGCAACTGAAAATATGAAATTTGGAATAAATAATTCATTAAATACTGAAACAAAAACTGTGGGAATAAGTCATAGTTTAGGATCTTCAAAAGTTTTATTACCTTATAAAACTGAAAACAAGCCAAAACAAATAATTAAAACAGAAAAAGATGAAATTAAACAAGAAAATAATTATACAAATTCGCATCAAATTAATCTTATATTATTTATGATTTTAGGAGGTGGATTATCTTGGTTTTTATTTCGCTAATGTTTTGATTATATAAATCTAAAGATGAATAAAATGTAATCAAAACAATATGTTCAGTATTACAATGTATGATTCTGAAACAAGGATTTATTTAGATCCACCAATAAAATATGTTAGTGAATTACAACTACTTGATTGTAATATAAAAACCAAAAGATTGATTACTTTTAAAGATAAAGAAAGAATAACTGATGAAAGGGATAGGGACCTCATAATAATAAAACCTGGAACATATTCACTTCTCGATATTCAATCAATAATTTCTAATAGTGAAAAGGGATCAAATATATCAATAATTGGAGGTGATACTATTGATTATCTATTTTCTAATAAAGTATTCAACATTAAAATTACTAAAGGTTTACAAGTTTCTTTGGGTCTTCCTGAAATTTTAAATACTGGTAAATTATACCCAATAAATATTAGGATTAAGGAACCATTAAAACTTATGTGTAGTATAGTGGATAATAAGTTTTCATATATGAATAAAAATAAATATTCAGAACTTTTAAAACTCTCCCCTTCACAATTACTAGCAAACATACCCTCAAAAGATTATCCAACAATTCCAGTTAAAAAATATGATACCTTAATAAATCATTTTGATTTAGCAATATTAGACTCTGAATGGAAAAAAATTGATTTAGGAGGATCTCCAATGACTTTAAGTTTAAGATTTAGATAAATTTTTTGTTATGTAACCATTTATTGAGTTATATAACATAAATATATAATATTATTAATCTTCACCCCATAACTCTTTCAAAAACTTTAACTCCTCAACATCAATACACCAATCTAAATACCTACTTGGATGCCATGCTATTGGCATTAAATCATCAAATAAGTTTTTATAAAATTTCTCTTTATGTAATATCTTATATTCATCTGTGTATAATTTTACTTTAATTGAAAAAATAAAAAAATCTTTAATATTCAAATCATCATCACAATCAATATCTCCATTTTCATTATAATAAATAATCCCATAATCATCAAATTCATATGCAGCATATAATAAATTTCTTGTGAACTCGTCAGTAAATATTTCATCCTTATCCATATCCATTAAAAAATCAAAAGAAAATATATTGTTTTCTTTATAGCTACAAAAAACCTCAAAACCAATTACTTCACGATCTTTATTAATAAATCCACGATTTTTTGAGATGTTTTGTAACAAATCTTTTTTAATTGACTCTATAAAATCATTAATAACCAGTCTTTTTTTATTTGAATAATTAAAAATAATTGTTGTGTCATCCATCTTTTTTTTTTATTTTATCTTTTATCTTTTTAAATATCTATTTAGTTAAGTTCTTCTGTTATGAAACCTAAATAAGGTTACATAACATAATTTTCAACACTCTTTACAATGAGACTTTTGTTTATTATGTATACATATTTGTGATCCTCCGCATTCTTTACAAAAATTTTTTTGTTTGTTGTGTACACATATTTGTGAACCATCACATAATATACAGTAAGACTTTCTTTTTTTATGAATACATATTTGTGCCCCAACACACTCTTTACATTGATACTTTATTTTTTCATGAATACATATTTGTGATCCTCCGCATTCTTTACAAAAATATTTTTAATTCCATGTGCACAAGTATAATTATACTTTATAATAACTTTTGTAATTAACTTATCAATATCCACATCTGTAAATTTTTCCAACGCATTAATTAAATTAGCTTTAAACATTCTAGACCTTCCTTTAATTTCCAACTCTTTAGCAATACATTTAAGTTGTGCAACATTTAATTTTTGTAATTGATCCATTTTTTATACTAATTTTCTTCTTTTAAATAGCAATTTATTTCATTCTAAAATCATTTTTATTTACAAAATCTTGAAATCGTTTTTTGTCCTAGGTGCGATGCCTGGTAAATAGTCAGGTTTTATGTTGCCTTAGAGGCAGGTTGGTGATGGTTTGGTTAAGTCTTTGTGCTGGCTTTGTGATGGCTTGGTAGCGGGTTGGTAGCGGGTTGGTGATGGCTTGATAAATTCTTTGTTAAATTCTTGGTTAAATATTGAAAAAACTGGTGAAAAACTGGTTTTTTGTCCTAACCCCGCATATTTATACCTTCTCGGGTTCGATTCCCGGCCCCGGCGTCATATGTGGACTGAGTTTGTTGGTTCTCTACTCTGCTCCGAGAGGTTTTTCTCCGGGTTCACCGGTTTTCCCCTCTCCACAAAAACCAACATTTGATTTGATTTGATTTGATTTGTGCTTTACAGTGTCCCCAATTAGTACGTCAGTGCTAGATACAGTTGACACTCAAATAAAGTTCATTATTATTATTATTAAGTGAACGAATGATACGTGGATTTGGGTACCTTACAGATTAGAAGGAAAACCTGATAGATGAGCATAGTATTTGCCTTTGCCATGTGCTTTTTAGGGTTTTGCCATGCTTGATTAAACGGTTGTGTTTCAACAGTATTCGTTGAATGCGTTTACATAACTACCCGAGACCCCAGTACACTACAGCAAAAAGAGCATATCTTCGGTTGGTTAAGTGCAAAATTGCACATCGGTCATTTCTTAAGACACAGACGATTTGCAGATTTTGTTCATCTTGCCAGAAAGTTTGATGTTAATTCGGGATTAAAAACGTGTTACTACATACCTACGTTATTAGTAAAAAGACATTCAATTTCAGAATTTTGCTTAGATAGGACAGTACGAGACCAAGACCTATCTTACAGTCTCAAGGAACCGTTAGGGAAATCGGATCATTCACGGTTTCTGGTAAACCAGGTCAAAAGCTCTCGATACAAAATGACCACGATACCACGTTCTGCCACTCCACGACATACGAGGCTCGATTCGACATTCGAGGCTCGTTTCTTTAATCGAGGCTCGTTTCTTTAATCGAGGCTCGTTTCTTTAATCGAGGCTCGTTTCTTTAATCGAGGCTCGATTATTCGATTGAGGTTCGTTCGTACAATCCGAGGCTCCGGGCATTGAGGAAAGAAAGAGGGGAAGAAAGCTAAGCAGGCAGGAAGGAAGTGAAGGAAGGCAGGAAGGATGGAAGGTGGCCAGGCAGGCAGGCAGGGAGGAAGTAAGCCCAGAGTGGAAGGAAGGAAGGAATTCGAAGGTGGAAAGTAAGATAGGGTGGCAGGTAAGGAAGAAGAAAGGAAGCAAGCCAAGGAAGGAAATAAGGAAGGAAGGAAGGAAGTAAGGAAGAATGACATGCGCAGGTAGCCGGGCAGGCAGGTAGGAAGGAAGGGAGGGATGGAGATCTGAAGGTAAGGAGGAAGGAAGGGAGGGATATATAAATTTATTACATGAAGGTCACTGTCGCTAGTTTGCAACTCACGATTTACTAAAAAGTTGTAAATGTCTTGAGATTTTTTGCATGTTTCTCAAAATACTTTGAATGCTAGCACCACTCTAAAGTATTACATTATGCCTCATCCTTACAGAATAATACTGCAAGTTGAAAAAGAATCACTATTACACCCCATATGCTAGTGGGGTTCTGGTAATGAGTAAATCTGAGAGAATCTCTCCGTTCTATTAGATGGAACTGCAAACTTCCTATATTTTCTAAGATTATGTGGTTGGCAGTATACACCAGTGATGTATGACATTTGCATAGCCTGAATATCACTCCGAATCCGAATATCAGCCTGTTTACTGTTAGTTATCGATAATGGAAATGGGAATACGATTTAAGTTAAAAATTCTACAGTCTGCATGTCATACATCGATGCACCAGGCAGCATATGCAGAACCCGTAATTTACTCATTCGAGAGGCCCAGGGTCCTGGAAGGGTTTTTCAGTGTGGTTAGAATCCACTGAGCAAGTAAGTGCAGGCGCATGGATTGCTCTCCGACTGAACGAAACAGAGGGAAGAACAGTTGCTTTGGACGCTTCTGTACTTTCATGCTAAAAGAAACCGCAAACAAGTTGTGAACAGGAGATGGATGGGTGGAGCAGAGGATAAGTTTCGTTTTTTGGTTTCCAAAAGTGTTACCCACCGAAAGTGGAGTGTTCATCGCAGTTACAGTGTACCCGAGTGTTCGAAATTATGCACAATGTCTTCAGAAAGGGTAAGCTTATGTTATTTACTGTATTCAATTTGCATTAGGTTAGGCTTAATACCGGTCAATGCAAAGCAAAATGTAATGTGACCCATAGAAGCGAAGGGGGTAAGAGTCTTAAATCAAGTTTAATAAACATTTAAGGAACTAAATTGCTCCTTTGATTACAGGGTGTGTCTGGTTAATTTTCAGCGAGTCTCAATGTGTACAGTTTCCGTAAAATGAGATTTTTTTCTCGAAAGAAAAAACGTTCAAGAGTGAGGAACAAAGTCCTTCACAGGAGGAACGTATATCACTACATAGGATAAACGGTATACTGCGCAAAACAAGGAAAAAATATGCCTATTTTCTGAAAGTGGGAAACTTAGCATGCTTTTGATGAAAAAGAGGAACCAGTTTTCCATAAAATTTTGTATAATAATCCTTTCTTTTTCTCATTTTAAAGACTAATAAACTATTGAAGAGGAAACAAATTGACTATTTACAACAGTCATTAAATTCTTTAAATTGCAAAGTAAAGATAGTTGACACAAGTAAACCAGGTGATATTGCATGTGCAAAATTAACTTTTAATTTCAAATCATTATTACTTCCCTGTGACACTACCAACATATATATATCAGTGACTGAATTTTTTGGGCTCCATGCATATTGGTCATCATCAAATTATATACAGACAGGAGCAAATCACCCCTGATACAGATTTAAACTTCTGGCCATAAAATGTGTATATTTACTGTATAATTTTCTTCTAAATTTTCTTATTGTTCAGGGCAAGGCAAGAATTAAGCCAAAGGGTCCCTACTCTATTTAATCACTGTGCTATTACCCAAGGAAGCTAATTCCATACCTTTCAATAAGTAAGGTTTTGAGTGCCACACAAGCTTAGATTTTACTACTCTTTTGAAAGTCTTCTAAATTTTCTTATTCCAATGTATGATCTCTTTTATGTACATGTGAAAGAAAGTTATCTTTGAATAATTATTCACTATTTTCTTATTATACTTTCATAATATCATCAGGCCATGAATATATTTGAAATTAAAAGAAATAATAATCATTTGAAAAAGTCTGAATTTCTAAGTATGGCTGTAAAAATTTACTGCGGTTATTCCGGCAGGTTTCTTTTACAGTTCACATTCCACAGGTCAGTGGTACAAGTCACTGTTTTATCAATTGGTAACTAAGCAAAACAGTTGCACACCGATCTAGAACAAATGTTTGTATGGTCATTAGGGCTAGGAGACTATTTTGAGCTTGTTTATTTATCTGTAGAGCAGCGACATGTGCTTTGACCTGTGGAATGGGACCTGTAAAAGAAACCTGCCGTGGTTATTCTCAAGCATAATGTTACAGATAAAATGAAACTTCCTTTTTCTTGTACTCAAAACATGCCCACTGTGCTTGTTACAAGTGATTATTACTTCATCTGCTATTCAAAGGTGAGACACAGCCATGGGAATATATGTTATAACTGCAAGACAGAGGCTGAAATTTGCATATATTAAGAATATTATAACAAATCAACAAGAGGACGAGATTTTAAAATGACATCAAAGTAATGATACAACTTTCACTCTCCAAGAATATTTTCAGCCTTCATTAACAATCGACAGGAAGTTAAGGATACTTATTTGGCCTGGGCTGGAAAAAGATTGTATTTCTCAATATTATATTCTTTTCTTTTAAATGGTATGTATGGTTATGTGGGACACAAGAAATGTAAGAACAATATCCTAAGGAGTTCTATTTGTTAAATCAATGTGTTAGATTAACCCTCACAATCAAAATGAAGTTAAATTACATAATTAACCTCATAGCTGCTTGTAAAGATGAACTTTTAAAGGACTCTAACCAGCCTCTGCCACTTTTGATGACCTTTAAAATATGTGAATTATATGGCAAATTGAGATTTTATTGCATTGTCCCAAGTTGTGTTCCTGGACGTCTGTCAAATTATCCTTAGCAGTTTCATTGCAATCTTTTTCATTTGGACCTGCTACGCATGAAATAAAATATTGCAAAATCCACAGGTAAACAAAAACTAGGGTCCTTTAAAAGTCCTTTTTATTAACTTTCTGGGTTATTTTCCACCTTTGCCTTTTTCCTTTTTGCAGTTGTTCTCTTGTCCTTCCTTTTCCTTCTGTGTTCCTTCTCCTCTTCTTCTCTATGTTCCTTCTTTTTCTCTTCTTCTCTATGTTCGTTTTTCTCTTCCTCTGTCTTCTCCTCCTCATCAGTGCCAACTTGACTTTCCTCTACTTCTTGTCTTTCTTCTGGGATAAAATTCCGATTTTAAAGGTTGTAGATTGACCAATAATTGTCTTAATGTTGCTGTTGATTTACAACATAATTCCCTATTTATAGTGTTCCCGGTTAGGATGGAAGTGCTTAATACATTGCCACTTTAAGTGGGGGCCTAAGCAAAAAGGATCTGTAGGAAATCCCATAATCCATGGTCTCTGGGGCAAAAATATTATTGTCTCCAAATATCCAGTTACATGTATTTTCAAAATTTTCTAGTAGAGTACGATTGTTCTATTTGACCTTCTGACTAATTTCTTTTGGCCTAATGAACTTTGTGATGAAAGACTGCCATTGCCTGATAACACAAAGAGCTCTACTTGTATATTATTATGACATAATCCCCTAAAATGCAGTCGAATGCCAGTGGATCAACTACTGTCATGGATGGCTACTTTTACCCACAAAACAATTAAGATCCTTACTGGTAGGTTACATATATACAGAGTATTATACAATTAGACATATGCTTCTCACCTGCTTGTGCAAGAACAAGTCCAGATGTACCTGGGAGCGATTCCTGAAATGAGATAAAAAGAAAAGGGAAGTATGCCACCCACAAGAGTCACGTGTAACTTACTTTTAACAACTAACAACTTAGCCATAGCCCACGAAAGATCACCAATAGTTAAAGCAAGATACAACTGGCTCCAGCTTTTGGGTGGCACACTTCCCTTAATAACCATGATTATTATAACAGAGAGATAGTATTATAATGAAGAAATATACTAATAAAACTAACATTGACTAATCTAATTGCGTGACCTCATATTTTAATGGTAAATTAAAATAAGACATTCAATACCATTTCTTAAGTAAACACTCTAAGTAAATGATGTAAATTATCTACTTATCTAATTGCATAATAACATGTTCCCTATTGTCTCTAAATAACATACATTGTTAACTAACATTTTCCTAATAGCATGACTCTTATTTAAAATATGTGAAAATATATACTGTCAGTCGGCCAATCCTGCTGTTGTTAGTATTATTTGATTAGGTATTAATGTTAGTGTTATGCAGGAGGAAGCCATGACAGTTCTTTTTGTTCACTTAAGTTTTTTGTTTATATACTATTTGACATGTGTTTTGTACATACTTCAGCCTAAACGTTTTTGCTTAATATAAGAACTGTCACAAGAGGAACAGTCAAGTAAGTCTGCATCAAGTATTGCTGCTTAAGAAGAGCCTTGTCTCAAGGACCAGTCAGTCTGCCCAAAGTGTCAATGCTTATGTCAACTTTATAATCTCAATGGAACAGTCAGTCTGCCCCAAGTGTTGATGCTCACGAAGAGCCTCGTCCCAAGGGACCTGTCAGTCTGCCCCAAGTGTCGATGCTCATGAAAAACTTCGTCCCAAGGGACCAGTCAGTCTGTCCCAAGTGTCAATGCTTATGTCAAATTTATAGTCTCATTGGACATTAAGTCAGTCTGTCCCAAGTGTCAATGCTTATGTGAACTTTATAGTCTTATTGGACCAGTCAGTCTGTCCCAAGTGTCGATGCTCACGAAGAACTTCGTCCCAAGAGACCTGTCAGTCTGCCCCTAGTGTCGATGCTCACGAAGAACTTCGTCCCAAGGGACCTGTCAGTCTGCCCCAAGTGTCGATGCTCACGAAGAACTTCGTCCCAAGAGACCTGTCAGTCTGCCCCAAGTGTCGATGCTCACAAAGAACTTCGTCCCAAGGGACCTGTCAGTCTGCCCCAAGTGTCGATGCTCACGAAGAACTTCGTCCCAAGGGACCAGTCAGTCTGTCCCAAGTGTCAATGCTTATGTCAACTTTATAGTCTTATTGGACCAGTCAGTCTGTCCCAAGTGTCGATGCTCACGAAGAACTTCGTCCCAAGGGACCTGTCAGTCTGCCCCAAGTGTCGATGCTCACGAAGAACTTCGTCCCAAGGGACCTGTCAGTCTGCCTCAAGTGTCGATGCTCACAAAGAACTTCGTCCCAAGGGACCTGTCAGTCTGTCCCAAGTGTCGATGCTCACGAAGAACTTCGTCCCAAGGGACCTGTCAGTCTGCCCCAAGTGTCGATGCTCATGAAAAACTTCGTCCCAAGGGACCTGTCAGTCTGTCCCAAGTGTCAATGCTTATGTCAAATTTATAGTCTCATTGGACATTAAGTCAGCCTGTCCCAAGTGTCAATGCTTATGTGAACTTTATAGTCTTATTGGACCAGTCAGTCTGTCCAAAGTGTCAATGCTTATGTCAACTTTATAATCTCAATGGAACAGTCAGTCTGCCCCAAGTGTTGATGCTCACGAAGAGCCTCGTCCCAAGGGACCTGTCAGTCTGCCCCAAGTGTCGATGCTCATGAAAAACTTCGTCCCAAGGGACCAGTCAGTCTGTCCCAAGTGTCAATGCTTATGTCAAATTTATAGTCTCATTGGACATTAAGTCAGCCTGTCCCAAGTGTCAATGCTTATGTGAACTTTATAGTCTTATTGGACCAGTCAGTCTGCCCCAAGTGTCGATGCTCACGAAGAACTTCGTCCCAAGGGACCTGTCAGTCTGCCTCAAGTGTCGATGCTCACAAAGAACTTCGTCCCAAGGGACCTGTCAGTCTGTCCCAAGTGTCGATGCTCACGAAGAACTTCGTCCCAAGGGACCTGTCAGTCTGCCCCAAGTGTCGATGCTCATGAAAAACTTCGTCCCAAGGGACCAGTCAGTCTGTCCCAAGTGTCAATGCTTATGTCAAATTTATAGTCTCATTGGACATTAAGTCAGCCTGTCCCAAGTGTCAATGCTTATGTGAACTTTATAGTCTTATTGGACCAGTCAGTCTGTCCCAAGTGTCGATGCTCACGAAGAACTTCGTCCCAAGAGACCTGTCAGTCTGCCCCTAGTGTCGATGCTCACGAAGAACTTCGTCCCAGGGGACCTGTCAGTCTGCCCCAAGTGTCGATGCTCACGAAGAACTTCGTCCCAAGAGACCTGTCAGTCTGCCCCAAGTGTCGATGCTCACGAAGAACTTCGTCCCAAGGGACCTGTCAGTCTGCCCCAAGTGTCGATGCTCACGAAGAACTTCGTCCCAAGGGACCAGTCAGTCTGCCCCAAGTGTCGATGCTCACGAAGAACTTCGTCCCAGGGGACCTGTCAGTCTGCCCCAAGTGTCGATGCTCACGAAGAACTTCGTCCCAAGAGACCTGTCAGTCTGCCCCAAGTGTCGATGCTCACGAAGAACTTCGTCCCAAGGGACCTGTCAGTCTGCCCCAAGTGTCGATGCTCACGAAGAACTTCGTCCCAAGGGACCTGTCAGTCTGCCCCAAGTGTCGATGCTCATGAAAAACTTCGTCCCAAGGGACCAGTCAGTCTGTCCCAAGTGTCAATGCTTATGTCAAATTTATAGTCTTATTGGACCAGTCAGTCTGTCCCAAGTGTCAATGCTTATGTCAACTTTATAGTCTTATTGGACCAGTCAGTCTGTCCCAAGTGTCGATGCTCACGAAGAACTTCGTCCCAAGGGACCTGTCAGTCTGCCCCAAGTGTCGATGCTCACGAAGAACTTCGTCCCAAGGGACCTGTCAGTCTGCCCCAAGTGTCGATGCTCACGAAGAACTTCGTCCCAGGGGACCTGTCAGTCTGCCCCAAGTGTCGATGCTCACGAAGAACTTCGTCCCAAGAGACCTGTCAGTCTGCCCCAAGTGTCGATGCTCACGAAGAACTTCGTCCCAAGGGACCTGTCAGTCTGCCCCAAGTGTCGATGCTCACGAAGAACTTCGTCCCAAGGGACCTGTCAGTCTGCCCCAAGTGTCGATGCTCATGAAAAACTTCGTCCCAAGGGACCAGTCAGTCTGTCCCAAGTGTCAATGCTTATGTCAAATTTATAGTCTCATTGGACATTAAGTCAGCCTGTCCCAAGTGTCAATGCTTATGTGAACTTTATAGTCTTATTGGACCAGTCAGTCTGTCCAAAGTGTCAATGCTTATGTCAACTTTATAATCTCAATGGAACAGTCAGTCTGCCCCAAGTGTCGATGCTCACGAAGAACTTCGTCCCAAGGGACCTGTCAGTCTGCCCCAAGTGTCGATGCTCACAAAGAACTTCGTCCCAAGGGACCTGTCAGTCTGTCCCAAGTGTCGATGCTCACGAAGAACTTCGTCCCAAGGGACCTGTTAGTCTGCCCCAAGTGTCAATGCTCATATGTGAACTTTATAGTCCCAAAGGACCAGTCAGTCTGCCCCAGGTGTCGATGCTCACGAAGAACCTCGTCCTAAGGGACCTGTCTGTCAGTTTAATGCAAGTGTCTATGCTCACAAAGAACCTTGTCCCAAGGGATCTTTCAGTCTGTCTTAAGTGTCCGTCCCAAAGGGACATTTGTGATTCAAGTGAAGTTCAATTTTTTTTTCTGCCGGGAATTATAATGAATTACATGACATTGCAACAGTTTTTATTGTTGGGTTCTAATAGTAAAGCATACTTCCAATAATTTTACATGACATTTTAATCTGCACTACTTCCCTTACCTCATTTTTATTTCTTGTGTTTGGATTTTCGTCTGTTGTAACAAGAACTAGTCTCAGTATGCAATAATACATAATTTATCTTTTTTGGGAATATATTGCCCATCCTACTCTGATTTGAAGAGATAAGCTAGTTGTTGGGAAAAAATCTGTGAACTTAACACTTTTGAGTGCCATATTTTTTTATTTCCTTTATTAATTTACTATATTTACAGTATATACCTCAAGCAGTAAATGTGATTGTGATTTATTCATTAAATTAATAAAATTGTACGGTGACCTTTGATTTTTATTGGGTAAAAAGTATTAATGTAATAAGCCTGTACACACACAAATTAATATATGATCGGTGTTGATTTTTGGCATGTGAAGGCAATTTCCTGCAAAATTTGTAAGGAAGCACTTTTTCTTTGTTTTTTTGGGACATTGCTGAGTCTGCATTTTTGTCTCGATTGTCAACTTATTATCTCTGAGACACGCAGGTTACATCCAATTTTGTTTTTGGATTGCATTAACCCTTGTTAAGACTGGGTCTGCTTTCCTTTATGGTCATAATGTACTTTATCATGATCTCATTCACATGTCTTTAATGCTTTGCTTTCTTTTGTCCAGTATCATTTGAAGTTACTTCATTTTTATTCTTCACTGTTTTTTCATTTTCTTTTAATTATTTTTTGATGTACCATTTGTATTCCTCACCTGGTAGTGTGGTTGACAGTTCATCATCAGATTCAGATTCTGGAATATTTCCTTTGAATGTCACCTGCAATAAGGATAAGGAAGGTCATTATGTCACCCAGAAGTAACATTGTCTTCTTTCCTCACCATTGCCACCTTCTAAATATTTGCTTAACCCTATCAATAAAACTGAGCTCATAACCCAAACTGTTAACCTCAATTAAGGTCAAAGTAACTGTATTTATACACTGATTATAAGACAGAGTGTTCTTTTCTGATGTCAGCAGAATGACTTCATTCAAAGATAAGTTGTTTTTGTTTTCATTACTGTTGGTCTTTTACTGAATGTAGTCATTTTTTTTCCTAACCTTGGATCCCAATAGTGATTTAATCTCTGCCTCATCCTTGACAAAAAGGATAAAAACAACACGTTATCAGAATCAAGACAAGGTTTAAGAAGCCTCGGGTGAGTGACACTCTTAAAGTCCAGAGTTTATAAGGTATTTATCAAGTTGGCTGTTTGTACATATTTTTACCACAGTGAATATGTAAACAAAAATCCCTACAAAATTCATCCTTGTATTATTTATGTACCTCTTAATGAGTGGTTTTATGTGCATGTAAACTATCAGGTTTTGGCATATCAGTTGTCATATTTTTCTCATCCCCTCTTAACAGGATTAACTGATATTTTGGATAAATTCCAATTCAACATAGGTGTTCCATTTCCCTTCTTGAAATGGCACAAGTATATTTTAGACTTCAATTCCAGTTTTCTAATACTGTTATTTGTTTTACGGTATATTATTATTTACTTACTCTCTCATAAATGTGTAAGACCTCCGCTCTCTCCAAGATGTCTCCGTGTCTTACAACTTCCCTACCTCTTTGGATAGAGAAGTGTAGCGGCAGAGACTCATTGGAACCTGCCCAGTCATATACCTCCTATATCATTTAAACAGGAAAAAAGGTTAGATTTAAAAAAAAAAATGATATAGCCAATCAATGCATGTCTACATTTTACAAGAAGTGCTATTTAATGTAATTTGTATCATTGTATGTATGTACCTGGAAGAAGGCACCTTTATTAAACTGGCGCTCTTCCTTGCCATTTGAGTGGCGGAGGACAATTGTGACTTTTTCTCCTTTCTTACTGGCATCCGTAACTCTGGCTTGTCGGGCCTCCCTAATTTGCTTACTTGATTCTTTAATCTGACAAAATAAATACATGATAACTTAATTAATATTTCACTGAAAATGTTTTAATAAAATTTTGAAATTACTGTGGCTTGCCAGAGAGCGTGGTAATTATATCAGTTTTATTGGCAATAAATATTGTTTGTGTTTCACTTTATGTCACTCACTTCCTTTCCTGTTTGAGATTGTGTCTCTGAAACTTGGGCTTTATCTTGACCTGTGGTGCTTGTACATGTGTTGGCTCCTAAAGTCTTAAAGGAAGTCATCAAACAAAGATTCTCATTTCATTGCCTGACATTCTCATAATTTTTATTTTTGTAACGGGCAATTATACCATGATTGATGTGATTGATATGGACATTATTTTTGCAATATAACTTTTTGCAGAAATGAAATTTACCAATTTCTTCTTGTCAATGTCTATTGCCCTCTGCAAAACAATCTCCTGCTCCCTTTTTAACATACGTTCCTCTTCTAACCTCTCCCTGTTGGAAACAAGAAATAGCCTGTTGTTATCATAGATTTTGTGTCGGTAAATTGATAAGCCTCCTTTCTTATGTCTAGTACTCATAATTTAGTATGTGCCACAGCAAATATCCTGGTGTTCGTACTGTCCTCTTTTGATTTCCTTTTGACTTCATGCTTCATGGCAGGAGGCTGGTGAAAATGTTAAGATCACGAAAAGCATCATCGCAATTTTGATTGATTTTCACCCTCCACCTCCTCCCTCATAATTAAATTTTGCAGGGGATAAATCATTCTTAACAACATGTGAATGTCATCTGCATTCACTTTGATTTGATGCAACAAATGTAAATCTGCCTGGATAATTAAAGCATTATGCACATTATACAGATATATCTGGGTTTTTAGAATAGGAAGTTGTAAAGAAGACATTGGTTGATGTAACAGGTTGATGTCTGATGTATAAAAAATGCATCAGATGTTTAGCTATATAAACTTATGGAGATTTTCTGTAGGTTCATAAGGTTGCTAATGATTAACGACTAATTCTTCCCTTATCGTATCAAATATACAAATATATACCTCTTACCATTCCCTGGTGAATGCATCCACAGCATATGCTGCCCTTTTCACAGCATCCACTACATCATCTTTAGTTGCCAATTTTAGGTTGTCTCCTTGTCATAAGAGTCATAAATAAAAGATTTTTTTTTCAGTCATCTTTAAGTCAAATCATATCAATATTAACCTATGATGTTTACTTTTAAAAACCCAGCCAAAATATGTAGTAAAGCAACTGTACCACACTGAAATCATTTTTGTATGGGAAAATTTATACTAGGTTAAACTACATGTATGGTATGAAGGTAAGGTACTGGTGCCTAATAATGACATGGGAAATTATATATGTTTGCAAGTAACCTTGAAATGAAATAATACGTTATGTTTAAATTAATATGACATAAGATAAGTGAAGTACTTTTAAACCAGTGGGATTTTTTCTTAAGCCTCCACATTTGAACTCTACTTACTCATACCCACACATATAATGATGACATTGAAATTGACTGAATAGAGACTGCCTTGCAGGCATAAGATCATTTTCAAACACTCCAAATTGTGAATTTGCTAAGAAAAGCTTACAATGCAAAATTCCCATAGTTCATATATACCGACCTTTAAACAAATTGTGTTTTATGCTACACTCTTAAAACACTCACCACAAAAACGCTCTATGAGTATAGGCTGAGAAGTTGTCGGTGCCATTACAAATAACTCCGACCCTGTGCTTCCAAATTTTCTTTTCACTGTCATAACAAACACACGTAAAATGGTAAGAAGAGTTTAGAACATTGATAATAGCATCTATTGTTGGAGTGTAGATTCTTATAGGGTACCAAATATAACATAATGCAACATAACATAAATTATATGACAACAGAAAATACTAGTTTGCTCATTACTGCAGAAAGTACATGTAAGAAAATTTGTTATAAATGCATCCTGAAAGGGAACAGGGGATCAACCCTATCAACGTCCTTTAATAATGAAGAAACATATCTATGCACACACTCTTTACAGTACACAATATCAGTACACCAGATGTGTTATGAAATCTTTGCAAAGTGTGAAAATTATACTAAAATATTCATGTTAAACAATCTAAATTTTAGGGGAGTTTTAAAACTGTGACCATTTCTTAAGTTAATCTGTCTTTTATCTTTGTAAAAAGAAACAAAATATGGACAATAATTAAATACCTTTTCTCCCAGATCTCGAGTTTGTTTCTGTTACCCAAAAGTATAAGTTTCCATCAATTCTACATAGAATATTCAGAATCCTGATGATTTGATAGTGTGAGAAACATATTTCATTAATAATTTAATTACTACATAATGTGAATTATAGTATGCATGCATTAAGCAGTGGATCGAAAAAACTCCTGAATACCTTTGTGATGTTCATTGAATGATCTTTGTATTTCGAATTATAACTTAATATATGATTGTAAACCATAGAAACCAGTCAGTTGGGGTTCTCATTAGTACCAAAAAATGTCATGTGGGCATACATTGCACCAGCTTACCATGGCCGCCATTGATGTCTCCTTATGTGTTTTTAAGTAATATCCACATGAAAATTGTAAGGCACTGTTCATGCATGTGTTTCTTAATAAGGAAAGGATATAAATTAGGTTGAGCATGATCTACAGAATATTAACTATAATATTAATGTTAATCTTACTCGTGGTGACTCCATGTAATCAAAAAGCTGTTTTAGCAGAATGCAGCCTGCTTTCAGTGGTTTAGAATAACCTTAATAATTATTGATAGTCACCTTATCACATCAGGTACATTGTCACCTTCTTTGAGGATCACCATGATCATAATCCTCCTGTCAGACTTGGCCTGGTGACACATCTAGATGCACAAATTTTATAGATTAATGTAATGTAAAATTATCTTGGCTTGTCGTTTCTTTTCGTATTATGGCGCAACAAAGTGCATCGTAATAATACATACAATACAATTTATATGTCAGATGGAAAAATGAAAGTTGATTACTTCGGTATACTTTTCCACTACGGTCTATTCCTCAGCAAGTGAAATCTACATGATGACAAATTAAGATTCACAAAAGTTTACAGGCTAATTTTTTTTTCAAACGTGACTGTCAATACATTTTACCTGTCAGTAAGTTACCGCATTGACACATAGGCATGCTAACTGTATTTACCTTGAACATTTTCCCAAACAAATTGCATGCCATATGGGCAAACATATAACAGGAACTAAATTGAGTGCCATTTAACACAAACCTCTTCATACGTCAAGGCCAAAAAGATTGGCAGGAGAATATCCTCTTGGGCTGATGCTGCTTCCATTAGCACATGTTCACAGGAAAGCACTTCCTGAGTTCTTTCCACATCATTCAATGGCACTACAAATAATAACGGTATTAAATGGAACTGTCATCCATTAATTAAGGACGTTTGTGCCAAAATCTTCCTACTATGAGATTGTAGTTAGATAATGGCCAACTAATGTCAAAAAGGCACAAATATTGGGGGGTCACCAGACTCCTTTGGAGATTAAGTGCATGAAAGATCACAGAATTTATGGTAGTTTTGAAAATTGATTCATATTAGCTAACCTCAGTTCAAGCGTTTCACTCAGAGTGCTAATAAAAATACTGGGCGAATGACGATTTGATGCGACAGACGTGAAAAAAAGTAATAAAGTGAAAAACACACAGTCCGTGTTTTCACGAGCGATTTTTCGCTTAGCAAGTGCCGGCCGGAAATCTCATGAAAACAGTTGGTCGTCTAAATAGCTGACATTTAGCGAGTTGGAATTCTCATCCACCAAAACAGTAGGCAATTATTTTCGGTCAATCACGAGCCGCTTGCGGTCAAACAGTTGAAAAGGGTGTTCAAATGGGAGAAGAACACGCATTCTGTATTTGTGCATCGTCAAGTTTACAAGCAAAAAATCGACACCAAAATGAGTCCATTGACTTTCCCAAGTACCAGAATTGTGGCCTTTGTTTTACAGAACCCACGCAACTTTTCGTCTGCGATGTATCTTACGCTGAGACTGAAAAAAACAAAGACGGTTTTGTTCTCCTTTTCCCGCTTCCGATGGCGGGCAATCTCAGCCTTTGCTGAAATCGTTTTCTTCGTCGCATTATATTTGTTGCGTTCTCGGGCGATGTTTTAAATCGAGTAAACGTTAGTGTCGACCAGTGTGCTACACAAATAGGCTTTATTGGATCACACAGGGTGAAAACTAAAATAAATGATTACAATAATTAGAAGAATATTATATACCTGAAAATTGACAACATAACACGGAAATAACGAGAAGAAAAAGGGGGAAAAAACTTACATCTGGTAGGCGTACGCTCCAAACAAAGCCGATTGACTGGAGAGCTACCGAGCACATGCTAAGAAAGGACGCTGAGATATCGAATGACTGAAAGTGAAATATTAACCGCGGTCTAACAATGAGTTCGGTAAATGGACCGCAGGATAAATAAATGTGTAGCAAACATAACAATATTAATTTAACTTTCTATTAGAGGTTCAAGAAATCGGAATTCCATTCTGCCCTTTGTCGCCTTGTTCCTGGCCTCCCAAACTAATTTACAAATCAACCTAAATTACGTAGTCCCTATATTGCGAGGCTAAAACAGGCAAAAAGTTGCCAATAATATTGTCTAGACCTCGCCATTGCCTCCACATCCTATCATCAAGGTAAGACTGAAGGTCATCACGTGAGATGCCACGCCGTGCTTTAATAGGAGCCTTCAAATTTGCCCACGCCGATTCTGCTTCCTGGGTGTGTACCCCTGTAGCTGGATCAACAAAATTGTCGGCGTGGACAACGACTCGATGCCGGGCAACATGATTGGGAAGATGCTGCTCAATATTCTCATAGGCGCCCCAGTCGTCCGTGATGACCTCACTCCCTGGATGGAGACACTTCTCGAGAATCGGCAAAAGAGTGTTGCGATCCCTTCTCGCAACTACCTCATAAAATCCCCTAGCAGGTCTCGTAGCTGTGGAGATAACTCCGAAGACCCACACGTCTGGAGCACGTCTTCCCCTGTTGTACTACAGAATATGGCAATAATTAGCACTGGTAAAGCTTGAATGCTAAATATCAGGCGGATTCAAACCACAGCATTTTTTATTAAATTTGAGCTTGTTATTATTGTAGTTTTTATCATCATCATCATCATTTTTATTATTATAATGTTATTGTTATTGTTATCATTATTATTATGTAATGCCAACCTTCGCCTTGTGATTGAATTTGCTTTCATCGCACTTCACCACTGCTGGGCCGCCAAAAGGGATGAATGGGTTAGTGGTAATATCCTGGGAACACACATCCTCCAAATGTCTGAAAATAGTGCACACCAGGATTCTATTCATGGTCATCATTCTCGATGTTTGTGTTCGTGTTTGATCGATAGACCAAAAATAGAGCATCATCATCATTTCCCCCAGAGGAATTTTGGGGAATTCAGCGAAAAAGCTGTTGGCTCTTAAACTTCGCTTTTTCTTGCATGTCCTGCATCTCCTTAAGTTTAAAAGAAAAGAGATAACCGAGATGTAAATCGTAAATTACTTTTAAAATTTCAAACCTTTGTTTTCCTTTTATTATGAGACTGTTCGTTTTTGTAGACCAACAATATCTTTTTTTTTCCTGAAAGGATTCTGGAGCGGACTATAGCGCGTGCGAAAGCCTTTGGAAGACGCAGACAGGAAAAGATTTACGTATGCTATTTTATCAATTTTTTCAAAGTTCACACGAACTCGCTTGTTTCGCGCCTCCTCCAGGGTGAGGCAACATCAACTTTCAGTGAAAATTTAGCTCCCGTTTGTGATTGTGATCTGTTTCATGCTACTCCGGCGATCAGTTTCAATTTTGCCCCAGTAATGCAGACTTAAAAGTAATCTTCGACCGCTTATATTAAATCACGTCTTAAAAGCATAAATTTCCTAATACTAAGCGTTTTTCTGAATTCCGAGCCGTATATTAAGTCGGACTTTTTAAAACATACTGATGAATAACAATAGAGTCCATTGTAGTATGCCTCGTTCTTTAAAAGAAACCGACACATGTAAATGAAGTGGTGGGGTATTCTAAAGTTGCTCCCTTATCGGCATTCATTTATACTAAATGCAACAAAAGCTCCAAATACGGCCTGTGAAAAGAGAAACCGTAAATATAACATATGGTACACATGTAATATAAAAGGCTTATTTCAGGTAACCGTGAATATAACATATGGTACACAAGGCTTATTTCAGATAACCGTGAATATAACATATGGTACACAAGGCTTATTGCATATAACTAACCATTGATATCCGTCGACGTGGCCATCAGTTCTCTCAACCATAACCATGTCCTCGTGACAAGCGCCGCAATGTAGAGGATTGGCGAGAAGAGACCGATTCTGCAGCCACCGGATCATCCTTGATACGGGGTATTGCCTAAGAGTAGTAAAATAACTCAAGTCCATAGCACGTTATGAAGTTTCCGACAAGCAAACGAACGCAATGTAGTCTGAGCAGAGGCGAGCAATGGCGCGGCATATGGATTTGAAGACTGTTAATTTTTAACCATATTAAAAGTGCGCGACGAGCGGAAGGAGACAAACAAGAGTGCGAAGCACAAGACGATCGATAGCCGAACAATATATGATCGATATCCTTCTCTCTTTCCCTCCTTCTTTCTCTTTTCTTGAATGTATTGGTGAATAAAAGAGTGAGTGAGTGCTTGAATGATCGACTTTGTTTCGTTAGTAGCTTTTAGAAAGTTTCGATCAGTTTATAGGTGTCTCTTAGCTTGCGCCTGCAACGACCGCTGATTTGCTTCCTGACATTTCCTTCAACATTTTGTTAAGGCGGGGTATACGTGAATTTGAGTGAAAATTTAAGACGTTTTAAGAAGGGGCTGAAAAGAAAAAAAATTGGTTTGGAGCGCCACCAGACAGTTGACCCCACCAGGTTGGTAGGGACTGTTTTTCAGTTAACTTCAAATGGCAATTTTAAAACTATATCAAATCTTCAGCATTTCTTATTTACCTAAAATTTGTTGATCCTTTTTGAAAAAACTATCTCTTTCCAAAAATACGCGAAAATTAACAAAAATACTTCAAAACATAGATTCATGAAATGAGCGGGCTGATTTTGGATTGTTTAAGACGCGAGCGAGATATTTGCGCTAAGCCCATGTTAAGCGGCTTAAAAGCGGCCTTTTAGTGTACCCCCGCCTTAACCAACGAACGCGACATTTCAGTTTGACCTACACGAATCGATTGCAAGAAAAGGCGCCAAAATCAGTGGTGCGTTGGCCACTCTCTAAGTTGAATGAAACACGTGAAGAAAGAAATAGCATCTTCGTAAATAACATCGTGAAAAGAAACTTTACTAAAGAAGATGTAAATTCATTTTATTTAGAACTGAAATTTACGAACTATTAAAACAGAAACACAGCATTGGGCTTCCGCGCTTACCACTTCAATACTTTATTTCAAGGAAATACACTCACGACTCGTGATTAGGAACTATTTATAAAGTGTATTCTGGAATTCGTAAAAAACGTAATATCAAAATATGGAAAGGGGATGAACCAAGATAAGCCCCTTTCTCTTCGAGGAAGTATTTGAACAAAACTGGGCAACAATATA
The DNA here is from genome assembly GCA_949710005.1 of Ricordea florida. Taxonomy (NCBI): domain Eukaryota; kingdom Metazoa; phylum Cnidaria; class Anthozoa; order Corallimorpharia; family Ricordeidae; genus Ricordea; species Ricordea florida. The sequence continues at coordinate 4,030,124 of OX453277.1, read as the reverse complement.
AAATTTGAATTTTACTGTGCATTACCATAACTTATTAATTTGTTTTTTCCACTGAGATGATCTTTGTAATTTGCATATTGCTCGGTTTCCTTTATTTGGACCAGATACCTCGTGAAAGATAGTGTAGATAATGGATAAAGACCATTTCGACCTCGATAAACATCTGGAACGACTGTGCACAGGCGCACTGGCTCGTAGAAAGGCCTGATAACAAGCTTACGTAAGCCTTATAGGTCTTAGTTAAGACAGTTTTGAAATATGATTGATAGTTTCAAATTGTTCCCAATAAAAGAACGCGGCAAAGTTTAGTAAAAGCAATTGTAAGAAGTAAAAAGTCGTTAAAGAAGTTGGATAAGAAACTTAATTGAATATGGAGTGCTTGCTTTTAGTGAGAGAGAGAGAGTGCTGAACGCTGATCTCCTTAATAGTGATACAGAAAATCCTATTTCGACACATAGTAGCATTAGGACGTTGGTACGAAAAAACGAAGCCATTTTGTGTTAGGTTTTAGAATTATTGGAAAAGCTTGTGGCAAGTGAAAAACTGCAGGCTTGTGTATTACAAATTTATCCAAAAAAAGTTCTTAAGTAAAAAAACATTTGGTGGTTTCATTTTCTCGGCCAAAGGAGATTTAACAATATTACATAACACGTGGTATATTAGTATTTTTTTTTTCTATGAATGCTTGTAGATAGCTAATATTAGTTTTATAATTAAATCTTGCTCCATTTCAATCGGGCCAAAGTCTTCCTTTGTCCCGATGATTTGATCCTCTACAAGGGTTTCACATTCAGTATCAAAGACTCTCATTCCTCCGTCCTTGTTTAACAAAACAAATCTGATAAAAAATGGTAGATTAATTAGTGTTTAGAATTTGATAGAGTGATGCATAGCGCAAATAAACAGTTAATTAATGTGAAAAGTTATAAGACTCTTATAAGTGCAGTTTGTTTGGATTAACGATGTAAATTACAAGGTGTGTAGACTGTCATTGCTAGGTTGACTTCTCTATTCATCACATGAATGACAAGCTGGTTTATCGTAGCTACCATTTTATTTAATAACAGTCAGGGTGGGATTGCCTTTTAACTTTCATACCTTGTTTGAACTGTGATTGGCGAAGAGCCAAATACTGCATTTAGAAAAAGCCTATTTTGGCCAGAGGTCTTCTTCCACAGGCACCGAAACGAATGACTGCCAAACCCAAACAAAGGACTTGAAATATCCTCTGGAATTCCGATCGATGACTTCGGCACTGTCCATCGGAAGCTCTTTCGCTTGTACAACTCCCTTGTCACTGCAACTTGAGACTGCAAATAATAATAATAATAATAATAATAATAATAATAATAATAACAATAATAATTATTATTATAATAATAGTAAAGATAAGAGACAAAAGAAAATAACAAAAAAACAAAAACGAAAAACATCAATATTCAAACTGAATGAAAAGTGTCGTAAGTGTTATTGTTGAAAACGAATCTTGTTTAAATGAGATCAATAAACCTTTCCCACTTGGTGGAAAATCTCCGTTTCGGCCGGCAACAACACACCACCAAATCGGAGTTTTTAAATTCGTGACTATGAAGAATGGTTTCCCAAAGCTCCGTTACACGAAAACGCCATTGCAAAACGGAGAATAAAAAGATGGGTTTTCATATTTACGAGGATACGTGTGGGCGGGCCAATTAGAATTAGTTGTATCTGCATTAATTTTTACAATATTAATTGAATTTCATACTTAGTTTTCGTCGTAAAAAGGCCGTGATTGTTCATCCGGCCTGGTGCAAGACATAAACTTGATGGGGTCAACTGACTCAGCCGTAGAACATTTGAAATTTCTTAAGTCCAATATCAAACTACTTTAGCCAAATTCTCTCTTAACGACTGGACTCTTTATGGCGCTTACCCTTCCACTCCCGGTACTCGACAACTCGACATTTTTTACCCATCTACAAAGATAGCACCTGCTTAAATAGTGGTTTTACAATTACTTTAACTTCTAGTAAATGATTGTCTTCTAGCATTCGAGGGTCATTACTTGTGATCTATGTTGAATTCTTATTTGGTAACTGTAGGTCAATTAGGTACCTCACAAACCTTGTCATATATCGCGCGCTGAAGACTTTCAACTTGACTCATTAGTAGCGCCTGGTGGCTTTCTTGGTACTGTTCGTTGTGGACAATTTCCAATCCTAATTGGTAGTAATTGTTACAGCCGGTCACCCTGCATTTGATCATCCTTTTCGGACATTCGTCCAAATGAAGGTGAACGTGAGACCTGAAATAGACACACATGGATCTTACGCTATCGGGCTTCTTTGGGAATTTATTACTATTGCCGGGTTAATGCTTGAAGAGACCAAAAAAAAAATATTGAAAACAAGTGTTACCTTAACGGTGCCTTACTAGTGGGGCAAAACCGGGCGTTGGTCTTATTGATTAATTTTTTCCCATGCCTTTTCCTTCACCAAAATGATGACGAAATGTCCTTAATCAATTCATGGCGATAACTGATTGATTACTGACCTGGGAAAATTATGGCCACAATTTAATGGACATGGTCCGGGCTTTTCTTGACAGGTTGGTTCATGCTGATCCAACATACACCTCTCCACCTCTGCAGTGCAGTGCTTGCATGGTACTTTCTCTTGAGGGCAGATCTCCAAGTGACACTCAAGTGAATCTCGCAGATGCGATCCAGCACAGCCATTGGGGCATTCCAGCAGGAGAAATGAGCAGTTCTCTTGATGTCTCTCTTTATAGCGATGTTCACCGACCCACGTGCAGCCAACGTTTGTGCATTTCACAGTAAATTTGGAAATGACAGAGCTGAGGGGTATGCTGATATTCAACATCTGTTCGTTGATTGGCTCTCGACATACTGAACATATCATTTCCCGTCCACCTCCGCATTGTGTTGAAATGAGCTGCTGCATACATTCTTGGCATCCACTGTGTCCGCACAATAAGGACACGGGTCTGTTCATCAGCTCCTTGCTAAGAAATAAGACGCGATTCCATCAGCAGTGGCAAGTGGGTCAAAATACCTGAACTCATTTACAGCTTTCGAACGGCATTATTCGATCCATAAAGATTTATCAACACACAACTGGCATCAGACCACATCTACGGTAGTATGTTGCGTATACTCCGCAACAGGGACCCACCCATAAATGCATAAAAACCTAAACATGAGCGCAAGCGTTAGCGACCGGAATCAGCCGACTCGTGTCTTTCGATAGCCGATTAGCAATACCCAATATGAAAGCAGGAAAAAAATCAAGAACATAAAATGTTTATACAGAAGACTCCGGCATGAAGTTGACAAACTACAATCAAAACACTCCCAAAGAATAATGGTAAATCTGCCTTGAACAACCGGACCCAGGAGTAAAATTCACAGAGTACAAATTCCAAGTAATGAGTAGACTGGAAATATTTATAACTGACCGGGCTAAGTGTTTCATGATAGAGTGAGCAATGTTTGTTTATTAGTAACTACAACTTTTAAGAGCCAAGGAAATGAATTTCTCTACCTTTATGGCGTAATTTACATCGGCGCCTCTTGGGTTACTGTGTCTTTTAACTTAGCCCGGACTTAACGTTTAAGCTTTCGGAAAACGAATCGGTGGTGAGCGCCGAGGGAAAAACAAACTGCTCAAGTTTAATCGTAAATGAACTACGAACCATCGCTAAGTTAACAGGCCAAAAGGGAATGAGAGCTATCGATAGTTGAACCTCTTGTCAAGATTTGGATAGAAACTCTTATGCATTTCCACTGAATAATTTGCACCGCACGCATTGCAAGTCGCTAGAGTTTTGAGGTAAGGACGTAGTTGCCATAAATTTCACTTGATTTGGGGCTTCTCCTCAGCACTTTTTCTGTGTTCTCTTTTTTTCCGAACTTGGAGTTAAGCTGACTCTTCCCTGATCGCCAGGGTTTTTTTTCTTTCGCAATGAAACTTGACAGGTCTGGACAAAAGAAAAGTTCCCAATTCTCCTCAGCACTCACGAACAAAGAGACAACGTCCATTTAAAACTCACAAATACAACATTGCTCGCGCGGAGCGTTAACGAGAGGGCAAATGGAATGATCTCACAAGGGACGGTTGTTGAGAGTTAAGGCTGCTTTTGACTGGCGCACAAGCACAAAAAAAGAGCAAATGCTTATTTATGTTATGTTCTTCCCACTAGCGATTTCCGAGTGACAACTATAGCATAAGCACAAGAAAAACAATTTCGGTTCTTGTTATTGTGCTTATGTCGGTTTATGCTTATCTCACGGCTATTACTAGTGAGAACAACATCGGAGAAGTAAATGTTGGTAGGTTGCTGCTGTTCTCACTAGCGTTGTATTCATGTTCGTGAAACTCGCGGAGACAATTCAACCTCATTTGCCTCGACAGCTTAAAGGGCAAAGTAACTAAAAAATCTTATGACCGCGACACGTTTTGAAAGACCATAAGTTCAAACAGTGCCTAAGTTTTCCAATCAGAAAAGGTAAACCTTACCATATAGGGCAAATTAAATGGTCGTCTATGTTAGCATCGGGTAAAAGCTCGCAGTTGAAGTGGCTCAATCCAGACATGTTGGCAAATACCACGGAAAAGGAGAATCAATCGAGAAAATATCCGGTCACTTTTCTTTGTCCACTTTAATGAACTCTACAAAACACACAGGGAAAAAGGTCTCTAGAGAATTGTGAAAACAATTGCTTAAGTTAAAAAGGCACTGTAGTGACACGTTGCTAAATCAATGAATTGAAAAAGCTCGTGTTCAATATACGGCCTAGTCCTCAAGGGACTGAGATCATAAGTCTGCAAACACAATAGGTAATAATAACAAAGGCTTTATGTATTCAAAAATGCTGTTTTCAAAACTAAATATTACAAAAGGCACTTTAGCGGCACGCTGATAAATACTTGAATTAAAAGAGAACTCTGCTTGAGCCTATAGACTCAAGGGAAAAGAACACAAGTCTCCCAACACAATAGGCAATAATAACAAAGGCTTCATTTATTAAAAAATACTGTTTTCAAGAATAAATATTACAAAAGGCACTTTAGCAGCACGCTGCAAAATCAGTGAATTAAAATTTAAGAAATATGAAAATGTGTTTTTCCAAAATAAATATTGCATGTCAGTTAATTAATCCTACTTTCATTTAAACTTCGGACTTAACGAAATCATACTGATAATCATATTGACGAAATAGATTGTTATAGACTCTAATGATGACCAATGTAGGAATGAAAAATACGAACGAAAACTAAATCACACATAAACTGTGAAGAGAGAAGGAAAAGAGCTAGGACTAAGTAACTGCCGATGGAACTTTATAAATACCAAAGTTAAGCTTTCTGGAGTCAGCATAATTTCTTTTAGAGACATCTTAAGGTAATCTGCATTTCATATCAATACTTTTTCGTTTGAAAAGGAAGCTATTATGATAGAGAATAAAGACAGTGATTTTGCTGATTATTAGATACTTATTACGAGTGTTTATTATCTTGTACCAAAGTTTCTAAGTCAACATGCAATTTTATTTTGTCAATGTACGTTATTTTACTGATATATTTTAATTATTTATTTTCGTTTTGATCAATTATATATTTCAATACCATAGGTTAATTTATCTGTGCTACAAATGACACGTTCTGCCCACGATCGGATTTTGATTTTGATTTTTGGGATTTTGATTTTAATTTTTGGGATTTTGATTTTGATTTTTTGGATTTTGAATTTGATTTTTAGGATTTTGATTTTGATTCTGCTCTGTGGGATTTGCTTGGAGTTGTCGAATTTTCTTATGATTTGATTTTGGGATTTTGATTTTGATTTTTTGGGATTTTTTTGATACGATTTTTGGGATTTTTGATTCGATTTTGGTGGTTTTTGATCCGATTTTGGGGGTTAGTTTGATTTTGGTGGTTTTTACTGTTTTTTTTTTTCGGTGTGATTGGATTTTAAGGGGTGCCCCAGGGTCGGCGAAGATCTCCTACTTCTCGCGTTTTCTTAAACGAAGAAGGAATGCCTACAGTCTACTAAAGGCAGACAATAATTTTTTTAACTGTGCTGAAAAAACCTGATGCTCCCAAAATAAGAACTTTCATTATATTGTAATTTTTGTTTTCATTTTTTTCATTTTATTGTTATTTTTTCTTGTTTTCTTTTTCTTTTTTTTCGTCTGCTGCTTGGTGCATTCTGCCAACCACATAATCTTAGGAAATCTAGGACGTTTGCAGTTCCACTAGCATATGAGTCTTAATAATTGTTTTTTCTTTCTTTCTTTCTGTCTGTCTGTCTTTCTTAAAGAGGAGCCTTGATTATAAAAACGAACCTCAATCGAATGATCGAGCCTCAAATGTCGAATGAGTAAATTACGCGTTATGCATATGCTGCCTGGTGCATCGATGTATGACATGCAGACTGCAGAATTTTTAACTTATATCGTATTCCCATTTCCATTATCGATAACTAACCGTAAACAGGCTGATATTCGGATTCGGAGTGATATTCAGGCTAACCAAATAATTTGCCAACCAAATAATCTTAGAAAATATAGGAAGTTTGCAGTTCCATCTAATAGAACGGAGAGATTCTCTCAGATTCACTCATTACCAGAACCCCACTAGCATATGGGGTGTAATAGTGATTCTTTTTCAACTTGCAGTATTATTCTGTAAGGATGAGGCAGAATGTAATACTTTAGAGTGGTGCTAGCATTCAAAGTATTTTGAGAAACATGCAAAAAAATCTCAAGACATTAACAACTTTTTAGTAAATCGTGAGTTGCAAACTAGCGGCAGTGACCTTCATGTAATAAATTTATATATCCCTCCCTTCCTTCCTCCTTACCTTCAGATCTCCATCCCTCCCTTCCTTCCTACCTGCCTGCCCGGCTACCTGCGCATGTCATTCTTCCTTACTTCCTTCCTTCCTTCCTTATTTCCTTCCTTGGCTTGCTTCCTTTCTTCTTCCTTACCTGCCACCCTATCTTACTTTCCACCTTCGAATTCCTTCCTTCCTTCCACTCTGGGCTTACTTCCTCCCTGCCTGCCTGCCTGGCCACCTTCCATCCTTCCTGCCTTCCTTCACTTCCTTCCTGCCTGCTTAGCTTTCTTCCCCTCTTTCTTTCCTCAATGCCCGGAGCCTCGGATTGTACGAACGAACCTCAATCGAATAATCGAGCCTCGATTAAAGAAACGAGCCTCGATTAAAGAAACGAGCCTCGATTAAAGAAACGAGCCTCGATTAAAGAAACGAGCCTCGAATGTCGAATCGAGCCTCGTATGTCGTGGAGTGGCAGAACGTGGTATCGTGGTCATTTTGTATCGAGAGCTTTTGACCTGGTTTACCAGAAACCGTGAATGATCCGATTTCCCTAACGGTTCCTTGAGACTGTAAGATAGGTCTTGGTCTCGTACTGTCCTATCTAAGCAAAATTCTGAAATTGAATGTCTTTTTACTAATAACGTAGGTATGTAGTAACACGTTTTTAATCCCGAATTAACATCAAACTTTCTGGCAAGATGAACAAAATCTGCAAATCGTCTGTGTCTTAAGAAATGACCGATGTGCAATTTTGCACTTAACCAACCGAAGATATGCTCTTTTTGCTGTAGTGTACTGGGGTCTCGGGTAGTTATGTAAACGCATTCAACGAATACTGTTGAAACACAACCGTTTAATCAAGCATGGCAAAACCCTAAAAAGCACATGGCAAAGGCAAATACTATGCTCATCTATCAGGTTTTCCTTCTAATCTGTAAGGTACCCAAATCCACGTATCATTCGTTCACTTAATAATAATAATAATGAACTTTATTTGAGTGTCAACTGTATCTAGCACTGACGTACTAATTGGGGACACTGTAAAGCACAAATCAAATCAAATCAAATCAAATGTTGGTTTTTGTGGAGAGGGGAAAACCGGTGAACCCGGAGAAAAACCTCTCGGAGCAGAGTAGAGAACCAACAAACTCAGTCCACATATGACGCCGGGGCCGGGAATCGAACCCGAGAAGGTATAAATATGCGGGGTTAGGACAAAAAACCAGTTTTTCACCAGTTTTTTCAATATTTAACCAAGAATTTAACAAAGAATTTATCAAGCCATCACCAACCCGCTACCAACCCGCTACCAAGCCATCACAAAGCCAGCACAAAGACTTAACCAAACCATCACCAACCTGCCTCTAAGGCAACATAAAACCTGACTATTTACCAGGCATCGCACCTAGGACAAAAAACGATTTCAAGATTTTGTAAATAAAAATGATTTTAGAATGAAATAAATTGCTATTTAAAAGAAGAAAATTAGTATAAAAAATGGATCAATTACAAAAATTAAATGTTGCACAACTTAAATGTATTGCTAAAGAGTTGGAAATTAAAGGAAGGTCTAGAATGTTTAAAGCTAATTTAATTAATGCGTTGGAAAAATTTACAGATGTGGATATTGATAAGTTAATTACAAAAGTTATTATAAAGTATAATTATACTTGTGCACATGGAATTAAAAATATTTTTGTAAAGAATGCGGAGGATCACAAATATGTATTCATGAAAAAATAAAGTATCAATGTAAAGAGTGTGTTGGGGCACAAATATGTATTCATAAAAAAAGAAAGTCTTACTGTATATTATGTGATGGTTCACAAATATGTGTACACAACAAACAAAAAAATTTTTGTAAAGAATGCGGAGGATCACAAATATGTATACATAATAAACAAAAGTCTCATTGTAAAGAGTGTTGAAAATTATGTTATGTAACCTTATTTAGGTTTCATAACAGAAGAACTTAACTAAATAGATATTTAAAAAGATAAAAGATAAAATAAAAAAAAAAGATGGATGACACAACAATTATTTTTAATTATTCAAATAAAAAAAGACTGGTTATTAATGATTTTATAGAGTCAATTAAAAAAGATTTGTTACAAAACATCTCAAAAAATCGTGGATTTATTAATAAAGATCGTGAAGTAATTGGTTTTGAGGTTTTTTGTAGCTATAAAGAAAACAATATATTTTCTTTTGATTTTTTAATGGATATGGATAAGGATGAAATATTTACTGACGAGTTCACAAGAAATTTATTATATGCTGCATATGAATTTGATGATTATGGGATTATTTATTATAATGAAAATGGAGATATTGATTGTGATGATGATTTGAATATTAAAGATTTTTTTATTTTTTCAATTAAAGTAAAATTATACACAGATGAATATAAGATATTACATAAAGAGAAATTTTATAAAAACTTATTTGATGATTTAATGCCAATAGCATGGCATCCAAGTAGGTATTTAGATTGGTGTATTGATGTTGAGGAGTTAAAGTTTTTGAAAGAGTTATGGGGTGAAGATTAATAATATTATATATTTATGTTATATAACTCAATAAATGGTTACATAACAAAAAATTTATCTAAATCTTAAACTTAAAGTCATTGGAGATCCTCCTAAATCAATTTTTTTCCATTCAGAGTCTAATATTGCTAAATCAAAATGATTTATTAAGGTATCATATTTTTTAACTGGAATTGTTGGATAATCTTTTGAGGGTATGTTTGCTAGTAATTGTGAAGGGGAGAGTTTTAAAAGTTCTGAATATTTATTTTTATTCATATATGAAAACTTATTATCCACTATACTACACATAAGTTTTAATGGTTCCTTAATCCTAATATTTATTGGGTATAATTTACCAGTATTTAAAATTTCAGGAAGACCCAAAGAAACTTGTAAACCTTTAGTAATTTTAATGTTGAATACTTTATTAGAAAATAGATAATCAATAGTATCACCTCCAATTATTGATATATTTGATCCCTTTTCACTATTAGAAATTATTGATTGAATATCGAGAAGTGAATATGTTCCAGGTTTTATTATTATGAGGTCCCTATCCCTTTCATCAGTTATTCTTTCTTTATCTTTAAAAGTAATCAATCTTTTGGTTTTTATATTACAATCAAGTAGTTGTAATTCACTAACATATTTTATTGGTGGATCTAAATAAATCCTTGTTTCAGAATCATACATTGTAATACTGAACATATTGTTTTGATTACATTTTATTCATCTTTAGATTTATATAATCAAAACATTAGCGAAATAAAAACCAAGATAATCCACCTCCTAAAATCATAAATAATATAAGATTAATTTGATGCGAATTTGTATAATTATTTTCTTGTTTAATTTCATCTTTTTCTGTTTTAATTATTTGTTTTGGCTTGTTTTCAGTTTTATAAGGTAATAAAACTTTTGAAGATCCTAAACTATGACTTATTCCCACAGTTTTTGTTTCAGTATTTAATGAATTATTTATTCCAAATTTCATATTTTCAGTTGCTTTCATTAGTTTGTTATTATATCCTACCACACTTTCTGTATTTATAATCATATTACTTGGCATCAACCAAACCCCAGGCGCTACAGCTAAATCAAGCCGCATTTTAGTTTGATAAACGGATTGTTGATAATTTTTAACTGAATTAGAAATATCATTCTCGATTACACTACTTTCAAATAAAGATAAGAATTCTTGCTGAGTTTCTACTGCTCCACCCCCATCCCCCACAATTGAGTTTCTAGTATTAACTTGTGCCCCCAATATACAGTAAACAAAAGCTTCAGCCGATCTATTTAATCTGCCTAAACCAGCTTTTGTTAATCCATATCCACTTTCTGGTATGAAACAAGCATATTTGAAATCAGCAAATTCAATATTGCGAAGTAATGAGATTAAATTACCATCTATTTTCTTCCCTCCATCATCAGAAAATTTTGCTGCTTCACTGGGCCATATATTAGCTTCAGGATCATAATTTCTTATAATTCTAACATTTTGATCTCCTCCTCCTTTTCCATCAGTTGCTCCAGTTGGTTTGTATCCTTCACCGTAATTAATGTATACATCTCCTAATCCTGAGTTTGCACCACCTTTCCATCTAAAGTCTGCCAAAGGTTTATTCAATCCCTTAAAGTCTTGATTATTACTAAGACCAAATTCTGCGCACAATCTATTATATGCTAATTTGTTATATGGATTATTTTTTAAAGAAAAAGTTTGTTCGCCCGGTAATGGTAATCTCATTTCATACAATATTCTCCTTATTGTGAAATATACATGAAACTTTATAAAACTACTAATAACTTTAGGATAATTTAAACTTTCAATAAGGCTTACACCGCATCCAGATGTTGCGCACCATACTGCCATATTTAATTGTTGAGGCCAATGATTAATATTAGGTTTATTCAACCAACTTCTACTCTCTTTTCCACTATAAAACGATATAACTTGAGATTTAAATATGTTTCTCATAGGAGGTGAAGCGAATTTTTTTGTATCTGAAACATATATATCCAAAAAGATTAACATTTTTGTTACATCGGGAGCGAATTCATCGAATTTAAATGCTGGTATTGGATATGTTTGATTTGTAATTGATAAACTTTTTGGAAATGAACCAACCTTAACTTTATTTTCTAACCCTAAATCTTGCCATAATAATGTTTTCAAATTATTAGAAAGATTTTCAGTCCAGGTTTTCCCAGAAGGATCATCATTTGACATTATTATTGTTCCATTAACTTTCCACTTAATATATCCCCCAAATGAATCATTAATAAATGTAAATTTATCAAGGTTAACATTTGGATACCTAGTTTTGAAATCGTCCAATAACATCTTATTCTTTGTGTTTCAATTAATCTGATCTTTAGATTAAGAATAAGATGTAAATTCAATTAACCTCTTTTCTAATCCCCGCAAAACAATTGCAGCCCACATCAGTTCTTTCATATGAAATTTTTAATGAGCGGGATTGGTTAATTCTTTTAATAGATCTGAACGAACGTCTCTTCTTATCTGTGACATGTCCAAGTTTTTTTCTGTATATCTATTAAATTTTTGTCTAACTTGAAGTTTTAGTTTTTGAAACTTTTCGAGTTCAGCTAAAATTATAGAAAATTCTTGATCTGATATTTTATTATCTTTCAAAGCCTTTGAAACCAAATCGTTTATTGTGTTTAATTTTGATTTTGCTATTGCAGCGGTTTGTTCATGTTTACTAACTTTATTTGAAAGTCTTTTTGATGCATATCCAAATCCAACCGATAATCCACCAAAAACTCCACCGACAACACCTAAAGGAACACCAACAACGGCACCAAAACCAGTAAGAGAAGTTCCTAACCCGCTTGCGGATAGAATAACTGAAATCAATCCTCCACAAACACTTATTTTTGTAAATATTCCTCTTGCTCTATTGTATTTTTTTCTTACATCTTCGTAATGTTTAATTTCTCTCTCAAGATTTTGTAATACTTCGCTTGATTTTTGCAATCTGAAAATAATTGGATCAACATTATTAGGTAGTTGAGGATAAATTTGATTGTAATCTGTCATATTGTATTTTACTGAACGTAATGATATCTTTAGACCTACTTTCTCTTATTTCCACCTTTCATTTGTTCAACAAAATATATAACAACGGCCATTATCAACAACCATGCGTTCTTACCTAAAAAGCTAATAACTTGTCCTGCTGTTTTAAAAATAAAGCTAACTATTGCACCTATCATTCCTGGTAATATTTCACCCAGTTTTTTACCTATAGTTTTCAATCCATTTCCAATACCTTTTCCCAAAGTAGATAAACCCTTTGAAAGATTAGAAACTATAACCCCAATTACTAAACCAACAGCACTCACAACAGCAAAGACTGTAAACCCATACTTTTTGAATATAGCTTTAACACGATCACGCAATGTCATTCTATTTTGTATTCTTTCTATCTCACTCTCATCGTTTGTTATATCTTCATCAATTTCAGTAGTTTTTCTATTTATATTTTCAATCTCGTTAATTTCCTCGGGCGTTTTAAGCGGCTTATCATCAAGGAATTTCCTCCTCTCTGCCATTTTATTTCGTGTTTCCTTTTTATTTGTAATTTTATTATAAATATCTTCAACAACATCTTCTGCTCTTTTACCCAAAGCATTTTTTAATTGATCAGAAGGTTTTTGATATTTATTTTTAACATTTCGTAATTCACCATCCAAAAGAACATATTCAGCAGCTCCTCCTCTATTCAATTTAACAGCTGGAACTTTTATTCCTTTCCCTATATCTTTGAGAAATGTTATAAACCTTTCAAATTTTGCCCTCGGGTAGATTCTTTTAATTTCATCTTCAGCTTTTTCTTGTTCATTAATCTTTGAACCTAACAAAGATGTTTTTTCATTAACACCACCAAATGAAGTTTCTTCTTCTTCATCCTCATAACCAGGATTTTGAAAAGAAGTAGATGTGTTTGTAGTTGGTGATAAATAAATTGTATCATTATTATCATAATCATCTTTTGATTCATTTAGTTTAGTTGGATCTAAATCTTCTGGTAAATATCCTCCTTCTGCCATTATTTTTTTTACTCATCAGTAAGAAATCTTTAGATACTTTAGATACAAAAAATCAAAATTATAAATATTTAATAAATAAAATTAATTTTATCATTTAAAAAAATAAAAAGTATAAATAAAATGATTAATGAAAGCACGCAATTAACAAATATTAATAATTACATTCCAAAACAGCGTATGATATTTTCTAAACCAATTTCAGGAGAAGTTCCTGGAACAAAACCCAAGATTGAATTTAAAAGAATAAATATTTTTACAAAAAATGAAGATGGAACTGAAGGAGAACTTGTTATTCCAACTGAACGTTTGTATTCATATGGAGTTTCAGAAAATAGAAGCCAAGAAACAAATAAAGTTACGGGATATACTTTTCCTTTGTGTTTATGGAGTAAAGATGAGCCCACTCCCGAAGAGGAAAAATGGATTAATACTTTTAACGAAATAGTGGATTGTTGTATTGATCATTTGTTAGATAATAGAGAAAAAATTGACAAGTTTGAATTGGAAAGAAATGATCTTACAAAAACAAAGGGTGGTTTAAATCCTCTATATTGGAAAATGGTAAAAATTACAGATGAAAAAAACAAAACTTTTATGCGTAAAGCTGAGGGTCGAGGTCCAACATTATATGCAAAATTAAATTACTCAAAAAGAGAAGATAGGTTTCTCACAAAATTTTATAATATGAAAACCGATGAATTAATGGAATATAAGGATTTAATGAATAAACGCTGTCGCGCTGAATGCGCAATCAAAATTGAATCAATATTTATTGGCGCTCAAATAATTTCTCTTCAAGTAAAACTTTATGAAGCTTATATAGAACCAAAAATTGAAATTAAAAAATTGTTGGCAAAACCAAAATATGAGCCTGAAGTAAGTATTTCTGATTGTAAATCATTTGCTGAATTTATGGAAGAAGAACTAGATTCAGATAATGGAAGCCTTATGTAAACTCAATAATAAATAGAATTATGTTATATAACCAAATTAACGGTTACATAACAAAAAAATAATGTTATTTAAAATAATTTACTAACCGCATAACCCAACGCCAACATTCCTCCTCCAACATATAACATTTCGCTATTCTTTTGATCATCGCTTGGTTTATAATAATCTGAAAATTTTGGTTCTTGCATTTGACTATATAATGCAAATTGTTCATTTGTTTTTGAAATATTTTTTGATGCTTGATATTTTTCATCTTTTTTCTTAATTTTCCAATCCATTAGTTTTTGTCTTTTTTCCTGATATTCTGTGTAATCTCTTTGATATTTTTCCATTGCTTTATCGTGTCTTATTTTTTCTGTATCGGTTTTATTTCCCGATAAATATTTTGCTAGATATGATCCTCCAACAAATGCTGTTGAGTTTAATACTGCTCCTCCAACCATCATTGCTATTGATGCAAGTGCCATTATTATTTATTAATTTGGTAAAATCTTTTGTTCCTCTAAATATGTTTTTAGATACATACTTCCAGACAATACAGCAACCCATTTTGCATAATTTGTAATACTTGAAGATGGATCGTTCAAAAATGATTCTTTCATAACTTTTTTAGCAACATAGCCAACTCCAGCTCCTAATCCGATAAGTACCGCAGAATCAGTAACAGTTTTCACAAGTTTATTTTCGCTTGACATAATTTTTACTAAATCAGTAAGAAATCTTTAGACCCTTTTAGGTCACATCATTCCAATTTTTGGTCTTTCTGTTGATTGCGGTATTTTTGATGGTTGGGGGTTTATTGGCTGTTGTATTTGAGGAACTTGAGATAAATCAGGTATTCTGTTTTTATAATATCTCATAAACATATCAAATGCTGTAAAACCTATTCCAACAATTGATAATACAGTTGTAAAAGATAGCTCTGGTAGCCACGCTTTATTAGATTCATTTTCTGTATTTTCATTTTGATCTTGTTCCCTTTTCATTTGCTCTGCATTCCGTTTGGTCTCCCTTGCCAATGCTTCTTTTGCTTTTTTATTATATTCTGCTAATTTTCTACCAGCTGCAACTTTTTTTGGATCTTTTTCTTTATTTTTTGATGAATTAACTTCTTTAGGTGGTTCTCTAGTAATTTGCTCAACAGCTTCTTTTCCTCCTTCAGTTTGTTCAGACATTATTATTTAGATATCATAAATAAGTCTTTAGACCTGCTTAGTTTACAGTATCAACACCTTCATAATTTTGCTCAGTTATGTTAGAATTACCTGATTTTTCACTTGTAACTTGTTGTATTTTACCTATTTTAACATGTTTAGCAACCTGAAATAGCCCGCTAGCAAGTGCTGCCAATCTTCCTGCTTTTAATGCTAATAGCCCCACAATGTTTGTTAGTTCACGATTAACTAAATCATCCTTCTTCAAATCATTACAAAGAGATTCTATATCATCAACCGGAACTAAATATGAAATAAGTTTAGAAATTAGTTGAAGAGATGAATCTACCAACCCGCCGTTAATTTTCTTTCCCATTACTGCTTGATAACGATTAAAATATTTTTCTACATCTTTTTCTGATAATTTTTTTATATCACCCAGGCTCATTTCAACCCCCAGATATTCCTTTGTTGTTCCAAGCGCAGAGAGAATTGCAAGAGATTCTTGTTTTATTTCAAGTTCATCATTATCTTTTACCTCTGTCTTTTCTTCAATGTAATCTTCAATTTCTGTCATCTTTTTTTAAATTACTTCAGGAATCTCTAAATAGCAATTAAATGGGTGACGTAAAGATAAACACAGTCTAGAATATTTTTCGTTTTTCAGGAGTTTAACAAACTTTTTACTAGTTTCATAATCCATATCTCCTCCATAATCTTCAAAAAACATCTTCATGCCTTTTTGCGATGGATTATGAAAAGTAACAACGCAGGCAACATTTTCTCGGAATGGTTTTGCTATTGATGTTAATTGCTGAGTTAAAACCCAAACCGATAAACCATGATGTCTCCCAGAGAATGCTAAATCTATAAACTTGTTTGATCGTTTTTTCAGATCATTAGATACTGCACAATCATCTAAAATTATTAATGTATTTGTTCCAGAAAAAAAAGTTTGACAAGCACTTAATAATTCATTAATCTCATCAATATTACTTGAATCAGGTAATAATACATAGAAATGTTTATCTCCTCGAGCAAAATTATGATATGTTTTATTTTTATAATAAGTGGGACATATTAGAACAATGTAATCAAAAAGTTTTATGAATGGGCCTCGAAGCTGATCAATTAAATACTTTGTTTTACCGCAATTTGTTGGCCCAGTTATAATACAATGGAATGGTAATTTTTCTCGTAGTTCTTCCATAATTTGTATCATAACTAAAGGTTTTTAAGTTAGTACTTTATTGATCGTAAAGATGAATTCATAATCTCCATCATTGCATCAGCCACAACAAACATATGACATGTTACAGTTCCAGATCCGCTTTGTTTTCGTTTAATTTCTATTTTTACACCATCGTGTGTATTATTTAGAGCTATTCCTCCACCATGAATACCATTATCTGGGTGAGTTCTCGTATCAACCCAAAGAGCAAACTTATCAGCATAAAAATCCTTTTCTTTCAATGAAATTTGCAAACCATCATCTCTATGAAAGCGTTTTTTCACGGATTCCCAAAGATCTGATGGAATCATCCCTCTAGAGTATATTCGATTTGGAACACCATCAACATCAATATTTACAGAAGATATACCCGGGTTATAAAAATTTTCAGAATCCCTTGATCCTGCAGCTTGTGGTAATAAAAACAAACATAATATTCCAGTCATTGATCTTCTTGGTAAATTAATATGTTGATTAATAACACCATCTCCACCAATTGAAAATGTAAAAGTTTTATGTAAAGTAATATTTTCATAAAAGAATCCTTTACCAACTTGATATGTTGATTGCGCCTCTCTTGATAAGTATTCGCTTGAAATTGAAGAATATTCCAACTCTAAGTTTTTGATTGAATATGATGGTGTTTTAGTTGTATCAGAATAAATAAGAATATTATTAATTGGAGCTAGTGTAATCTCAAATATTAAATGATTTTCCAATGCTTTTGGATAAAAAACTCCATGATCGTTTAAAATTGGGTGATTTATTGGTATTCTATACTTTGTACCGTGAACATTAGCGAGAGCAACTTCTTTTACATCTTGTGTTTTTGCATCACCAGCTTTTGTTCTAAGTTTTCTAATATTTAGAGAAGAAATACCTTGTTTTAATTTATCTTCTCGCTCTTCTTCGGTTAAAAATAAATCACTATATGTTTGAAATAGATCATATCTTTGCGTATCTTGTAATGTTTCACCACCAAAAAGAACTTTTAATCTGGACACAAGATTACTTCCTAAATTATTAACAACCGTATTATTTGCATGACCCTCAACATCTAAATCAAATAGAAGAGATACACTTCCAGGTACAATAACCAAATTCTCAGAAAGTTTTGGAATATTTATGTATAATGTTTCGCCCGGGCTGGCTGTGGATGGATTTAGAGTAATTCTATTTAATGTTGATTCCGCTTTCAAACCAAATGGTTCTTTTGGAATTCTGTTTGGATTAATTTTTTCAGACGTCATTGTAATTTATAAGATACTTTAGTTAATCTTTAAACCCATTTGCTCTATTATTCTCTAATTTGTTAATATGTTTTAATAACTTTTCTCTCGCACTGGGGATTAAAATCAAAACATTAAAAATATCATCACCATCTTCCATATCTAGAATTTTTTTAATGATAATTTTTTTCATAATGTTAATTTGATATCTTGAAAAAATTATTTTTTCTTCCTCCATTTTAATTTATAAGATACTTTTGTTAATTTTTAAATGAATAACGAAAATATACTTTTAAAAATATATTATTCAGATGGGGGATATTGGAAAGGATATTCTGCGATTAATAAATTAGCTGAAAAAGCAAAAGTAAGTGAAGATTCAGCAAAACAATGGTTACAAAAACAAGCAATATGGCAAATATATCTACAAGCTCCTAAATATATACCTAGACCTCACTGGACTGTAGATAAACCTAATAAGATTCACCAAGCAGATTTATTATTTTTACCTCATGATAGGGTTGGAAGAAAAACATATAAATACTTATTAGTTGTTGTTGATGTTGCTTCTAGATATAAAGATGCTGAACCATTAACAACAAAAGAAAGTAGGGAAATTTCAAACGCTTTTGAAAAAATATATTCTAGAAGGTTAAAATATCCTAAAACATTAATGGTTGATCCTGGAAAAGAATTTATGGGTGAGGTTACAAAACTTATGAATTATCATAATGTTAACATACAAAGAAGTGAAGCTGGAAATCACAGAGCACAATCATTTGTAGAAAACACAAATAAAATATTAGGCGAAAGAATATTTAGTCATCAATATGCTCAGGAAATGATCAGTTATGATCGATCACGAGTATGGGTTAAAAGATTACCTAATATTCTAAAAACTTTGAATAATACACCAACTAGATTAACCGGTAAAGAGCCCGATGATGCTATAAAAATGAAAGAGGTTGATATTGAAACTAAAAATTATAAGCGGATTGTTGGTCCTGGCGAGGTTAGATTACCTCCTGGCGTTAAAGTTAGATATTTATTATCCCCTGGCGAACTAGAAGGCGGTGAAAAAAGACGAGCTACAGATCCCATTTGGAGTATAAAAATTTATAATATTTCAAGAAGTGTGATTTCACCTAATCAGCCGGTTTTATATTATTTAATTGATGGTCCTAGGCGGGGTTTTGTAAGGGAGGAATTACAGGTTGTTCCTTATGACGCCGAGTTACCGCCAGATTCTGTTTTGGTAAGATAATGGCCGATTGCAAAAGTATGTATTCCATCTTCTTTAATTATTCTCTTATCATCATTAGCGGATAAAGCCACTTTATTAACTGTTTCACTATAAACATCATGTAATCTGCTTCTAATTACTTTCATCTGCATGTATTTTTCTTCACCGCTTTTTAAACATCTATTATAATCTTCATGCTTTATTTTATTTTTTACAACTGACTTCTTCATTCCCTTACATTTCTTTTCTTCTTTACCTTCATCCATTAATATAGAGTATAGCTTTGGTCTTAGACCAACAAATTCTTTTATCTGTTTTCCACCAGCTTCATCTTTGAACATATTTATAACTTTTTTATTTACACCAGTCTCTATACCAGATTTATGGTTTTTAGGAAAGTTGCTTGTGTCAAACTTATCCCTAACATCTGGACTAATATCTTTGAAGAAATCTGGAGTTTCTATTTTATATACAAGAGAATCAGTGTCTGTCATAAGTAATTCAGCTTTTTCACCATATTTTTGTTTGATATAATTATAATGAAAATCATACATTACTTTTTTACTCAAATCTAGAATACATGCGCCTAAATAAACAGGCTTATTGAATACTATCTGTTTTTTCTTCATATGAATAGCAACCAGATTTTCATTAAATATAGTTCGATGATGAAAGTTTGGTTTTGTTGCTAATTTTATTGCATCTTTTTCATTTGTAACCAATCTAACATCAACTCTATTTCTAATGTTTTCCATTGTTTTACCAAATACAGAGTTATTCATTAACTTGAAGAAATCTTTTTCAAAGTCATTTTTTGCTTTTGATCTTAGATTAGTATTCAAATCAATGTATGGTTTCAACCATGCAGACTCTTCAAATTTAATACCTCTATGAATCTTTGTTATTTTTAATCCCAAACTTTCATAAAGTTTTAGTATTTCATGATGAACTATATACTTTACCTTATTGTTTAGGTTTGGGATTAATTTGTCCACCTTATTAACCTTAATTCTCTCTGGAGCTAGAGGATAATCATTATGTAAATCATGTAGGTGATGTGGATATTCTAAATCAACCTCAAGTTTACAGGGAATATTTTTCCAGTTTTTAAGCTCTTCTTCTTTCATCCAACGAAAACCATGGGTTGGTAGTTGTTTACTCATTGCTCCTCCATATAAGTTATTTGCATCTAGATATATAATATAATTTATCAGATCTTCAGGATTAAAGTTTTTAATGTATGGGTTATTAGCTTTTGCATATCTATTAGATATCTGAGCTACACCACCACGCACTCCGCCCTCAAACATATGTAACATGTCAACATCAGATAGTAACTCTAATCTTACTTTAGTTAACTTTTTTGCTGCACTAAAAGCTAATCCTGGTGATGTATAATATTGTGCGGGATCTAATCCATAATTCTTTTTACAAACATCCCTAAAGTTTTCGAACACATCTGCTAAAAGTAGTACATCAGTCTCAAGATAAAGATCATGATAATCCCTCATAGTTTCCATATTGAATGTATCCCAAACCTTTTGTGCGTGTTTATAATCATATTCTGTTATATTTTCATCGTTTAGTATTGAATAGAATGCATCCTTTGGCGGAAGTTTTGTTTCATTTAGTTTATCAATGGCGTCAAAATGATCGTATGGATATACACCCTTTCTCATCAATAACTTTAATTTTTCACCTTCATAAAATCTTTTCATTATTTTTAATTTATTATCCATTGGTGAAATACACTTACTTTCAGATAAAATACAATTCTTACATTTTCCACATCTATCATCCCCCTTATAATGAATAATTTTTCCATCTTCTTTATATCTCTTAATACAATCCCCTGGTTTGCAAGCCCCACAATTTCCACATTTTGTTATATTTTCAACTAAACTGTTAAGACTGGTTTGCATAAATTTAAAAGAATCTAAGAATCTTATTTTTCTCTTTACTGGTTTTAACTTTTGTGTTTTTCTATCAATAAATTCGTCAACCACAATCTCCTTTGAAAAAGAAATATATTTTTCCTCATTATTAGGAATGCATTCTATTTTTCCTTCTGTTATACCAAGACTCTTTACAAAAAGATGTGAATCATATCCTGATAGATTGTGGAAAAAAACTGGGAAGAACTTTGGGATTTTATAATTTAAATTACATTCATTATGTGCCGCACCTCTATACTTTCCTGTAAGATGGCAGTGGTCTATTACCTTATCTTCTCCTAGTTTTTTCTCACATATATGGCAATGAGTTGCATTTTCATAATCTTTTTTATCCATTTCTAGCATATTCTTCTTATCATAATAATAAAATTTTTTGCTATTTGGCTTTATATAATTATTATAAACTTCCTTAATTTTTTCCTCTAATTTATCTGTAAACATTTTTCCTATATCTTCATCTGGTGATTTAGCAGTGTATTTCACAATAATAGGATTAAATAATATATCATCAACACACTTTATTACAAAGCAGTAGCCGGATGGTATATGTTTCTGATATTTTTCTGTAAAAGAATTTTCTTTATCTTGTGGGTATTTGGGTAATTTATATGTATAACATTCAAAGTCAGCATATATAACAACTGGTACTCTCATTTTTTTGAAGAATTCATTAAATTCAATAAACGCTGGACTGCCATCTTCATTTTTTGGTAAAACAGTCTTAACTGCGCCATATTTAGTACAACTTTCCATGTGTTCATTTAATGAAAATTCTGTTGGGAAATGGTTGTAACATCTGCGACAAAATTTCCGGTTATGTTTGTTTTTTTCGACTTGAGATGAAACAAGTTTATTAAAATCGTTTATGAAAATATAATGGCTTTTTCCTTCCTCATTAGATATTAAAAGTAATTCAATTAAAGTTCCAGTTTCTTTCTTACTTATATGCAAAGGATAAACCATCTCTTTACCAAAACCATGTATGTTAATCCTATATTCTGGATTTTGCTTTTCAAACTTATCAACATCTTTTAATTTAAATGGAAACTCAATCCCATCAAAGTTTAATTGCTTAGATAATTCCATCATTTCTTTAGTTATTCTCTCTGGGTGAACATCTTTTTTGTAAATATATTTCATTATATATACCATTATTGCCCACTTAAAACATTCTTCATCTGAAATATTTTTAGGATTTATAGTTGCCTTTCTATTTGCTAATATTTCTGGTGTAGGAATATATGAACTAGCAGCAAGAGGCTCAAATGGATCTAAATGTATATCAAAATATTCAACGCTATCAAATTTCCATCCTGATTTATTCTTCTTGAATTTCTCAAATTTCTCAAGAATACAATCCGTCATTTCATTATACAAATTTGAGAAATCGGTTGATTCTGTAATAATTTCTTCCTCCGAATGAAAATAACCATATGTTTCTTCAATTCGAACTAATAATAAAGACTTTTTTATAAACTTACAAGTTAATATAAATTTTATCTTAAATGGTTTATTTTGCTTATTAATAAATTCAATAACTTTTTGCTTAATATTTCTAATAAACATCCTTTCACCTTCACCTCTTTTTCCATTAATCCTATAAGTTTTCATAAATCCTCTAAAAGCTGTTTCTATTTCCGCAGGTTTATAATCTTTATCAGTTTCTTCTATTTGCTGATCAGTATTTTTAATCGCTTGCTTTGTTTTTAGTCTTGCTCCCTCCTTCTCATAATCCCTATCATTTTTTGAAGTAGATTTAGTTGGTTTTGTTTTAGACCTTGCTCCCTCCTTCTCATAATCTCTTTTAGGTTTTATTTTTTTTGGTTGATTTTTCGCGGGACGGGTTTCATTTACTGTTTTATATCTTTCTATAAATTTTTTAGCTAGTTCTTCTGTTTTATTTTTTACATTTTCAGGAATATATGGTTTCACAAAATTCCAAAACTTATTTAATACATTTCCTAAAAAAGGAGTTTGTTTTGTATTTTTAATCGTATCTTGTTTTATTGATGCTATTGGAATGGGCGGTGGGGGTCTTTTTGGTTTAGGTTTATTTATTATTGGTTGATTTGGTGGTGGTGTTCCTGGTCTATAAGGATCTGGTGAGCCGGGCGGTGTTCCGGGCATAGGCGGTGGTGGAGGTGGTCTTGTTTGTTCTTCATTAGTTCTTTGTCTTTGTCTTTGCCTATAATTTTCCAAATCTTCATTTGTATTTATTCCCATTTCTCGCAACGCTTCGATTTTTTGCGCCTTTCTCATACCTGTTCTACCTGGTATACGCAATTCTTTTACAATTTGTTTTAATTCAACGTCTTTCAATTGATCCATTTTTTATACTAATTTTCTTCTTTTAAATATCAATTTATTTCATTCTAAAATCATTTTTATTTACAAAATCTTGAAACCGTTTTTTTGTCCTAGGTGCGATGCCTGGTAAATAGTCAGGTTTTATGTTGCCTTAGAGGCAGGTTGGTGATGGTTTGGTTAAGTCTTTGTGCTGGCTTTGTGATGGCTTGGTAGCGGGTTGGTAGCGGGTTGGTGATGGCTTGATAAATTCTTTGTTAAATTCTTGGTTAAATATTGAAAAAACTGGTGAAAAACTGGTTTTTTGTCCTAACCCCGCATATTTATACCTTCTACCCGGGACACATTGGTGGAAGGCGAGCGCTCTCACCACTGCGCCAACCCTGCTCCCTTCATCCGTTATATAGCTGTAGATTGGTTCTACGTGAGAAACGAAGTGAAGTGAACAAATTTCTAGCTTTGGCACCAACCATCTGGTTGAAACACACGTTAGTTTTCCAACCGTGAAGTGATATCCCGCGTTAAGTGACAGACACATATTTTTAAAATAATGCCCACGCTGACTCAATGGTCTTTTTGTAGCTACTGCGCGTGCGCGAGTAGCTACAATGCTATCGCGTTTGACTGTCCTAGTGTCCACTTTCCGGCTTTGCTTCAAGTCTTGTTCAACTTCATTCGCGAGCGCGTGGTATGATGAGTAGTCAATTTGATAAATATCGGATGTCGATGGACTTAACAGGTTTTGCCAAAAAAGCCTGCTTATTTAGAGATTTTATTACTTGGAATGCGGTAGTACGTCTTTTTTCGAAAAAAAAAATAAAAAGTAGAGTAACCGGTGGATTTTCTGACCAGTTAAAAGTGCGATCTCTTTCCGTGAAAATATCGACATTTAAGATTGCTTTAACCAAGGCCTATAGCACCAAAACAAGTACTGTTGACTTTGTTCTGTTGACATTGTTAGCGTTACAGTTGTTAGAGTGGACATTGCATCCTTGACATTGTCAACTCAGTTAACGTCCCATAATCCAGAGAAACAAATCAAGTTCACATTGGCACTCACATTGTTATTGTTAAAGAACTAGAGATATTTCTTTAAGCCCATTGAACAAATAGTGACAGTTTATGGAAATTCCTCTTTGGTTGCAAGACATCATGTGATATGACTAGTGAAAACACACGACAATCATTTGCATGATGGTGCTATTTGACTTTACTGGAACTACCAGAATACATGATGAAAAACAAATAACTGTTTTAATACAAAACTAGACGCTCTCGGGAGCGTTCACTCGGGCTACACTTTATAATACGGCTTCGAACAAACGTGAATGTCAGTTTACGCCTAAGGTTTGTATATGTTGTATAAATATAGCTGGTTCCACGACCGCAAAAAACCTACCAGACTGTATGTCGCACCGTAATTCTTGTCGACGTCGTGTTTAAGCTCAGCGATTTTATCGGAAATTTCAGTGATAATTGGGTTTGTTTACTAATCGGATTAATGTTGACCAGTCAGCTTTCTTGGTTCCCACGGTAGAAAAACAATTGTGAAACTGGATGCCATTCATCGTGATTCCAAGTTATCGAAGGCGAAGAGGGCGTCGATAAAACCAGGAACATGGTACATTCCGGAACATCCCGAAACATCCCTGAACATCCCGGAACATGAAAAAATGTTTAAAATTTAAAAAAAAATAATGGCAAGAAATAAATAAGACAATAAATATAAACATAACTAAAGAGCCCAAAAAATAAAACTAAAGAAAGAAAGAAATTGGCTTGTAATATGAATGAAAAAAAGCGAGCGATGGGCAATTGGGTTCATGCAACTGACCGCATATGAGTGAAGGCTCCAATACTTTCCCGCCAACTCAGCTCACGATCACATGGAAAGCAAACAAATAAGAAAACTTACTTATACTGGTCAGAGTCCCATATTTTCCTGCCGATCGCCGCCATCTTAGTTTTGTACAGCGAACGAAACGAGTACACGTCCCTAGGGGCATTTGGAACTCTCCCCAGATTTCGCTCGCCATGAGAAACCAAGATGGCCGCAATCACCATCTAAAAATCGGGGACTGTGAACAGTATAGTATCTACCACCAATATAAATCTTTCCTTTTAAATCCAAAGCCAGTAGTCCCTAAGCTCTTGTTAAATGGATAACCGTTATGATTCTGTCTTGATTCAAGGCAAGCCATTACTGGAGGTGGCTGGGTGAGGAAAGCTTAAAAATTCCCCTCTTCGCAACCCAATCTACTATATTTTAAAGAGGCGAGCCCTCAATCATGACTATCATTTGCATGGAACTGCCCTCACTCGCCCAGCAAATCAATTCCGACCAAGAGAGGATAAAGCTTCATCCTCTCGTGATTCCGACAAAATATTGTTTTCTTATACAAGGAGAAGATACCAGATTCATTTTCTTTCTTTATTTTTCGTTTTTATTTTATGTATTTATGTCTATTTTCATTATATATAATGTATATTTATTGTCTTATTTATTTCTTGCTATTATTTTTTTATGTTCCGGGATGTTCCGGAATGTTCCATGTTCCTGATTTTATCGACGCCCAGGCGAAGAAGCGATATGTGGGAAAAACAACAATTTTACTTCTCAATCAAATATACTATTCCACACAACCACGCAGGAAAAAAAACTTGAGTTTGAAAAAGAAAAGAATCCAGACATGATTTTGAAAAGAGGCCCGAGGGAATTCGGGCTGACAAACATATTCTCCGAGTTAATAGCTTTGTTAGCCGTTTTACCAAGAACTCTATTATAAACAATCAACAAGTTCAACTGATTTAGAAACAGTCTTAAATAACATTATGTCTCGCAATCCTTTGTAACGTCAACCGTTTCACCTGCAAGCGTAATCAAACTTTGAGCGTTCTCACGCTTTTGCAGTCACGTCTTCGTTTTGCAACTACTTTCCGCGCGACCACGCATGAGACAGACCGTAATTGAGAAAACATCATCCAAAAATGCTACCAAAATTTAAATTAGATGAAAAAAATCCTTATAACCTCCTTTATTCGTGTAATGTTGTCTTGCACAAATTGTTGACTCGCGGCATCCAACGACGCGTCTGTCTTGTCGCTGTACAAAATTCGTGTATCAACTTCAGCTTTTTGAGCACTCCAACGAGAAACCCGAACATACGCAGAGTACACATCTTTCGCATCCAACATCGATGGTGCAATAACTTGATGACCTCGTGCTCAGCGTCGTTTTCATAATAGCAATACCCAAAGGCCTCTGTGGGTAGTCCGATTTGCGACGTTGTCGATAGATAGATAGACTGATAGACCGAAAAGGTAAACCTAGACTCGGGCTACCTGTGGTAGTAGCCCGAGTAATTAAATCAAATAATGGAAGAAAATATCTTACTGTGAATTAGACTTTTCAACCAAATCCATTGGTCTTCTTCGGTGACCTAGTCACGTGACGGCGGAGCAGTATTTGACTTAATTTTGTATTAATTGAAGTATCTGGATAACTGACAACATTCATTTTCACGAACAAACTGTTTTATTTAGAATTTTATTGCCTGTTTTAAAAATAATACAACAATCAGCACTATTCAGGTTACCAAAAAGTAGGAATAGCATTTTGGTATTTTAGTCAAATGACGCCAACTCAAAACGCGCTATGTGTTTCATCGAAAATTATACCACAAGCTATTTATTTAACCACTTCAATCGACCATTATAGCCATAAGCGCAAGCGTCCCTTGGCTACCAGCGTGCAGCAGGAACTCGTTAGGGATTTTGTATTAAATAGTGCGCTACATGCCGGTAGACGAGGGTATGATGTCCAATGACAATGACAATACTATATAAAAAACACGTTTATTATCATTATTGTCAACAAAGTTAAA
The DNA here is from genome assembly GCA_949710005.1 of Ricordea florida. NCBI lineage: Eukaryota > Metazoa > Cnidaria > Anthozoa > Corallimorpharia > Ricordeidae > Ricordea > Ricordea florida. The sequence continues at coordinate 4,002,719 of OX453277.1, read as the reverse complement.
TAACCGTTCTGTTTTATGCTCCCTTACTTTAGTCTCGCTAAAGAACTAAAACCTAAGGTTATTTACAGTCCGTAAACCTTTTATTTACAGTCTGTGATCAAAATAACGCCTTGCATTAGTTTCGAAGCTGTATGCAGCCTGGGCTGCCAATTTGTTACATGTTTGTTTGTGAAAACATCAATACAAATGTTCAATTTATTTATGTGCAAGCTTGGTATTCTAGTTATCTTATAGCACGCCCCTCGTTCCCCCCCCCCCCCGACATTCCGTTATTCAGTGAAGATATAATTCATACCATTCTAAAAACACGCAGTAGCTACATGCACGCCTTGCAGCCCTATTTTTTAAAGAATGTTATCAAGTCCAGATGTTGATCTGATTTTTTCTGGTCAACAATTACAAGCGTGGAAAATAGTTAGCACCGTCGCTACTATTCTGAAACTTGCCATTTTCTACTAATTAAAAAAAAGAAAACAAAGAAAAAGGAAATAGCTTTTCGTACCTATCTTCAATTCATGCGACTCTTGAGTTATCAGCAAATATGCAAAAGAAAAAAATGCAGATAATGATCATTAACGGCACCACCCTTTTTCATGCCCAAAATGCTGGAAATCGCATTTCCGAGCTTTTATATTTTAAAATTTCCTGGGGAATCATTTGTTAGACCAGGAGCCCATCACCATGGGCTCCTGCTTAGACCCTATCCTAGAAGAAAGGGGCCTAGCGCTCTATTCGTGGTCACAGTCGCCAGTACGGTTGGCTTCTGAGTCGCCTACTCCACCTCCACGGCAGCCCCCTATGTACAACCTATTGACACACATGATATTAGATCTTTATTTCTATGTTTCAATCTTCAGTTTTATTGAAAACAATAAAATAAGAAAACGTCAGAATCTGCCATTGTCAATATTAATAAGCAAGTGTCGGGTATTAGAATCGGTAAGATAGGAAAAATACACCCACTCTTACACCACGTATTTTACGGCTAAATCAGTGTCAATTGCGGCATGGCAACCATTGTGCTAACTGAAATCCCCGTAAATCAACGCTTTTACAAAGTTATCAGGACCCTCAGAGGCTTGCTAAGTCGGTGAAAGAGAAGTGTATCTCTCATTAACAGTTTCTTCACAGCAATCAATTTAACACATCTCCTGCAAAAAAATCACAATGACGAACCAGTAAAAATACACATAGAATCTCAATAAAGCAGTAAGTTGATGATAGTGCATAAGATTTGAAGTAGTTATAACCGATCATGCTTACTTCTTTATCCAAATAAAAATATTTCATCTTTTGTTATATGAAAGATGGGTTTGTAACACTCTGGTTGCAACGCGCCAGTTATTTTAAACCAATCAAGCCAAGTTTTAACTATTCACTTGTTTGCATAACCAGTGGGTTGGATTGTCAATAGCCACAAAAACATAATTATTCGGCATTATAAGAGGATTGCATCATCAAAGTAGTGTTAATAACAAACACGAGTCCATCACTATGATGCATGGCTATGACAGTGAAAGACTCCTGTAACAAAGACGTTCTGATGTGATGGAGCCATCTTTCATGCCCTCGTGTTCCTCGCGTTTTCGAAGGCCAGAAGGTCTGGCTTTTAAGATGTAATAAATCTCTTATTCACCGGTGTTAACCTCATGTATGATCAATAGCACATGTGTGTGGTGTATCGTGGGCAGCTTGTTTTGACTAACTCAAACTCTTCTGTTGTCACTAATGTGATTTATGCTCTTCTAAAAAAACATTCACTCCTCTATAGCCTTGTTTTTTTCCCTGAAGTTTTATATCTTTCTTCTATCAGTAAGCGTACCTCACGTACCGTTTTAATTTGAAAAAAAAAAAACAGCAAAACAACAACAACAAAAAACAATAACAATTCTGTAGAATAAAAGTAAATGTACACATTTTCCCAAGAGGGTCTTTGTTTCCGTAGAGAGGAGATACTCAAGAAACAACGCTGTGTCAAGCCAACTCCATCTCCCGCCAACATGTCTCGCAGCTTACACCTGCTCTGTAATTAAACTGTCCGCCAGTAAAAGGGTGCTTCACAGCCTATAAAAATGCATTTCTCCCTCCTAATTTTTATCCCTGCCTCGGTGTGCATGAGGAACAAACTTTCTGCATCCATCTTTGCGAAACGAAAAGGTACGTTTTCGAGTTTAAAGTGGAGGACCCCTGTCTGTATTGTTTAATTAGAAGGCAGGGAAGTGTCTGCTTCAATTTAGAGTTAGCGTTTTTGTAAGAATCTTACGAACAGTTCAAAAGAACTGCACAATGCAGATTTTTTGCACTTTTTGAGCATACGTGTTTGTTAAGTAATTCTTTTGCCAGACCACCAGAGGTTTCTTGCTTTAGTCCCAAATCATCCTGCTTGTAGACTACGAAATGGCTTGTGAAAAATTAAGTGAAATTAAAAATACTGAGGTATAAAAAGTTGTTTTGTTTATACGTTTTGCAAATATTCTAGCTTGATTTTTAGTAGAACCTTATGGTTCCTAATTTTGTAAAATAGGCCGTACACAATGCAAAATGCTAAGATTGTCTTTACTTAGGATTAAAGATGCTTCCGAAAATTATTTCACTTTTCATTTTTATCGGCTTGGCGCGCGGTCAAGGTAAGGAACATTTTTTTAATATTTTAGTTTTCTGAATTCTTATTTGTTCTCTTACATTGTCATTCAAAGTGTTCTTACTTGATTTAATGGCACAAATAAAGTTACACAATTATATTTACTTATTGAACGCAACAGTTGTGATATAATATTACTCTGCAAATAAATCAGTAGGGAGAAATGGGTCTATAGCTTTACTTGTCTATATTGATGATATTTAATGCTACTTGAGCATATAAAATGGTTCAACCGTGGTGCCTCAATTTGGGTTTCTCTTAGTGTTTCGTCGTTTGTCATGTAGTAAGACCTTTATCGACCAAACTTGAGTTCAACATAATGGCCTCGTCGTTGTTTTTAGTTGCGTGTGTATGGATCTAGATCGCATCTTGATAAATCATTTAACAGCCACGAAGCTGATTCATTCATTTTGTCATCTCCCCTGGTCAATAACCCACATTTCTCAAAAGTTGCCTGAAAACAGAACACTTTCCATATCAACCAAATCCTCCTGTGAGTAGTGGGGTGAAAATGGCATTGACTCAAGTACCGACAACATTGTTTTTCATCGTCCCTACTTACTGGTTTTCTACATGTAGCTGTTTCTCAAATGATATTGGTGTTGTTATCTACAGGTAGCTGTTTCTCAAATACTATCGGTGTTGTTATCTACAGGTAGCTGTTTCTCAAATGCTATTGGTGTTGCTAACTCAGAGACCATTCCTGACAGTCAGATGGTAGCCACTTCCCAGTTCTCGGATTTGTCCCCAGCCTCCTATGGCCGCCTGGGCGAGACGAGAGGATTTGGGGCTTGGTGTCCAAAAACTATTGCAAGCGATGAATACCTGCAAGTTGACCTGGGAGGCACGTATGATGTATGTGGCGTGGCTACTCAGGGTGCACAAATCGCTAATGCCTATGCAGAAAGCTTCCAACTCCATACCTCGTTCAGTGGCACCGATTGGAAAATCCTGACTGATAGCAGCGAGGAACCGGTAAGCCCTGAGTGATTAAAGTGCAACGTTCGTATTAATACTGTTCAGTAGCTTACCAAACAACGGTCACATTGCATGGTTTGATCCACAGATGAAAAAGTTAGAACCACACTGTATAGCAAAACAATAAGTACCATAGTACAGTACAGTACAGCAGTTTTCTACTGGTATGACTAGTGTTCATTTATGGACACATTTTATTGACATCAAAAGCTTAACTAGTAAGACCTATTTACATTTCATTTCAATTTTTGATTTCGTTTCGATTAACAACAATTTCAATTAAAATCAGTTCATTTCAATTACGAAACACGTCTATTAAAAAAAAAAAAACTATTTATTATTACAGTATATTAATTCTTTGTTATAAATGCTTATCTAAAAAAAACTTTCACATTGATAAATAATATTGAAGTAAGAATTAAGCATCATAAGGCATTAAAAGATATTGTCGATTCCTAAAAATAAAAACACTGTGTCAATAATAAAATCCCAAATACATTCCTCGCAGTTCAGACGTGATCAATAGCTCCTGCAGGTAAAACAGTGTTAAAAAATAATAATAATTAAAGACATAGGAAAAGAAAACTATTCATCTCTGAATATTGAATTGCTAATTCGGGTAGGCTCTAATCTTTTTGATTTGTAAATCTGAGTCAACTAAATCTTGCTGTCGTCTACTGGATGTTGAGCCTCTCAAGCATAGTATCGTAGATTGCACGGTGGCGAAAGACGTTTTATCTCTTACACAGGAAATTACGCTTGAGTAATTTTCTCCCTTCTTATTTGCGATAAGCTCCGGAAGTCTGCTATGGTACTTAACACATTCATCCGCCATTCCGCCTGTGGTAGTGAAAACTAGGAGAGTGAACGTTCCCTGTTCGATCTCCATTACTCTTTCTGCATATTGCGTCTTCTTCTCGTTTTCATGTTTCTTGTAGATTTTGGAGTTACACACCCAAACATCGAAGAATGCAGATCTCTGTCTCTACCAAAAACCTCAAGCGTGAATATCTAAACGAGTATCAGGGGCTTTGTTAACGCCATGATTTAATGTCTCCCCAGTGACCTCCCGAAAAATCGACTCTGTTTCCACATCATTACAGACCATCCTTAACATCTCTGCTTGTAAGTCGTGTAGTTCATTATGGCGCTGGATAATGTACCCGCCGCTTAGGCACACCACTGCATGATCCCTGATGCGCTGATCTTGGGAATATCCGTTTTTTCCCAGTCGTACCGTAACTTGATTACATCTCCAAATTTCTTCTTATTTAGTCTGTAATCAAGCTCATTGAGGGGAATCGCGGTCATCCAATTTGATGATCCCTTCTCTGTAGCTAACTCAACAGCTCGCTTAGTTTTTGTTGGCAGGGAGTTCTTAACCTGTTCCAGTCTCCCACTTTGATAGTTGTCTTTTTGTTTTCGTGCGCTCAGTTGCAGTGTTCGAATTTCTGAGGCATGTGGAGGCTGGTGCTCTTGCTGAACAATTCGCCTCGCGAGCGGTTCAGTAACCTGATTGAAGCCTCGTATTCACAGGATGAAGTCATTACAGGATCTGTAAATCCAAGACTTCTCATGCGCACCGAGATACTAAGGAGGTGACCCTCTACTTTAGTGACTGTATGGTCAGTGGCAGCTGGTATGAGAACCTCATTAATAGCTCGCTCGAGCGGCTCCAGTAATTCTGCAATATCCGGTAATTTTCTTAGGAAATAAGTCCAGTGGTGCGGCAAACCAAAGGTGATACTGCGTAGTTTGCTTGAAGCTGTGATGCGGCGAACTCTGCGAGTTTAGTAACTTCACTAACCCAGTTCGTCTACCTCCTCTCCAACATATTCTTCAAAAAACGCTCTAGATCCTAGAGCAACGCCTAAGTGCTTGTGGCCCTCCACAGTGACGTCAATAGCAGTGTCCCTGAACAACTCCCTGGCGGCCTGTTCTCGTTCCGGTTTGACGATCAACCAACATATCTTAGTCATGATTAGGGAAGAAACCCAGCGCAGAACTGATAACTCTCTGATAGTTCATCCCATCATTTTCTCACGTATTTCCTCATGAATGAGTAGTATGTAATAATAATAATGATAAAATAATAATGATGATCATGTCTTCATTTTTTTTTAATGGAATGATATTTTATTGACAATAATGCTAACTATTAAAATCCTATTTACAATTAATTCGCTTGAAAAAAAGAAAAAAACTATTAATTCAAAACGCTAGTTACAATTCCTGTGGATTTAAAAAGAAATAAAATTCATTTCAAAATAAAATTCATATCAAAAGTTGCAATGTCGGAGAGGAAGTTACAATTTCAAAAAGTAACATAATAAGGTAACTTAAATTGCTTTTAGAACTAAAATTTAACCAATTTATAAAGCTGTTTTTAAAGCGTTCGGGGTTTATTTTAGGTAACGGGCTACTATTACATCTTAACCTTGTTCATGACTGATGAATCTACTTGTTTTACAGTACACGACGTTTGAAAGAAGCGGTGAACGCCTGACCACAGACTACCACACTCTCTCAGTGCCCGTGACAACCCGATATCTTCAATTTGCCATAGAAGACATACACCTTTCCGGTTGTCTTAGGGTGGAGGTGTATGGAACGCGAAGTAAGCTATTTGTTTATTTTTACCCGTTCACCGCTCGATTCGATGAAAATCAGTGGATGCAACAAAATATTTTTTAATGAGTTTATATTGGTATGGAAATTATTTATCCATATCTACATAATGATTAGAGTAGGACACAAGAAAGTGCCAGTGATTTTGCTTTCTTAAGTAACTGGTGCTGCATTGTTGCCTCGTCATTCTGTCTAATCATACTCGTGATTAACAAATCGAACTCCCGCTGCGCAGTCGTCCGATTTTGTTATCAGTGGTATGATTACAGACCGAATTGGACTCCCTCATTTTCTCTTGACCCACTCAGTCTTGTTACTATTACTTATCAACTTGTTCGATAACTTTGCATTATTACACAAGATAGCGTTGCATAACTATTAATAACGCAATCGAGAACAAACCAATGAAGCATCTGCTTGTAGTTTCTTGTAAGGCTCTCAATTTGAGCTTTGTTACCTGTTTGATTCATTGCATTTTGCACAATAATACCAAGATACCATTACGAGTTAAAAACATCTAAAAGATGTTGTCTGTCCATCTCTCGCTCATGGTATTGAGTTTTCGAAACCATAAAATATCAAGCTCTAAATACTTCTGATCTTTATCTTACCAGGAACCGATTCATGGGCATTATGGTCTATTTGGGGCGCTTGCAGCGTAACGTGTGGCGGAGGAGTGCAATCCCGCACCCGCAAATGCATAAGACCACCGGAAAACTCTTTTTGTGCGGGATCGGACTATCAAACTCAGAGCTGCAATACAAATACATGTCCGAGTAAGTGGTCCTTATTACAGTATACAGCAGATCTTGTTTTAGCACAGCCCAGCACCGAAGATTTAACCTGCGTCTCGTGATTTACAAGCTCTTCTCGTGTTCTCTCAACATCTAGTGTGGGGTATTTCGCAGGTAAACCCATAGAAACTGCGGTTTATTGCTTTCATAAACTAACTTAAAATAAAAACAGAAAATGTTTCTCTATTCTACGGGTTTACCGGCACAATAACCCATAGGCTTTCGACGAATCAGCGTGCGCGTAGTATCTGAGTTATTTTATAATGTATTTGTCTCCTTCAATGCCGTTATAAGTTCATTTGCAAACAGGGCAAATAAACAGTCAATAACCTGACAGCGAAGCTAAGCCGGTTTATGGCTGCAAAGATCTAAAGAGACCTTTAGCACCAGTATCAACACAAACCAAAGGCTGCGGGTGTATACAAGTAATATTTTGGCGGTAAAATGAAGTAGACGTGTTCAAGCCTCCCTCCCCACCCACTCAATTTTATTGTCTCACTTGGACCCACCGTCTACAACAATTCGGGCATGTCTTGTTGTTTTCTTGTTGAAGGATGTATCGAGGGGACCATCGTAAACGATGGCTGCGCGCAGGAATGCAGGTGTTCTGGAGGGCGATTGGTTGACTGCACACGCGTAAGACACGAATTCACTTCCATGAAATTCGAGGACAGAACAAGATACACAAAAATTGTACGCGAGGCTTCCAGTAACCCAACGTACAAAGACGACTACGATCGTCTTATTACAATCCACCAAACTCAGTTCAGTGCAGGAATACACGGGCGAGACCAATTCCTTCCATGGCATCGTTGGTTTATTTTGGAGTATGAAAATCTGCTGCGCCGTGTTGACTGCAGATTTACCGTGGCATACTGGGATTGGAGTGTTGTAAGTAGGACCCCCTGGCGTGAGTCTGGGTTTGATCTTTGGCTTGGCCAGGACGATGGGTTTGGCGGAAATGGTGTAGGACCAACACGGTGCGTGAACACTGGTCCATTCAGAGAGGACGTCTGGAACGTTGTACCGTCTGCTGGAGGCAGCTGCCTAACGCGTAACTTCAATGGTAACCCACCTGACGCCGTTGCAGTGGCCGAGGTGCTTAGAACAAATGCCTCGAGCTTCAACAACTTTGAGAGGGATCTACGTCTCAATCTGCATGATAATGTTCACTGTCGAATTGGAGGTCTGATGTGCAGCGTGAATGCAGCGACTTCCCCTGAATTCTTTCTCCATCACACCTATATAGACAAGATATGGCATGACTGGCAGGCCACGAGCCGAGAGCACCTGACTGCACACTTCAACACAGTGTCCGGCAATATGGCTGGCACAAATAACCTTCACCCCAGACTCTATATTGACAACTCCAACTTACCAGGCAACTTGAGGGTTCGGTACCAAGGAATAACCGCTCGACGATTCGGAGAAGTTGAGTCACGCCTAAGCAGTGAGTATCTCGACAGACTGTTAAGCGGCTTGGAGGCAACATTGCAATTTTTCTCTACCGTTTTATTTACATGTAGGACTCTACCGCATAGTACATAAATGGCATCACAGTCCGGAATTGTCACACTGCAAGGTTTGATAAACAGATAAGATCATTAGAACCTCAAGGAAAAATGGATTGAATAACAAACCCGACTGTAGCTTAAGAATTCTTCCGATCGATCAACCAAGAGTTCACAATTTTTATCAGTATCTTTCAGAATAATTTTTATTGCCATATTACAGTGTCATAATTATTTGAATCATGCCAGCAGTGAAAGCAAGTATTTAATTTTATTCATAAGTTTATTTGTTTACCAGTAAACCAGCTCAATTGTTACACGTTGATAAGGATGTAATTATTGTTTATAGATTATTGTTATCATCATCATCATTATTACTACTAATATTATGATAATTCATTTCATTTTGTTGTCTTTCCCTCAAGGTATGACACTGAGTGAACTGCGAGCAATACCGCGAGCCTCATTTACGGGGCTTGGCACCAGCGCCATCGAGCTCTTTAATATTTCAGATGAGGAACTGAAAGAGGCGAGGAGACTGGAACAGAAGCTGCGCGAGTTTACTGGCCACGCCCAGCCACTGGTGTCATTTGAACCATACTCAGTCGAAGAGTCGTTGGGATTTCCCCTTTCCTCTATTGGCTTGTAGGAGTAGCTAATTATGTTCTGGGTTGTACACAGCTTAAAGGTGTTAAGGGATTTACCATCAGCAGGAGTGCAGAGTGAGGAGTCATTGTATTGGTTGGCCAGTTCAAATAAAAGCGGGTAAATTGTGAGTTCGACTATACTTTGCAATTGGTTTCTGTCGGGGTAGTTTCTAAAGAAACTGGTGCTGCATCGGTGGGGAATTGAAACACAAGATATTGGGATAATCAAACAAGTTGATAAAGTAATTTATACCACCGTCAGGTAAAAAGGGGGGTGCTCACGTTTCGAACGTTAGCCCTTCGTCACACACCTTTTGACCTTACGGTGGTATAAATAACTTTAGCAACTTGTTTGATTATCCCACTTTCTTGTACTTTGTTTTCTGTTGTTTTCAATAAACGAGACACTGCCATCAGAGTTGTTCTTCTCTGCATTTAAGGGGACCGTCTAGTCAGATTTTTTGTTAATTTTCGGTCATCCAACCATTTTTTATATTTTCACTTAAAACTATAGTTTAACACATCTACTTTAAGTTTTCGAAGTCTTTTTCACATAAATTGCCCTGTGAAAGCTGGTAAAAGCGATTTTCGTGATGTAGTCTGCCAATGGCGATCGGTTGCCATGGAAACGGTTAAGGAATAATTTAAATTTGTGCCAACTTTAAGAGCATTTTTCTCAAATTTGCCCTTTTCCGGAAGTAGGCATCTGCCCGTAACTATTTTTTCTTAAGTATATGACCAATTGCTGTGAAATTTGGCACAGACTGCCTTTAGGATGTAAACGAAATTGGATTAAGTTAAATACTTGAGGAGATATCTGTTCTACACCCATATTTGGAAGTATTTGGTTGCCATGGGAACACTAATAGCCTTACCCCGAAACCGCTCCATAGGATTATAGTTCAATCCATGTTAGTTATGGATAGAAAGTGAAATTCATTTTCAATGAATTGTGCACATAACAAGTATGTGGGGCAGACGGCAACCCTCAGCTGATAAGATCAAATTCAGGAGTTAATCATTAACTATCTTTTAACTATTTCATCTCAAATTACACCTTCCTGTGTAGGTCATCCTGAAGGGATGCTGTGGTGAAAATTTCATTGTTTTCTATAAAATCGTTACAGAGCTCTGTTATTTTAAAGATGCTTAGAACATTTCTCTGAAATTTGACTAGACTGCCCCCTCAATTGGGCCTCATGACTCTTCTGCGCCTTCACCCGTGCAAGATACCAACACAAAACCATCTAATGATCATGTTTCATTTTGGCAAACGCGATGGATTTCGACCTGTCTTTCCCCACTGTAGATGAAAATGACTACGTAAAAGTCCCGCTAGCTTCTACAATGGAGGCGATATCTATCTGTGCCTGTCTTTTTACACCACTAGCCCAACTCAATGAACTGCTGACCGCGTTAAGAATTACATCCCCTGAAGTTACCCAAGCTCTCGTCTTACCTTACAATTGCGGGCTCCTTCACGTTCTTCATGATTCTATCGTAACGATCCGACTGTTCTACTAGGGAAAGGAAACTAAAATGTAGTGTGACGCTGTTCGTTTTACTGTACAGTTTAGTTCTAACACATTTATCTGTGGATCAAACCATACAGTGTGACCATTGTTTGGTAAGCTACTGAACAGCACTATACTCTGGTGATGTTTGTTATATCATGCAGCATGAACTTTTTTCCAACCGTCAACCAAACCATGCATTGTGATCTTGAAAGCTACCGAACAATACTGTACTCAGTACAATATTGGCTTCAGATCCCGCTGGAAAAACAAAAAAGACCTTTCTCGTGTGATGCCATAAGCAATATTTTCCCGTTTGCAGCAGGGACGAATATTATTTTTAGTCTTGCTCTTAATATTTTTTAACTGTTAAAGGATTTTGCAGGACATCGCACACTTTTTCCACATTAAAGACGGAAGAAAGCTTGGACGTTTCTTTATGTCACATGGGAAGGGAGCGGTGGTCACCTTCAAGCCAACGTTAACGGTGAATTTAGTTCCAGGCCGACTGCCTCTTATTTTCAAAACAATTTCATTTTTCCTGACAATTCTAAGGTTGTTATTGGACAGAAGACTGAACCTGATGGCATGATGAGCAACCCTTTCAAGGCTCATCTCCAGTCTAATATAATTTATTCCTTTTCTTTGTTAGTTAGGGTCAGGTACATTGTTAAGAATGCTTTGTGTCCTTCGTTTTACGTCAGTTGTGTGAATAAATTATATTACACTAAAGATGGGCAACCTTCTCAAAGGTTATATGTCAGAGGTCAATATCTAGAGCAATGTGTTACAACAATGGGAGGTGACCAATCTGTAAGAGCAAGTCAAAAGGTTTTAGGGAATGTAAACGTTGACGAAATTTTGCTTCAACCAAAATAGAACGATATCTTCCGTGCCCTTCGTCCCGCTCTGTTCATGTTTTTGCCCATTTTCTCTGTCTCCTCTCCACGTAGAATTATTTTGGAAACGAATGCGGGATAACCCATAGAACCCGCAGAAAACAATGTAACAGAAGTTATTTAATGCAAATGAATATATGAAAGACCACATATTTGAACTGCGGATTAATATGGAATAACATTAAATGATCATCGCAGTTATGTACACAACTTAAGCAGCTGTGAATTTTTAAAGCCTGAAAAAAAAACTCAGGCCTGAACGGGATTCGAACCCAAGACCAGCTGCTTAAGTTGTGTACATAACTGCGATGATCATTTAATGTTATTACAGAAGTTATTTAGTTGATTCAAAGAATTCCCTTACAAAAATACGCCTTGATCCATTCACTTTGGCACAGACAGCTTGCGTAGTGTTAAGTTTTACTGTTAACTCTGACTTAGTAGTTTAGTTAAGTTTTGTGGCAAAAACGTCACCTCTATTTCTAATTTTTTGAATATTTAATTTCAATGTACACTGCTTTACGACTTAGTTTATCTTTATTTGGACGCTGTTCCACTTGCTCACGCACAACTGACTGTCATATGCAACAAGCACTGGGATCGAAATTGTTTTATCTTAAGTCACACATGAAGGCAAGCCAGCTTGTTTCACGGCGTAATCTGCAAAATTCTTTTCACATACACAAATTTCCTTAACTGTATAAACACAGCCTTAACTAGCTCTGTGTACCAATTCTCCTTCCGTCATCATTGCTGATTGTATGGCAAGCAACGCTTACTTATTCTATGGGGTTTCGCCGCAAGACAAAAACACAAAGGCAGGTAGGGTGAGGTGCTTGAATGCCCTTTTCATTGCGCTTTACACATGAATCGGTGGAGACAGGAGCCTATCAGAACGCCTTTAACACGGTAATCGAGGCTCTTCTTTGTAATTTTTTTCGAGAGTTTGGTTATGGAGCTTTTATACAACTTACAAAGAACTCGTGAATATTTGATGGCCTTAAGTCAATAAAGTAATGTACATCACATTAGAAAGTGCAGGACTCGAGCAAGCAAAAAATAAACATTTACTACCACTCGTTCTCTTACTACCCAGTGCATTTACATGAGTTATTTAAAGTAAGAAGGTGACGAAAAACACACAAAAAGAAAATGCTACTTGAACAGTTTGTAAGCTTTGTAGTATGATTGGTTGATAACAGCCAGGAGCCCCGGTATTAAGGCGAAGGTTAACGCTAACAAGACGATCTAAGATCGTAAGTCGGACAACAGGTAGACGTGCTGTGATGAGTGTTGACCACTTATGGTGCGGAGTGGTCCAAAAAAGAAATGCTAAGGGTACCAAGGTCCTGGTTTCCAACGTGGCATTTTTGTTGTCGTTTCCTCGAGTTTCATCGCGAGGCACCTTGTCTTTATCAGCAAAAGCTCTTCTGTCACTCTCCACATTTTCTGTTCACTGGTAACTCGTTTGATTTCCGGTTTGATTCTAGTGAGACATTCGCTAAATCATTTGATTCTTTTGCTATTTTCAGTTCGCGGAACGACCCCTTTCGAAGTATACGTCATTACACACGCCATCTTTTAGAGTGGGTCTACCACGAACGGTCTGTGGGTCTGTATGTTTGAGCGTAGAAAAGATGACACCATTTGTTTTCAACATATTCGCCATCGACTTCGACATCGTAAAAAGAAGTTTGCGCCCGTATTACGTGTCTGCGGCATTCCCCATTGCACGTGACTGCGATTTGCGATGAAGCTCGAGGGTAAACCTATAGTCGGTTGCCCGACTAAAAAGCTAGACATGCCTCGTCGTGTTCTGTACTGTTCTGTTGTGCAATTTATGACACAACCTCTAACTCTTAATGTCTGAAAAGTAAAATATTTGGGAATTAAAGACATATATAAAAGCCTTTTTTTAAAAAGAAGAATGTCAAGAATGAGTTTGTATTTAGTCTGGGAGAGTGTAATAAGTTACCACTGATAGCCTCTCCGAACAAATTAAAACTTAGCCATCCTAATCGTGATCCTCGTATTTTAGTTAATTCTTGTCATCCGTATAATCAGTCTCTTTGGATATTTCTGGTGTCTTGATAAGAATGATTGCATTGGCTGTCGGTCCATTATTTTCCACGGCTATCGTCGGCGGACTCGCTAATTCTGTTTATAGAGGTCGTCCAGCTGTTGTTGACACCATCGCTAAAAACTCGATTAATTAAGTATGAATATTTAACATTCTTCGAAACATTGGCAACCCGGAATAAACGAAAATGGAAAGTTACGCACAAATGATAAATGAAATTGTATGGCAGGTAGATATGTTCACCAGCTATAAATTAAAACAAATTCCAACCAATTTAATTCTAATTACGAATTTGGCAGGTGTCAGGAACCCTGCGTGACAATTTCAAGAAGAATGTGCAAAATTACTATAAACCTTTATACAAATGGTTCATCATTGCAAGAATGAACCCCTGGTTCATCATTGCAAGAAGATCTAGATGTTAACAAGTTTGAAAAATAACTTAAGGATTCGCCAGAAAAGAAAGAAAATAGTCACCAAGATATTCATCTTAGGCGCGGCCGTTGTAGAGGTGTTGATGTCGTCATTCATGAGCTATAAAAATTCTTGTCTTCATAAATTTGTATTTGCGAAAGAATCACACCCACTTCGTTGTTCACAAGCATGACACTTTGTGGCGGGAAATATGACACAATGGATATTAACCAATTGCGTTGCTTCGTATAAATAGCCGTGATTACGATGAAAGTATCTGATTGGTGAAATAGTTTGTTGTAATACCAATCACGTGATTTAATTAGACTCGAACGGATCCACAGCGTCGGATGGTCAAACTGTTGTCCCGCTGGTCGAGGTGTTGATTTCTGGTACAATTTTTTTGGTACAATTTTTTTGGTTCAAGTTTGTGTTAGAAAGCAGAATTATACCAAATGCCGGGTACTACAACAGAAACTACGGAAAGCCCACCGGCTTCTCCTTCGCAGCAAACTAGTAGGAAACCTTCACGCAATCGCCTTCCATGCCAAGTGACGCTTCTTGATGGCACGGTTTTGACCACCGATCAAATGCAGGTAAAAAGCTACATGCTACAAAAGTTCCTTTGGTCTCAAGCTGATTTCAAGCATGTTTTAAAACGTATTTTGTGTTGTTCGTGCCGCGTGTTTTTCCGTTGCATATGAATATGCCCATCATTTAGTGTCTAGATTTCCAATGAATAGAATTGTTATTAATGCAAACGTTGGAATTGCTATACTGTTAAATGGATTTTTATCCGGTCCGAATTCAAACATAAGTCTACAAATAGCAGCTCAGCAGAAGGTTTTAAGTAACCGAATACCCGTTTTCGACGTTATGATGCGTTCGAATGTTCCTTTCAAAGATCGAGATTTGAAAGCGAAAACATGGCTGCCCTCTATCTAAGTTTTCAATTCAAATCATAGCTTAAAATACATACGTCAGTGTTGTATATTTTGTTCCAAATACTGCTGAATTCCACTGATCTGATCAACAAATTGTCTTCGGTGAAATCAAATATTTTCCTTTAACGCCTTTGTTGCCTTGTAATGGAAGAACGCAGTCAGAAATTTTGAAGCTTTGTGGCTCTAAAATCTGTTGAGAAAGTCATTTGCTCGTATATTTCAGCGTTTGCAGTCACGTGTTTCTTGCAAATTCTCTTAAGGCTGCCTGCATGGATAGGTTGCCTATCACCTTAGCAGAACGTTATTACTTGAACTTTCTTCAAAATTTCGGAGTATCCTTTCCAAAGTTAGGCTGTTTACATACTTGCACGTTTTGCTCATATTTACGGATAAACAACTTTATTGTGAAATCTAGCGCGCATGGGGTTCTTCAGCGATTAACGGGAAAATAGTCAATCATTTTTAACTTTCAAAGTTCCTCTAAGAGTCCAGCGATCGTGTTTTTGGGCGCTCGCGATGTTGAAAAGCCTACGAAATTTAAAATACGTTCGACTTGCATTCGCTTTTCAATTTACCTATAATATTTTGCTAATTGTTTCTTTAATGTTTTTCTCCAAAGAAAAATGCCAAAGGCTTGGACCTTATGCTTTGGGTGACAAGGCAACTGAATATTTCAGAGAAAGAGTACTTTGGGCTGTTATGGGAGGACAAGAAGGGAGAGAAGGTATAGATTTCTGTGAACCTTTTATTTTGTATTGCGTTTGTGCAGGCTAAGCTAATAGACGCCGTCTTTTTTGTTGTTTCGTGTAAAAGGCACCTTTAGTTGTACCTTGCTCAGTGGCTTTTCAAGTAGAGTTTTTCGTCGAAGTCTCCCTAACAAAGAACTTTCTCGGTAGTTTACAAATGGCAAACTTGCGTGACTGAGCTTAGTAATAATTTACAATAGTATTTGTTGTTGAGCAAATTGTTACGACAGACCACACGTCGAAGGATGCAGATTTGTAATAGTTATTTAATGCCCGTTTTCTTTGTTTCTTGCAGTATTGGCTTGATCCTCAGAAGAAAATAACAAGCCAGCTCAAAGGTAGCGATATTGTGAGAAACGGAACCTCCAATAAGTTCTCGTACCACACCCACATCTATTGTAATGAAAATTACCATCAACTCCTTGATAAAGAAAAAACAGCCACGTAGAATTGAACACCACCTTGTCGATTTTGGCTCTTTGTTTGAAGCGTCCGTCAGTTAATACTCAAAAGTCATGAAGAAGTTACCTAAAATTTTCCTGATCTTGTTATTGCTTTATTTACGAATTCAAACTAAATTTCTCTCGGAGCAAGCAGCAAATATAATTATGTACTTCTTTATTTACAGCACATTTACTTCAGGCAATTATTACAGCATCTTTAGCTTAAGACGAGCTGTCCCTGCAAGCACAAAAAGTGCTATAGTCTGATTCTTGTTTTGTTATAACTGTTTGAAAAAGGTATTTTGAGAAATGATATGTTGTGGGTTCATTGTTTTCTTGTCAGTAGCTGTAGGATTCTCGGTCTGTCAAGCAATATTTATGAATAACAAGTGAATTTACTTTCCTATCGAAAGGAATGCGTTTATTAATAAAGACTAAACACCTCCATCTATTACTCAAGGTTATGAGTGTTTTCCACATTAAACCAGTTGAAAACTTGCCAAATTAATTTGTGTGCATAACCGCCTAGAAATGCCCACAGTCATAGAAACTACTATAATGTGTTATGATTGTAAATATATTAAAGCTTTTCCTCATTGTATTACACCATTTAGCCTGCTATAGTAATCCAAAACA
Organism: Ricordea florida; assembly: GCA_949710005.1. Classification (NCBI taxonomy): domain Eukaryota; kingdom Metazoa; phylum Cnidaria; class Anthozoa; order Corallimorpharia; family Ricordeidae; genus Ricordea; species Ricordea florida. The sequence goes on along the minus strand of OX453277.1, from coordinate 3,985,844 downwards.
GATAAATGATTTTTATTTCTTTGGCTTCTGATATACATAAAAATATCTTGTAAGATAAGATAGTAAAGAATGAAGCTCATGTTCAAGTGTAGCTGCCTAGCATCTTTAGCCTTTTCCAGGTTTTCATAATTAAAACATTAGCTTTGTATGGGAAAAGAGAATGATAAATGGGGTAGTGAGAAGTGCTATTTTTCCCACGCCTCCAAACAGGCTATGGCATTTCACTTGTTGTTTTAGTATATGGGTCAAGGACCATACCAATATTTGCATTTAATTTTGTAAAAATGAACTAATTGAGATCAATAATTTCTGAAAGAGACTTAGAGTTAGATAAATGTAACTGTCTATAAAAGTTCAACTAAAGTTGCTTCTCGATTTCTAGTGAGAACTGGTGTTGTTTGTTTTCATTGTTTGAGAGAACTTTATAATTTTTTCACAATATCTGTCACTTTCTAAGAGCAGTGATTGTGAAATGATAATTTAAATTTTAAATTTCACTATTTGGGACAATAAAGCAAAATATTTTCAAGCCTATTATAATTTTAATAGTAATAAGTACTGGTTTTCTGCGTTCCTTCTAATTTTTTCTTAATAGGTGCTACACCTAGTTTCGCTTTGGCTGTCAAATTTTACGAACCAGTGCCATCACAAATCAAGACGGACTACGCAAGGTATGTACTCAAGTAGTAAATTTTATGTTATGTTTACAATTAATAGAAATTTTGAGTTCAGCTGCTGTTTTCTATCTTCATTGTTCAGTGTGTCATTCAAAGTATGTGGCAATAATGACAATACTAATTATTTAAGGCTACTGGTAACCTTTTTGGGGTGGAATTTTGCAAAATTGTAAAAGCTAACATGAGTTTGTCCACTCTACTGGTTTTCTTCTAAACATCACTTTAGAACATATTTTCTAGCAGAAAATGTCTATTTTTTTTTATTACAAATCTTGTGTTTTGCACGACTGGTAAAACTAGTAAACTTGTTAAATCGTTTTGGCCTAAAAATGTGGGGTTTATTTTTTCAAGAATAACCTTACTTCTAGTGAATTAATAGAGTTGTAGATTTGTGGAATTTTTAGGGAATTTGGCCAAAATGATCATAGGATATTGGTGCACAAAAGTGTCTGGCTTTAAAAATATTTGAAATATTATTACTGTGACACCTCTTTGCTCTTTGTTTTTTTGTTGTAAGAGATAATGTGGAGGTGGGTAATGCAGCAAAGTGAACATCAGCGCTTTCAAGTTTGAAGGCTTCTGCGTGCTAACCTAAGCTATAAATTTCCAAGTCTTTTATATATTTGGATTCTACATTTCACAACCTTTCCATAAATTTATAGGTAGCCATGGTTTCACCAAAAATGATGCACTTAGGAAACATTTTCTTAAAGGCACGCAAAAAGGTTATCAGTGACCTTTATGGTATTTTTTAACCTTTATGGTTTGTGTTTTAGTCTTCCACCTGGAACTGCAAGTGTCTATAAAGTTCTGGATTTTACGAATGTTTAACTGAAGTTTCTTTGTCTGTTTCATTTTTTTCATGGAAAGAGTTGGTTTTGCATAAGCTAGTTAAGAACAATTTTATAACCGAGATTTTATGCACTCAGTTATCCTCATTGGGCCCACGAGGCCTCTTGAGTTGAGATTTTGCGGTACATGTAAAAATTAACTAATATTAATGTTATTATTTTCGTGATTGTGAATTGTTATCTTTGTTACAAGTTGGCACATATTGGCTTGTCTCACTTTCGACCTTTGCTTGAATGGCTGTTACAAAATTCCTATTTTGGCTGCATCCCATTGTCAATGTGAACTTCTGTGATGATCATTTTTGCAATTTTTGGCTTGACTGTTTGATTTACTTTTTCTAAAAGGTATCTGATGTGTATGCAGATAAGAGATGACATTAACTCTGGAAGGTAAGTGGAAAGGCTGACACCAATCTTTTTGTTCACATCAGTATTGTTGATAGGGAATATTACACTTCCCTACTGAAGGCATTTTGATGTACCTGGAGTTTTAATAACATAGTATATTTGACAGGTTACCATGTACTTTTGGCAACCAAGCTGTATTAGGATCTTATGTTGTTCAAGGTATGAAAAACAGTAGAGTTTTTTTCTGCCATGTTTGATTTTGCTCTATCGTGTTATTGAATGTGGTCTGTACATAGATTTTAAGTAATTTGTTTGAACTTTTTAGGCGATGTTGGGGACTATGAACCACGAGAACATGGTAGTGACTACCTAGATGGGATGATTTTCTCACCAAATCAGGTAAGATGTTACTTTAAATCTGTCAAGTCTGTACATTTTTTGGCATAGTTTTGATATCCTCATGAATGGATCTATTTACAAATGTCATAATTTTCCACATGAGCTGTGATCGTTATTTTTCCATCTAACTAAATGTTGTCATTCTCAATAATCCCTTTTAGACCCAGGAACTTCTGGACAAAATTAAAGAGCTTCATCAGGAAAACAGGTGAGAACATTATAGATCTTTGTGCATTTTCACTTAGTCTTTGCTTAGCCATTTCAGCTTTAATTCATGCAACCCTTAAATCTTAAGATGGTTTGTCTTTTTAGGGGCTTAACTCCTGAAGAAGCCGATCTGCAGTACTTGAAAGTTGCAGCAGGCAAACTTGTTATGTATGGAGTTGATGCGCATCCTGCTCGGGTACGATGTGGACCTAGTGTTACCTTATTTCTGCTTTGATAAGATTAATTTAGAGACCTGTGTAGAAATACTCGGGCAGCAGTTACTGTGGTTCACATGCAGGTTTTTTCTTTATCTTTCACTAATCAGTCAAGACATCATGATCCACATCAAAGAGAATACGTTAGACAAAGGAAGAAGTTGTAATGTATAACATGTCTGAGTCTGCTGGTGACAGTGCCAGAAAATACATCCTTCACAGAATAATACAGTGAACTTGTGATAAGAAACTTAAATGTGGTTAACTGGGTGACAAGTCAACAGCAAAACTAACATAGGTTATGTTGTATTTTGTAAAACATGGAATGAAATTTCTAATAGAAACTAGTTGAACTACACAAGTGACATAGTCTAGGAATAATTCTTCTTAGTATAAATACTCAGGTGATTATACAAAATCGCGCGCTCTGATTGGTTCGCTATCTCAGATTATCAGCCGATAATCACCTCGACGAACAAAATGGCTGCCAGTCGTTCGTGCGCTTTTGATAAAATAAAACTTTTTTGTGTTGTAAAATGCTTTTCTTTTCTTTTTTGAAATAATCACCTGTGTATTTATACTAAAACGATTATTTGCCTCAGGCTCAGTGATTCTGGGTGAATATTCACCGAGAATCACTTTGCCTTCGGCGAATAATTGTTAATTATAACACACGGCAAACATCAAATGCTGCAATTTGTATCAAAACATCTAGGATGTGTTTATGTCTGATTTCTCTATTACGTTGCTGTCAAGGTTCATCAGTTTTGCTCCATTGTTGGTTGTAATTCCCTTTCTTGACTTTCTAGGATGAACATGGGAATGAAGTTCTTGTAGGTGTGTCCCATGATGGTGTGTCAGTGTACAAAGACAGACTGGTGGTTAACAAGGTCACCTGGTGAGTTGATATTTTCTCATTAAAACTCTCCTTTTCCCCTTTTAATCATACCTATAACAAAATTCTCAAATCTGATTGGCTATCAACTGCCCTGATTTCAGCCTTAACCCTCTCACTCCTAAGGGGTCTCCATTTGAGGAGTAAAATCGTCTGGCGTTAGACAGAGTAAAAGCTATAAAGTCACTCTTGGGAGTGAAAGCGTTAATAGGACAGTTGAATAGTACAGTACTTGTCATTCCTGAGTAGTAGGACAGTATGAGGCATTATGCGTGCACTTAAATGACTTTTTTCTTATCACTAGCAAAAAAATCTTGGAATTTCATGTGTCTTGATTTAACAAAAAAGAAGTTTATATATCACAAATTTTGTTAAAGTTATGATGAATTGGTAATAAGACTTCATGTCCTCCAATTTTGTCTGCAATCACACTCCCGATTAAACAAATTGGACTCTCACTATGCGGTTGTCCAATTTTGTTAATCACTAGTATGATTACAGACCAAATTGGACTCCACTTAGTCCTATTACCATTACTTATTACTCTTAAAAGTCATTAGTGTTGAAGAGGCGGAAGACAAAGGAAATTACAAATTTTGACATGTTAGGATATCTGAAAGACCCATGGATATTTTTTTGCACTTTCATTTTTTCCCTCTAAATAATTCCACCGCAGAAGCTTATGTAGTTTCTTGGTTATAAGGCACAGAGCAAGTTTTTTTGTAGTTACAGTTAGTGGAGTTTTAGTGGTTCAAACTGAAGATTGTTGTTTTTTCATTTATGCAAGGTCCAAGATTGACTACATCAAGTACAGGAAGAGAAATTTCATTTTAAAAAGCCACCCGGGAGAAGTAAGTACAGAAACTTGTGACTGTGAAGTAGCTGTGTTGCAAAGACAAGTGATAAGTGGCACACCTACCTCTCCATTTTTGCATACCTATGCATTATTTCAAATATCTTGGTTTCTTGGTTACATAATGCAAATTTAGGAAAATGTGTGACCTTAAGCATGTGTATTCGAATAGAGATGAATCAGAAGTCAATATGGTCATGAAGAAATTATTGCCTCAGTGAAGACTGCAACTGTTTCATTTTATTTCATCTTAAATATTAAATTAGACATTTGTTAAATGATGATATAAAATCGGCTTTGTTTCTTGTTTTACACATGATGGCCAAAACCAAAACTGGCCATGCCAACTAAAGATTAACTAAAATTAAAAATAGCTTTTTGGCTGTTATCAGTATACTGCTTCTTAAAACATTGCTTTGAATCATTATTATAAACCAAAATACACATGTACAAGCTATAAAAACAACACTTTTGTGCTATTGCATTTTTTCAACTTTGTTACACCAAATGGAGTGCTAATTGTGCTACGCATCATGCATGTGTAAAGTTTAATATATTTTTTTTGTTTGGGTTTTTAAATCTAGTTCATGTACTTGTAGAGTTGTGAAATCACAATTTTTGAACAACATTTAATGAAAAGTCATCCTTATGACAGATCACTTTTGAAGACTGGAATATTCAGACCTCACTTACTGCATTCTGCTTTAATATTTTCTAGCTGGATACCTTGACAACAATATACGTTTACAAGTGTCCAACTGAAAAGGCGGCCAAAAGACTCTACAAAACTTGTGTTGAACATCACACCTTCTTCAGGTATAGTGCTCTTGTTAACTTCAAGAACTCAAATATGGATGTACTAATTATTTTAATTGAAATATAAGTCAATAAGTTTTTTTGGGGGGTAGTATAAATTGTTTTGTTAATGCACAAATACTGGTCAAGGCAAAAGAAGCAATTTAGCCATCTTTTGGTGTATGCTTCCTCTCCTACAGCAATGAAATTCAATGTTTTCCTTTTTCTGTCCACAAATTTTTGCAGTTAAATCAACTTGAGCCCTGAACATTTTTGGTCTAGGAGGGTGTAAGCCATAGAAAATGTTTAATTGGTCAGTTGACTAACGGCCTGGCTCTTTAAAACCAAGGGGAATTTTTCTGGCCATTTGTACCAACCTGGGTAGTCATGCTTGTGCACATTCCTACGCTTAATATGCAATTTTGATTATTTTGAACTCGAAAGTAAACCAAATTATACTATTTTCTCCATAGGCTGACTTTCTCAGACCCTCCACCATCTCGCAGCACTTCTCTTTTGAAGATGGGATCAAAATTCCGTTATAGCGACCGTACCCTGTATCAACTGCGCAAGGATGGTGAACCTATCAAGAACCAGCCAAAGTTTGATCGTGTTTCAAGCAGGAACTGGTCTCGTCGCTACCAAACACCTTCTTTGTCAGAAACAAAAATATATGTGGATGACAAGGATGAGGAAAACAGGGCAAAGAGGCCACTGTCTGAAGGAGACATGCCGTCAAATGTCCCTTTGTACATGCGAGGAAAGGGAAAGCAGGTACTACCAGTGTTCTACAAGATTTGGTCTCGGCTACATTAGATGTGTCTTTACATACTGTTAAGCTTAATCAGTGGGAGTTATTTTTACATATTGAAATCTAGAAGCAGAGACAGTGTTGCTGTGATTTTTGCTGCGCTTTTGTTGAGCAATCCTTGCAATATGTACCTGACCTGCTACCAGGGGTTTCAATAAGTTCTGAAGTAGGCGGCTGACGCTATTAAAGTAGGCGGCTGTAACAGGTGAGAAATTCTGTGACTCAAGAAACTCAAGGGACCAAAAAGAAATTGAATGTTAGAAAGTAGGTGGCGACGATTTGGGAAGTAGGTGGCGAAATTCGCTGGTTGCCGGCTTCTATTGAAACCGCTGTGCTACATATGTTAAATCCTTCCTCCATTTGGTTTTCAAGGCTCCATTAATAGAGGAAGAATCAATGGCCACTCTGACTCCAGAGGAGCGTGAACAGTATCAAAAGAAAGTGGCAGAAAAGTTTGGTAAGCAAAGGCCTGATGAGGCTGACAAAAATGATGAGACCATCAGAGCATCAGCTGTGGGTGGGGGAGTGGCTTATTATGCTTATGGAACTGCTGAAACCCCAGAATCAAGGGCTGCCAGAGTAACTGCTTTAGAGGATGAGGCCAGGAGACGTGAGAAGGAGAGGAAAGAACAGGAAGAACGAGAGAAAGAGCGGCTTGAGAGGGAACGCCTCGCCAAAGAGGCCGAGAGGGAACGTAAAATGCAAGAATGGATTGACAGTGAAAAGAGCAGGTAACAGTATCAACAGCAACAGTGTTATTATAGTCATACACTGTACAGTATTTGGAGCAGTGTACAGCTTATAGGACATCCCTTGATATTGACCAGTAAGAAGTGGAATACACCTAAACAGATAGCATTGCCACTGTTCCTATCCCTGATCACAAAACAGTTTTGACATGCAGAGCATGGATGAACCAGATGAAATAGATCAATGACATCACTGAAATCATGGAGTAATCAATAGATACTGGATGGTTAGTCAGTTTTGCTTAAGTATTTTTATTTATTTATTTATTTTTTTTTGTGTGTTAGGTTTAAACAGCCTGAAGTGGCACTGACATACACAGCACCTGGAGGAGCCTCTCAAAGGTGAATATCACTTCTCTATGATGTTTGATGTGCATTTTTGTTACATGTGATTTAGAGTAGGAGAGGTAGTTGCAGTAACTTAAAACAAGGTATGTTATAGAGGACTTTCTTGATTGTACAGTTGAGTTTTTTGTAGTTCCTGTCACTGAACAGAGCCTTTTCCCAAATAAACTTTACAGTAACTATTTGATAAGGTTAAAGCATACATAAGCAACAAGGCCCATACATCTGAAGTTTATTCTGCTTTCTGAAGCATAAAGGAGTGTCATTACTCCCCCTTTGATGGCATGCTAGACCATCACAAAGTTACTCCCACTATTATATCACGAGTACCAACGGGGTGCCTCGGGATGCCCACATCTGAAACTATCTATTACACCTCCTTTGATGGGGTGCCAGTTCAGTAGAGGGCTACACCTGGCTTTTTATCACCTCTATCCATTCATATACTTGGGCCAGGTTGTTCGAAGTAGGGTTAAGGTAACCTACGGTTAGTGCGAAATTTAAATACAGATATGAGAGCTTAAAAAGCACATTCACTATAATTCTTTTTGAATACATTTTGATGATTGTATGCTCTGAATAAAACAGAAAGTTACCGGAGAAAACGCTTTATAACAAGAGGAAAAGAAACCCATGTTAACATTTAACCCTGGGTTAGCGCTAATCGGCCTTCAAACAACTGGCCCCTGGAGTTTAGTGTGCTTGAGTGCAGACAGTGAAGAATACATTTGGAGAAACAACTCATTTGGATCAGCTGGGTTCTTAGTCCAGGCTGCCAAAGGAGAAAGTGTAACCATTCAACCGCTATGCTACCATGCCTCCACAAACTTTGATAAGCCAAACAAATCTTTCTATTTTAAACCCTTTTTAGTCTTTAGTCTTCATTTTTCACTCTGGTAAGTTCAAGTAAAGGCAGGACATTGTTTACATGTGTGTATTTGTTTGTATGCAGAGCCAATATCACCCTTGAAGAACCCAAGAAAGAGGAGCCTGAATTTGTCAGCATGGGTGTGGCAACTCCTGTGACTGGAGGAGATACAATCAAGAGAGCTAAGACGAAAGTTGCCGATACTGACACTTTTCAGGGACGAGTTGTTAAGATGCAGGATGCAGACAAGGTCAGTTATGTTTCACCTGTGACATCACTTTTATCAACTGTTAACTTTAAGTTGACACCTTTATACTAACTAAAATGTAGCTGTAACTTCAGAATAGTATTGTTATGGAATTCCCTACCTGAAATTTCAGGGAAATCAAATCAATCAAACAGAGCAAGAAGGGGACCATTGTGTAATTGAATTTAATTCTTACTCTGCCATCTTGTAAGTTGGTTAATGTGTAGTTGTAATTTCATGTTCTCACTCGCTATTGAAAATTTCAACTGAGGGTGTAACAAAAGAATGATGATGAATTTCAGATAAGTTGTTTGATGAGAAGTCATGAAAATGGTTGAAAATGTAAGTTTTATGAGTTTTTGTCGTTACCTTTCCGTTTTTTTGGAACTTGCCAGTGAAATGCTTTTTCTTTGTTTTTAGTCCCAAGGAAGTCCCGAGATATCCAGAACTGGTACTTGGGGTGGTGGAAACAAGGACAACTTGTCTCCATATGGCCGCACCTATACAAGCTCCACCTTGCCTGGCCGTGTTACAAGAACAACCTATGAAACCACAGTTACCCCTGATGAAGACAGGAGACGTAGTGCAAATGACCTGTTGGATTCAGAAGATCGTGATCGTTCAGGAGGCAAGGTACCTCTGGTGACCAAAGAGGAGTTGGTGAGGATATATTCTCCAGGGTCACAGCTGGATTCAGGAACAAGAACGGGAGGTGACCCACAGCATGAGATCAAAAGATCACTGAAGGAGGATCTCAACCTTGAGCACGAGCAAGGAGAGGGTGGGTTTGTCCGCGAGAACATCAAAATCAATGAAGGTATCATCAAGAGGCAGTCTATGCGGAGTGACCTTGAAAGCGAGCCACCAGAGGTCAGTACCAGAACAATGGTGATCAACACAGAGCGGGAGCCGAAGGTGTTCCGTCAAACCCGGGCACCAGAAGTCACAACCCATGTAATGCACTACAGCAGTGCTGGTGAACACACACCTGATGCGGCTGCGGCAAGAGGCAGCTCCACCCTTCGTTATAATGATTATTCAACGGGTGGGGTGGTACACCAACCGTACGAGTCCCACAGCAGAGAGTACACTGTGCCCAGTGTCACCACAAAGAAAATCGTCTATGATCAAAGTGGAGCTCCCGTTAGTCCATCTACTACAGGTGAGTTGGCAGTTTTAACCACATGACTTCAGTAGTTTTCCTGATCTGATGGTTTGTCAGTGAAGTTATATGGTTGCTTATTCACCTCTTAAATCCAGCATGTTAGGCTACTTTGCTAACTCAGTAAACCATCACACCAATCACTGCAATGTCGGTTGGAGGCTGCTGAATTTTTTTCAGGTTCAATCACATTTTTTAGATATTTTGTCAATACTTTGTAAGTGAAATTTTAAATTTCACAAGCTGATCTGCCTCGACCATAAACAGCATATTCAGTCAAACCTTTTAAGCGGAAACCCTCGGGAAAGAACCGGCTGACCGCGTAATAGAGGGTGGATGCTTAATAGCGGTTTCCTAAAATCAACCCCGTAATGTGTCAGAAACTGACGAGGAGAGCAAAATCAATCACTTTATTTACATTTTGTTGTTCAAAACCACAGTAACGCGAAACATGATAAAAGTATTTGCATGTTCCGAGGAGTCACGCACAAGCAACAAATTTTACAGTAATATCGTCCGTAAAGGAAGCGACGTTGCTATCCATCCGGCACATCATCAGCAATTTCGGCGTCGCATTCAACGTGAAGTGAAAAAGTCAGTTATGGTCGTTTGACTTGAGCTTGCGTGGCTTTATTTGGTGGCGCACGTCACTGACTTTGCTCAGCGCCAGTCAGTTAAGACAGGTGGAGGCTTGGGCCTTGAGGTTCCTTGCGAGTATCAAGTTGAAAGTGGCAGTTTTTCTTGTGGTTAGCTGCAGTGGAAACTGGAAATTGGAAAGAGGAATTCGATGTGTGCTCCGGTTGACGTTTAAGACCCAGACAATGTTTAGGTTGCGTTTGATGAGCTGTGAAAGAAACTAGACATGCTTTGCTTATATTTCTGTCAAAAAAATATGCCTTTTATTGATTGTTACCTAACAAGGTGACCGTTCAATAGAGGTGATGAATTACAATGAAATTAGTCATTTGGGAAATCCAATCGGTGACCGCGTCCGCTTAATAGAGGTGACCGTTTAATTTAGGTCAAAGTTACAGTAAATGTGGGAAGCAAATTCCGGTAAGTGGATAGGTGACCGCTTAATAGAAGGCCGCTTTATAATATAATATAATAGATGAACCCTTAGAGTAAGATGGGGGCTAAGCATTCATTGTTGAAAAGTAGAATCAGACCCATAAGACTTACAACGTTTAAGTGCCTCTGAGTGTCTAAACAGCTTGTCCACATTCAATCTACCAACTACCACACTGGGAAAGCAGTAGAAACCAAATTAATCAATCAAACTAGCTTCAGTAGTGTGACATACTTATTGAGAAATGCCCACCTCTGCTGAAAACATGGCCGTCACGTCGCTTTTTCAAATGAAAGTTGTTTACCACGTGCAATGGTAGCGGGACATTGTCAACAATCGCAAAGACTGGGGAAGGCAATTTCCAAATATAGTACTTGCGAAATATTGAATCTGGACAAGGTGCGAACGTTCGTTGCATCTTTTTAAGTCTAATGGGTTTCTCGTACGATTTGTGCTTTTTCTTGTAGAAACTCAAGATGGTGGTGTTCTTGTTACTCGTACAATCACAATGGGTGGCTCAGAACCAGTGAGGACAGAAACCATCAGACAGACAACCATGCCCACTGAGATAGTCCAAAAAACCATCACCATCGAAGGCGACGGCGAACAGTTGACAGCACAGGAGCTGAAAGACATCATAGCACAGCACGCTGGAGATGTGGGTTCAAGTGAAGTGGTCACCACTGTGAGTATCTGTAAGGTTTTCAGTTTGTGGGCAAAGGGAGGAGGGAAGAGAGGATGGGGATTTTAAGGGGGTGGGGGGGGGGGGGGGGTGAGTAAATGCTCTGTCCTGGGATCCAACCACGTAAAAATGAAGATTATTTTTAGTGTTCAGGGTTAGGGAGGGGAGGGTGAATAAAGGTTATGCACTGTGATGCAAGCACTTCAACATAAAGATTATTTTCAGTATCCCGTCCAGACAAGAGAAGGAATGGGAGATGGGTGTTGATAAAGGCTTGTTCCAACCACTTCAACATAAGGTTGGTTCCAGTGTGCAGCCCATGGAGCATTGAGTGGGGTGGGGTATGAATAAAGGCTTCTTCTCACAACCTAACCTTTTGGATCAGTGTTGTATCTGGGCAACTGTTCACCTACCCCTCCCCTAACCCAACATTAACGCTAACTTTTTAATTTATTATAACTTGTTGGGTTAGGGGAGGGGTAGGTGCGCATTGATCCAACCTTTTTATCTACAATGACTGACGTTTCAGCCACCTGTGTGGAACTCATCACCCGAGTAGACTGAGTTACTTGCCGTCGGTCGGTGATATGTCTGTCTATTCAATGTTGTGAATGGTTATGATTGTGATTGAAACGTCAGTCAGCGTCAACAACAGTTCTGTTCAGAACGTATTGCACAATTAATTAGACAAGATGTTGTGTTGATATTATAAGGAAAAGCAAGCAAAATGTTTAAAATTTGGCTAGATACCATTGTAGCTAGTCACAGGGTTTCTAATTAACCGCTATATTTTCTCTTCTATAGACCTACACCACCAGGGTACAGGAGGTGAAGCAAACCAAAACAGTGACAGAGACAATGCGTGTAGTCGATGACGAGGGAAATATTATCAAGACTGGTGACCCAGATACTGATGCAGTATGTTTCAACAATTAACCTTTCTAGTTAAATCAATTGATAATTTACCACAAAAATGCAATCACAAAGTTTTGAACGATCAAACGAACATTTTACAACGTTCGTTCGTTCAAACGATTGATCGAACTTTCGAACGATCGCGAATTTTAATGATTTTTTTTTCGAAGAATGAGAAGAGAGGACTCGATAACTCCTCCCAAATTCCCAACTGAATGAATCTGTAGTCTGGAGAGATATAATCTAAGCAAACGAAGAAAGGTTTCCAAAGTTAATGATTTACAGACTTTTATTGACGTGAAAATCCGTGGGATGCGAAGTTGTTTACAGATTTGTTTACAAAGGGGAGGGTCAGTAGGGAAACGTATTGCAAAATTAGGATCAGACTGAAACAGCACGCATTTTAATTCGTCAGGTAAACCCTGCCATCTTGTACAACAGGAAACGACATTAGTGCCCACAGTTGTTCATTGTGCTTGTGATCGTACTATGTTTGAATCTCTTGTAAACAGATGCATGGTCTCGCACCCTTGGTACACTTACGTATTGCGGGCCTGTATTTTGGCGACGTCAATAACAATGTGCTTTATTGATCTTCATTAGTTACAAAATCTAAAGGTAGAATTTCAAGACAATGAAACACAAACAACCTCAGTTTGCAAATAGCTTAGGCTAATCGAGGCGAGCAGAGGAAGAAAGTTATAACTAGAAATTAATGAATCAATATATTTATTAATATCATTATTTATTATTATTATTATCGTCAAGATCTATTTATTAAAGTAGTTGTGTCAGCATAAATATCCAGTTCTAAGATATGTAGGAGGCGCTTGGAAATCACTTGGATACTTTAAGGAATACTTTGAGGAATAACAGCGTTTTGTTTGTTAGGCAATATTGGAAGCCATTGAACGAGCAAGGCGTGAGAACCCAAACATGAAAGTCACAGAAGTTGTGATCACCAGGACAGATGAAAGCACAGCGTAAAATTTGTGGTAAGATTAGTTTGATGTTATCTACAGGAAGTATTGACGTATATGCGCTACTTAAAACACTTAAAAGCCTTGCCCAGTCACGCCTGAAGAAGACGCCAGACAGCGCTACTTAAAAACACTTGAAAGCCTTGACCAATCACGCCTGAAGAAGACGCTAGACAGCGCTACTTAAAAACACTTGAAAGCCTTTCCCAATCACGCCTGAAGAAGACGCTAGACAGAAGTGTCGAAACGTCGAGTCGGTGAATTTAACTTTTAAGTTACATTATTATTTCAAATCAGCGTAGCATCAAACTATGTCTGACACTTGAATTATTTGAGTAGCGGAGCCTAATCGATCATTAGAAAAATTTAACAACATATCTGCCCATTTCTTTGCAGGTATGGCGTAGAGTGGTTCAACCTTTACAGCAAAGCCGTAAAGCGACCAAGTACCTTCCAAAAGTTAGTTCTAGGAAAAACTTGCGTGGAGTAGTCGTCTGTCTTCTTGCAAGGAACACAGCTAACTCCTGTTCTTAAGCTAGTTAAGTAAGATATGCATTCATAGAATACCCACTATTTTTAACAGTTAAACTTTGCTAAGATTTGTTTTAACCGTAGCACAGTGGATTTGAGATTTAAAATACAGGGTAAAATGTTTTCTCAGTTGATAGGCAGTCTATCTTCAGATTATTTGTAGTCAGTTCGCATCAAAAGTCCCTCGTTACCAGTTTAGGTTCATAGGCAAGCCTTACGTTATTGCGCATTCAGTAACTTAAAAAATAATCCATAATAACTGGTTGAAAATTCTGTTTTTACTCGTAGAAAATAAGATTAACTAAAATCAGATACAAAGGTGAAAAGTAAATGCAAACAAATTGAGAATCGTAAAGGTGAGGGCTTTCAGTTTAAAAATTCGTTAAACGAATCCACTGCGATAAGAAGTACATTAGTAATATTCTTCATCATTGTGCTGAACTCAGCGAGTTGTCATTCATATCGCACACTTCATTGCTTTTTCTCTCATGTCTCGACACAGTCTATCGTTGGTTGTAATTTTCTTACTTAGTCACACACTCTCGATACTGTCACATAACCTTCGCTCGCCAAATACCTTTTTTAGCAATTCACGAACGAGTTTCCAGTGGCGTTTTAGTATATCTCTTGTTTGGTTTTGTTTAATAGTGTTTTAAGCCATTGGGACTACATACTCGAGTTACTCTCTGCTTAGCTGATATGGCTTTAGGGGATCCAGTCTTTCTTTAGTTACTGAGGTATGACGCGCATAAGTGGCCGATCTACAACTTCAGTTTCCTTGGTTACAAAATGTTACCATCCTTGGTGTTGTGACTCGGCAGAGAAGAAATAAAAGCTGTTTGTAAGAAAAGGCTATAACCAACAACTAACAGTACATTGGTGGAATAGTAATGCCTTCGGGAGCACAAGAAGCGTTATATAATGTATAATATATATAATGCCCTATAATTGCCGCCAAACATTACCTTCCTCCCCCAACACCATTGGAGGCCATTTTGAGACAAGTGAAGTTCAGCATCGCATGGTTCCATTAAACTTCTTGATGGAGGTTAATATTTATAGAATACTCTGCAGTTGTAGAGCGGTGTTGACAACCGCTGTAGCTGATAAGATGTAAACATAAAATTTGCCGTTTTGCATGTCACTAACGTGTAGAGTAATATTTCTGGTTTCTCAATAAATGCACCAAAAATGTCCTTGTTGTGTCATGTAAATGTGTTTTTTTTTTGTTACCACGGTGGCCGTGAAAAACGCCTTCCCCGTGGTTTGTATTGCCTCGCCTGTGATCAGGCGTTCTAAGGGAAGGGGATTGCGGGAGTCCAACGTCCTACTAGAAAATCCGGCCTAACTGTTTTTTTTTGAAACCTAGAATCCTGGCCAAAAACTTTGGGGCACTTTGCAAAAAGAGTTAACCCAAAGGCAGTATCTCGCCCTCGCCCACATTCAATGTTGATTTGTTGCCATGTGTGATGACAGTGGCTAGCAACATTGTTAGGGGGGGGGGGGGGGGTGGCTAAAATAAAAGCAAAAAACGGCGAACAATGTTTTCCGGGCTTATTTCAATACACTTTACATGTCTGCATACGAGTCGGGTCATTCCTTTAGTGTCCCAGATAATTTTGGCCATTATTGTAGATTGTACTTCAACTGCAAACCCCAATTGTTTTCCTAGTTGGTAAATTTGGTCAGTTTTAAGTGACAAAAAATTGACCCCATATTTCGTTTTTGGTGCCTTTTTTCGGGAAATCTACTCGAGTACCGTGACGCATTTAGATAAATATCACACGGCTCATTTTTGCAGCGTTAACTTCTCATTCGAAATAACTTCGTACCAGAAGCCATATCAAACATGTGTTTCATCACGTATAAATTTCATCACGTACAAAACACCTCGAATTACGTCAAAATACTCCTAGTTGTCGTATTCTCTCTACGCTTCTCGGTGTTTGATGTGATGAAACACTGTCTTGTGTTGGATGTGCTATAACACGAGATGAAGTGTTTCATCACATATCAAACGCCAAGAAGAGCTGAAACTACAACGCGCAGCGCAGTATTTCTCGTGTTTACAGGGGTATACAAGGGTTTACAAAGATATATCCTTGCAGGGTAATGGGCTCCTGATCCTTGTAAACTCTTGTATACCCCTGTAAACTGACTTTATGATGGCCTAACATGAATTATATGCCATACTTCGTGTAGTCACGGTTACTACTTGGTGTAGGCACTCACACAGTAAGGACACTAAAGTAAGCATGGGATGATCAAGGACACTAAAGTACGCCAGGGATGAGTACGGCTAGAGCACAGCTGAGGTTGCTAAAGTAAAGCTTGGCGACTATATTTATAACGCAGACCACTCTATTAATGGGTGAACCTCAAGCCACAGCCTACACCAAGTAGTTACCAGTCACGGTAACTACAGTAACTACTTGCACCAGTAGTTATCATTTCTCGTGAAATTTGAGGTGTTTAATATGTGAAACACATGTATCGAGTGTCGAACGAAATTACTGAGATTGCAATGAGAACGCCATCATAAATTTGCTAGCCAGAACAAATCGAGATTTTTGGCGAAGGACTTCCAAATGGCCTTGCCTCTTGAAAGAACGCGGCGGTCCTGGGTATTAACGATACAAAACACATGAATTCAAGTTGGCGACAAAGAACACACTGGAGCGATTTGCGACTAAATACAGGAATGAAACCGACTTCCAACTCTTGCTCTCAGTCTCTCTCTTTTGCCGGAGCGAACATCAAACAACGAATCTGTCAGTGATTTGATCATTTTGCTACCATCTTGAAGCTGACTTATGTAAGCGAACTAATATGATTCCTTTCCGATGTCGGTTTTTCACAAGGTTTATTGGTTACGTTAGAAAAGTACGACGAACGAGAATCCTGACTAGACAGTATGAGAGACATAATGGCGGCGACAATTGCATAAGTCGCGAAGAGAATAATCTGCCTAGGTCGGAGTCATCCCTGTATTTAGTCGCAAGTAAAACAGCACAGTGCGACAAAACTTTAATGCCTATGTTTGCTTGATTTTACAGCAGGTGGTGGGAATACAAACCCAGTAAACATGCATAATGCACTATCGATTAACCATCTGTTCGTGCTTTTGCTACTTCGATTGGGTCGGTACTTGATGTTGAAAACGTGTTCACATAGCTACCGCTGACCGTATATCGCTTCAGAAACACAGGAACCCAGAAACGATATGTGGTGATCTTCACAGAAAGAGCAAATCTGTCAATCAAAGCTAGTGTCAGCCAAAGAGGGTCAAATTTAAACACTGATATTTACGATTATTATGGGAAAAAGGCTTTTTTTTCTGTTAAAAAAATATAAAATTTCTCTAGAAGTTGCCGGAAAGTTGCTCAAATCCAAAAGTTGCCAAAACGTTGCTCGAAAAGGCAAAAGTTGCTAAAAGGTTGCCGAGCAACTTGTATAAATGGAGCGAAGGGCTAACGTCATTTTTTACGCTCTTCCATTGGTGTCTACGTGCTAACGCACTAGACACAAAAATTTCTACCTCTATATTTGAGGAAAAAACCTCCGGGAACTGCCGTAAATTTAAAGGTAAATGAACAATCTAACTATATGTCAGTTCCAATTTTTTTTATTCGTAGCTATCGAGGTATGAATTGTTGAATTTTTGAGCCAGCGATATGAATCGGAAATCACACCTGAGGTGTGAAAATTGACACCTTGAACATCAGTTTTCTGAAAGCTAAGCTCTCGCTTGGTTGACAAGTGTAATTTTGGTTTTACAATTTTTTTTTTACTTGAGAAATAATTTGTTCCAAATGGAAGGGTAAATAGCAGATCTAATACCTTAACTCACTTGCTTTACTCAAAAACTAATTCCATTCTGATGCAATACAATTATGCAACACCGGTTATCCTTTATATTCATACACATTTATGCATTATTTATTTGTATAATTATGCAAATCTATGCTAATTAATATTCCGCACTCTTTTCAATTATTTCCGCACTCAGAATCTCTGTAACTCTACAATAGAAGCCTGTAAAAAAATTATGGTTTGTCCGGAAATAACTCACTTCGCATATCGAACGCACTCTTTAATTACCCCTAGTTTAGGTGAAATTAACGATGCAAAAGCGAGCCGTGTTTGATCAGATATCCAAACACGTCAAGCTGCTTGATTTCCTTTGTTTTTTTCTTCACATGCATAATCAGTCAGTTTGTAAGATATTAGGTCAATTGCTAAGCCACACTCACCCATAAGCAGCAACTTCAAACTTTCCAGGCGGTATACTTTAAGAACCCTGATCCTTACATTTGGCAACAATTTGGTGTTAGAACGATGCTATATGGAAAAAGCGTTTTTCTTGTGGGGATGCGCGCACTGAGTGTTCTTCAGGTCGCTCAAATCAGTTTCGTTTCCCACCTCACAGAATAAGGAATCATATTTTTATCGACTCAAGTTAAAGTCATTTAATTAATTCATTTGTAATAAACACCACGAAATCTACAGGAATCCTGAACCTCTTCACGCATCTAGAACGATAACCTGTAAGTAGACAGGCTGAACAGGTTTTGCATTGACATGTATAAAAACATTGGAATACAGAGTGTTAACACTTCTACTAGTTTGAGGGAAGGTGCTTCCTCGCCGAAATGTTACGGCAAACCACGACGAACGACCTAGAAAGCACAAAGCCAGGCAAAACAACAAATGCCGCTACTAAAAACTGTATTCATCAATGTAGGGACAACGTTTAGACATCAAAGTTCCGCGCAGAGAGATCCGTTTAAGAACATTACACTGCTTTTAAATGGCAAAAGAAAAAACAACCTATTTCTGCTGTCCAAGTGACGAGATTTCATGAAGTACCCGCCGAGGGATCACACTGTAATAAGCGCACAATTGAAGGATCGCTTTTCGCTCCTTCAATGAACTCGGCTAGGGACAACCTTCCATCCAGATTTTTATCCATTTGCTTAAATATTTTCTCAGTTCGTTTCTCTGGCGTGCTCTCGTCGTCTGGCATCTTCATCACGGTGCCTACCATCTTGTAGATCGCCTGCACTATCTCAAGCATTTCGCCTCTGGATATGTAACCATTGCCGTCCAAGTCATACATACTGAATGCCCACTTTAACTTCTGCTCCAGCTTTCCGCGGGATGTCACTGACAGTGCACAGATGAACTCACGGAAGTCGATCGTACCGTCTCCGTTTCTATCAAACGTGCGAAACACGTGTTCAGCAAACTTGGAGGCGTCGCCGTAAGGGAAGAAGTTGCCATATATTTTCTTAAACTCTTCCACCGTCAGATGTCCGCTGGGGCAGTCTTTCAGAAAACCTTTGTACCACTCTTGGAGTTCCTCTTCGTTAAATTCTGTCTCTTGTTTTAAATCGGACAAAACTTCTGGTTTGAGCTTGCTGTTTTGTTTTCCCATGTTCTATCGGCTGCTACCTGCCAAGCAAATGAAAGGAGCGGGTTGGTTAGCCAAAGAAACTTGAAACAATTGTTTCCCAACATTCACATTTACTAATCCCAGATAGTTAACGAAGTAAGATTTCAGGGGCAATGCGCAGGCTCTACTAACAATGAACCCACAAAACACGCTCTCTCTATTTTCGAAAGCTACTTTATTATGCGAATCTTTGTTTACAAAAATTACGCACAAGCATATGACTTGGAGCTTTGTCTGCGCCTCGGGAACATGTCTGATGTAAACATTCGAGACTAATGAGGAAGTCTGCCGGTCGCCCACGTTCGTATGTATTTCTGCAAGTTAGAGCAGGTTTCAATTCGCTTTCGGAAGGAACTTGTATAGGTAATCAAATGGTTTCGAGTGCAATTTGGAATAAGCACAAGTAAATTTTGCAAAGACTGAAAAATTGCACGAGCCTTTAGGGCGAGTGCAATTTGTTGTCTCTGATAAATGTACGAGTGCTTATTCCAAATTGCACTTGAAACCATTTGATTACTTGTTAATAATATACATGCAAAATTTCACCTCAAATTTCTGCACTCAATTTCAACTTTCTGCACTGTCTGGGATTAACTGACGTGTTCTCAGCCAATCAGTGCGTTGAAATTATTGATTTGAATTGCTACTGTTGGTGGTTGGCTACTGAATCTCGCGCCGCTTTCACCACCAATCAAAAATAAGATCACTGAATTCGCGCGCATTTTCGCTCGTCTGTTGCTGACATGCATTGATTTGTTCCATTATCACTTAAACGGCACTTAAATTTTTCTTTGCATCTCACTCCATTAGGGGCCAATACTGTGCACACTGATAACTGATTCCACAAGCTACAGAAAGAACTCTCATAAAACATCCAGGAGACCATAATCAAATTCTCCGTTCTATCAAAGTGAAAGACCGCAAAAACAAACGCTATGAATCAATTTCGTTTACATGGCATACAGAATTGTAACACTGTTTTCGAAACGCTACACTTCACTCGAGCACCAAGTGTGATGGCCAGAGTAATAACTTTGATTTTGTCTATGTAAATTAGATACCAACCCGCACTGAAAGGGTCATATCGTAAAGATTCACAAGCTAGCAGCGAGTTCTTCAACCTGATACTACCAAGTAATCACAACCTTAAAATGAGACCACGCAGCACGGCTATCATAGGAAGGATATGTTGACTATAACATTTTGAAGCAATTTTGTGCTCACAAACATTTAGCAAACATGCTAAACGGGGATCCACATTCCTTGCTGCTCCCTGTTTTAAAGGTATAACTAGAGACTGCAGATGGTAAGGCAATCCACCATTCAAATTGTCAAACCACAAAAGATTGAAGACAATGCATAGAAAAACAGCTTTAAACGACTATTTATTCAGAATCACCGACACTGTTAAGAGTCCACTTTCCACATAAGTGAATCATATTAGAAAGCGCAATTACCCAAAACTATTTCCACCTAAATGTCAGCACAAGAATATCTATCGTCGCGGCATTACTCAGCTGTCTTTTTACAGATCTTTTGAACATGAGAAACTAATGACAATAGAATACTACGGACTAAAATCTTGAACTGTATAGGCATCACTGCCACTTTTCAATAACTACTGGTGATACATTAAGCTCCAATGGGCAGGTCAAGAATTTTTATTTCCAGTTGAGTTACTAAGGTTTCGTTTATTATCTTTCATTTTGGGGTTCAGATTACGGCCAATCAAAACGGAGAAAACCGCTCTGGAGAACATCCGAGGCTTAAAATCAATTCGACATGATACAACAATGTAGCTGCATAAGTCTTAAAGATCAACAAGATCTTTTTAGACGGCACTTTGCGGTCATCCTGAAGGTTTTACGAAGACGTCCATCGCAAGGTTTGCATAGGAGCACAAAGTGCCTGTTAACATGGTCACACTAAGAGGAAGTGACAAGGTACCCATAGTCATATGAGAGAGTTGCGGGCATATAATTCACGGTAGGCCACCATATATTCACCAAATATAGTGTTTACAGGGGTATACAAGGGTTTACAAGGATATACCTTTGTAAACCCTTGTATAACCCTGATTGGTGACTATGTGGGGGGCCTAACATGAATTATATGCCAAGTTGCGAACTGGACTCGCAGCAACACAACTACAAAGAGAAATGGAGAACAAGTCAAGTTTATAGCCTTCAATTTGTGGGAGCAAATCCCGGGTACCAAACTCCTGACGCAGTGGAAGGGGAGCAATGATGATGACGATGATGATGATTATGATGATACTGATGATGATGATACTGATGATGATGATGACGATGATGATAATGATGATGATGATACTGATGATGATGTTAATGACGATGATGACACTGACAATGCTGATGATAATGATGATGATGATGGTGGTAGTGATGATGACCCAACAAAAAAAATTGGTTCTAATAATTGATGTAACAAGTAATAAAAACCACTAATATAAATATCACTATCTTGAAACTTCCTCACTTTCATTCAATCACTGATTAACATTCAACCTTACAGTTCGCAGGTCCATCACTTCTGCCTCAAATACCAATACAAATAAACAGAGGAGCTAAAAAAAGCCATCACGTAAAAACACTGAACTATTCAGAAGAATCACTTCATTACGAAGCAAGAAAGCAAAGAAATGAGATGCATGTGCTAAGTTACCATAGTAACTGTCACCAAGGTTACTAAGTTACCAAAGTAACTGCAGTTTAATAAAATATAACCCAAACCAGTTCCCTCCTCATGTTGGTTTTCTGACTATGCACTATGCCACTGCATATCTATTCTGTACTATATTCTTACATCCATCTATGCTGAAAGAATTAGAAGCAGAGAGAATGGAGGGGGAGGGGAAGGGGGGGGGGGGGACAGGTCAAAAGATGAGCTACTATTGGCTTAGGTTAAGTCTTTGTACAGCCCAAAATATATTCTTCAGATGAAGACAAGCAATGGAAATGCACTACAGTTATATAGTCTAGCTTTCAAGATGTTCCCGTTGCAGGATTACACTGTAATAAGCGCACAATTGAAGGATCGCTTTTCGCTCCTTCAATGAACTCTGTTAGAGACAATTTTCCATCCAGATTTTTATCCATTTGCTTAAATATTTTCTCAGTTCGTTTCTCTGGCGTGCTCTCGTCGTCTGGCATCTTCATCACGGTGCCTACCATCTTGTAGATCGCCTGCACTATCTCAAGCATTTCGCCTCTGGATATGTAACCATTGCCGTCCAAGTCATACATACTGAATGCCCACTTTAACTTCTGCTCCAGCTTTCCGCGGGATGTCACTGACAGTGCGCAGATGAACTCACGGAAGTCGATCGTACCGTCCCCATTACTGTCGAACGTGCGAAACACGTGTTCAGCAAACTTAGAGGCGTCGCCGTAAGGGAAGAAGTTGCCATATATTTTCTTAAACTCTTCCACTGTCAGATGTCCGCTGGGGCAGTCTTTCAGAAAGCCTTTGTACCACTCTTGGAGCTCATCTTCGTTGAATTCTGTTTCTTGCTTCAAGTCTTCCAGCACCCCTGGCTTCAGTTTGCTGTTCTGTTTACCCATCCTTGCCACCTGGAAAAGAGTGGGCAACTCAGTCAAGGTTTCCTCTTGCACATAAAACCAGGTAAAAAAAATGCAAATCAATAAACTAGTGTGAATGTGAAAGCTTCCCTTTGTGCCTCGCGGTGCTTCAGTCGTGACGTTGGTTAGTGTGGAGGGTTGCAAAGAATGATGGTGCAATGGTGGATTACTAACAAAGAGCAGACAACCTTCTGGTCCGCCTTGCAGACATCTCATCTCTGCCGTGTCAATTAACATATTCCACTGACATCCTCAATTCAATCCCTCAACCACTGATTCCGACACGATTGTTACTTTCCTTTAGGAGTGAATGGTTCTCTTTAATGGAAGAGCTTGTTAATAAAGTTTACATGGAGAGGTTAGTAATAGCCACTCACACAAGACTGTTACTAATAACGGTTATTGACACACTGAAAATGCCAGGTGAAAATTAATGATAATTTTAAGGATTTAAAGTGGATAATGGAGTATAAACTCGTTCAATAATTATGAGGGAAGCTGCACACAAAATATTACTGATATCGCGCCACAAACCCTTGCAGTATTAATGAAATTTCTATGAATTGCAGTTTGACAGTGTGTTCAAATCTGCAACCTCTGAAATACTGAAGTGATGCTCTACAGCTACCCTGAAGCTGTTACTTACAAAACAGACAGCATGAAAGGAACCAAGATAAAAGAAACAAGCACAGTTTTTTTTTTATCATCATGAGAGTACCCCACATTTCTTTACTATTCCAGGAGTGAGAAACAAGCTGACAGAAAAAAAAACAAGATTGCAGTGCTGTCAAGAAGACCCAGCTCCCTCAGGAGCTCCGGCGGTTACTCTCTTCCAAATTGCCGGTTATATTTCTTGCGTTAATGTGCTTATGAACAAATAACTTAAAGGAACCTTAGTCAACTCTGCCGGGTGCTAACATCAGGTAGCCACCTGCTTCAAATCTTATTTAGAAAACAGTCCTAAGAAAATACGTGCGCTGATTGGTTAGAATTCATGTTTCTATAACTCGATAGAAACACAGAACTAGCACGAGCTGTTGACGCAATGATGACGCGACCAAAGAGAATTTACATTTTGGTCATGAAAATTAAAAAGTTGTTTTCCCTTTTTTCGTCGCGGTGTTTTCTAAAAGAAATAGAAAACATGTTCTTCGTGTTTCTATCGAGTTATAGAAACACTCGTGAAAGTTTGGGAGAACTCGAAAAAGCCGTGGAAACCCACAGCATTTCTCGTTCTCCCAAACATACACTCGTGTTTCTATAACTCGATAGAAACACGATACATGTTTTCTATTTCTTAATGAAAGCACTGGGATTGACCACAACAACTGTGGCAGTCACTGAATAAAAGTGAACATAAAATAGCAAATTTCATTGGCAAGTCAGTGCTGACAAGGTTTTACTGAAAAGCTTTATAATTTTGTACAAAAAACGTTTTACCGTAAAGACTCGTGTAAAAGCCGCCTTCGTATAAAGCCGCACCCCCAGCGTTCAAGCATGATTTTGGAAAAAAAGTAAGAACTCCCAAAAAAGCACTCTTGTAAAAAAAAGTTGGTTGTTTGCTCGCAGATGTTCATAATAAACTTGTCTTCATTGCTAAAGCCCACAATTGAAATGAAAATGATGGAATTTGCAAAACACTCGAGAAATTCTTCCTCCATGATCGCCTTTTCCGTACTAATGAATACGAGCTGATAGCCTGTGAGTAGGGAACCAATCAGAGTGTTGGGAATCTTGAGATTGCTTCCAACACTCCGTTATGTCCCGATAAACTCACGTTAGCAAACCACACACGATTGAATAAAATCACGATTGTAATTCCTCTTCGACGCTGTTGATCGTTTACACTCAGGTATTGAAAACTAAAGAAGTTACAAGACAAAGGTTCTTTTTCCCCACGTGCTACTAATGGAGTATTTCTTACATCTAATTGGTTAATCTGTCACTGTTCATTTCCGATCATTGTTCCTCAAGATTAAGTGATTGACATGTTTATTTGAAGAAAGTAATCTGAACCCAAACGAACAAATGAAGTAATTGATAATGAAACTAAAACCCTAACATAAACGCGCAATTTCCGACACCCTCCTCCCATTTGCCTCTGTGAGAGCAAATGTCCATATAAGGTCAATCGAAAATAACGTCCTCAGTATTCAAGTCAGCTTTGGATGTTCACTGATCGTCCTCCACAAGATCCTGGATGCGCACTCTGGCAGCAGCCGCAGCATCCCTTCTTGGCCTGAAAACTGATGCACTGGGATTCAAAGCTACGGAGGTGGCAGGACTAGGATTGTCACAGCTGAGTTCCATAGGGTACAACTGTTGTACCGGGCGTTCCAGTTGTGTCTTGCCAGATCGAAGCTTAGCCCCCTGCACGACACCATCACGGCCCGTGATCAACTCTTCTACTACTCCTAGCTTCCAGAGCGCACGATTTTTCTCGTCAGATTTAATGATGACGACATCTCCTTTTGATGGGTAACTAGCTTGGTCTTTGTTCTTAAAGCGATGTCTCTCCCTTAGTCCTCGTAAATATTCTCTTGTCCAGCGCGACCACAGGGCATCTTTGCACTTACGCAAGTACTTGGCCCGCTTTCGAAGATCGTATACTTGGATGTGAGAAGGGTCTAATTCTGGTAATGCGTTTGGTTGGCCATACAAGAACGAACTTGGGGTGAGTATGGGTAGCTGAAGGTCATCATCGACATAGTTCAGTGGTCTGTTGTTGAGGGCTACTTCGATGTCTAGCAATGTTTCTTTCAGCTCAGGCCAGAACAGCATTCCGTTTCCCACACACTTGTAAAGAGCCGTCTTTACAAGCCCCACCATTCTTTCATACTGTCCGCCCCACCACGGAGCGCGACTCAGATTGAACTTCCACTGAATTTCTTGACAGGCCAAAAAATCCTGGAATTTTTCATCTTTCATCACCAGCTTGATCCAATTTGCGGCCCCGACGAACGTACGGCCGTTGTCTGAGTAAACTGTTTGGGGTCTTCCACGCCGAGCGATAAACTGCTTTAAACTCACCAGAAACTCTGCAGCTTCCAGGTTGGGCAAGAGATCCAAGTACAAGCCGCGCGTCAGACTACACGCGTAAAGTAAAACATAGGCCTTTCCCTCGGTTTTCGTCGTCTTCCGATACTTCAACGGGCCCGCGTAATCAACGCCAATGACCTGAAAAGGTATCTGACCTTCCGTCCGCTCCCTTGGGAGATTTCCTTGAGGTGGACACGAGAAAGCTTGTACTTGAAATCGCCGACAGCCATAACACGACTTCACGATTTTCCTGGCTAGTCTTCTCAACCGGGGCACCCAATATTGTTCTCTGACCTTTGCCATAGTGCTGATGACTCCCCCATGGAGCGTTCCGAGATGAGCCCGCATCACTAGCTTCTCAGTATAGAGTTGACGATCAGGCAGGTAGATTGGGTAATGTCCTTGGATCCTACCACGACATTCGAATACCCCATCTGAGTTAGGCTGTAGATTCAGCTGTAGTCGGTCGTCTTCATAGTGTTTCTCGGCAGTGGCCCTGCTTTGGACACGTCTCACCCAAATAAGGTTGGCTCTGTTGGTCTCTTCACTGGTCAGCGGTCCCTTTAGTCTCCTTGTCTTGTTTGAACGAGCGTTATGGACAAATCGTGCCATCCACGCACAGATTCGTATGGTTTTCCAGAGAGTAAATTTCTCAAGAAGGGCGTCTAGTTCGTCTGCCACCATTATGGCCAGTGCGAAAATAGCCCGTGTAGCTCTAGCTTCTGCTAATGACTCTTGGGAATCCCTTGTTACAATGTCCGGAGGCCATTGTTTCTTGTCTAACAACCACTGCGGTCCGGTCCACCATAATGAGTGATTCGACACTTGTCCGCCACGACTTGCAAGATCAGCAGGATTCTCTGATGTCCCCACGTGACGCCACACTACTTCTGAATGTGTCAATATCTTCTCAACTCTGTTACTTACGAACTGCTTGTATTCCCCTGGGCTTCTAATCCAGTGTAGGGCAACCGTACTATCAAGCCAGCAGTACTTCTCTGATACGGGAAAACCATCAAGAGCTGCTGCAACATTGGTTAGGAGGTTGACTGCCATGTGGCCCGAAACTAATTCCAGGCGGGGGGTTGTTAATCCCGTTTTCGCTAGTCGTGCTCTAGCCGCCACCAGACCTTGGTTAACACCTGACTCTTGGAAAACCACTGCGTATACTGCAGCGGCCACGCCTTTCCCACTGGCATCACCAAACGCGTGCAACTCAATGGCTTGAATATCTTCTTTGTGGGCGGCTAAAGATCTTGGTGCTGTTATTTGCTCGGGCAGCTTCTTTTCCCAGCGGACCCAGCTATGCATCAAGTCACGAGGTAACTTGGCATCCCAACTTAGTTTGACGTCACAAGCTTCTCGGTAGAGGAGTTTCCCTTGCAGAGAGATTGGAGACACCAGCCCAAGTGGATCGTAAATTTTCGCTATCTTGCTAAGGATTTCCCGTTTTGTATGCTCCGTCTTCTCTGACGGAAAGATCACTCCAATGGTGTCGTTTTCTTTGTTCCACGGCAACCCGAGTAGGCTGGTCTCTGCTCTTCTAGGAGAATTGAGCTGTTCCTTTGCATACGTTTCTTCTGTAAATGCTTCCACGTTTTCTTCCTCCAACTCCTTCTCATTCGAATGCCACTTGTGGAGTTCGAATGTCCCTTGTGCAAATATCTCACTAGCTGTTAACTTGATGCCTCGGGCTTTCTCTTTACTTGAACTTCCACTGATGAGGTCGTCTACATATAGGCTCTTCTCGATCTCACGGACAATCTCTGGATATTTTGCTTTGCAGCTTTGAAGCAGATGTTGTATAACCCCACCCAGGAGGAATGGAGAAGAGGTAAGACCAAACAGGGCCCTCGTGAATCTAAACGTCTCCACCGTCTGACTATCGAGATCCTTCAACCAGTGGAAGCGCAATGCATCACGGTAGGTCTCTCTAATTCTGACCTGGAGGAAAGCTTGTTTGATGTCTCCAGCAATGATTACAGGGTGGAATCGAGAACGGACCAAGACACTCCACAGCTGGTTCTGTAGTGGTGGTCCTGGGTTCAGACAATCATTTAGCGAGGGTGCGGCTGAGTGAGCTCTAGCTGAGGCATCGTAAACGATTCTAAGCTTGGTGCTCTCTGCCGATTCGCGGATCACTGCTTTGTGGGGGATGTAGAACTCCCGTTGCCCGGTTGATGGTCCAGTGACTCGTTCCACTATACCTGCTTTGATCTGGTCTTGAATCACTTGATCATACTGCTCAATGATCCCTTGGCTGCGTAGCCTCTTCACAAGACTCCCCAACCTGCGAAGACTTCCGGCTTCATTGCTGGGGAGGGGCGCATGGCTACCCCTCCACGGTAGCCCTGATTCGTACCATCCCGCTTCATCCTTTCGCAACTGCTCCTTAAACTCTGCATAGACCTCGTGTTGATCGCCACTGAAGGAATCTGCAATCCCTAGCACATCCAATCTACACAAGTTATCATAATCAGCACTTGATGTCTGAGTAAGAAACATTGGCGACAAATCCAATTCCTTTCCAGGAGATATCACAGTCCATCCGAACTTGGTTTTCTCTCCTATGGGCTCTCCCTGGGCTCCCACGAGTGGTGCAACTCCCTCCTTTATCTTTGCGTAATCGCTTGCTCCCAGGATGAGATGTACTGGCAGGAAGTCTTTTGTGTCTGTGTCATCCATCTTTATCCCCCTCAAGTGGGCGTACTTCGCTAAGCACTCATTGTATCGCGGGTTATCCAATAACAGCAGCTGGTTTTTATCCATATTTGTTACTTCGGTGTCGAGGGAAAAATCGCCGTTCAAGGATTGTATCTGCACTTTGTATATTTCCACAGGCTTGGTAACCGCTCCCAACATCATCTCAATTTGGCGTACTTCGCGCTGATGAGGGCGGAGACTTAAACGATCAATTAATGCCGCTGAAGCATATGAACTACCAGCACCAGTGTCCAGCAACGCACGACACTTTACTCCCTTCACTTCAACTACTACAACTGGATAGATCACGGCTGATTTTCCAACTAAGGTGGCTGTCATTAGCTGATCACCGAGTCTGTCACAGATGGAAGTGTGATGCCTTTTTTGGCAAATTTGACACAACGATCGACTCTTGCAATCTGCCGCTCTGTGCTTATTTCCGGTACAACTGAAGCAAAGTCGCTTGCTGCTTAGCAACCGCTTACGAGCATCGAGGGAGGTGACTGTTTGGCAATCAAGTGACCTGTGTTCCGGCTTGTCGCAGTAAACGCATCCTCTAGTTCGCTCTTCCTTCTGCTGAGTTTGGTAGGATCTGTCACGTGGGTGAGATTTATCCTTGACGCGGTCTAGCTGTCTTTCAGGCGGCTTCACCGGGACTGGGTTTCTTTCCGTCCACTTCCGGAGCTCTTCTACAAATTTGGGAAAGTTCCACTCTCGCCAGGAGTCGTCGGTTCGAACTAGATCGCCTCTTATTCCTCCCAGTTTATCAAGGGTCATCCGGACATATCCATTAATCTCTTTGAGCTTCCCCATTGTTTCCAAGGATTGAACGTTAAACAAGAGCTTGTCGTAGAACTCATGTATTCTCGCCGGTTGATTTCCATTAATTGTGGGCAAAGCCATGATGTTTTCCACGTATGCGTTGACCACCTCGCTCGTCTTTCCTTATTTCGTTTTCAGAATATTCTTCGCACGCTCATAACCTTCTGAGGAGAAAGGCAAGCCATCGATTTCCGTTCTTATCTTGGGATCGACAAGCTCCTTCAGATAAGAGAACTTTGTCACGGCAGGGATACCAGTTCCATCAATTTCGGCTTCGAATTGATTCCAAAATCTTGTCCAATCTGTTAGTTGGCCTCTGAACTTTGTGATAACGAGCTTAGGAAGTTTAGCGGTCTTCATCTGGCTACTCGACTGCTCTGTGACGCCCTTGTTCCCCTTTCGCGTCTCTTCCATTTTTTTCTCATAATCAAGCTTTAGCTGAAGCTGTGCCCGCTCGAATTCCAGCTGTTTCGTTCGTGCTTGTTCCAGGAGGTCCTCTTCAAGTTTCTTGGCTTGTATAGTTGTTCTCAAACTCAATTCTGCTGATCGTTCCGATAAGAATGTGATCTGTTGATCAACAACTGCTTGTTGTTCTTCGATCTCCGAGCTCCATTCAGCGACCTCTTCGGGTGTTGCGCCACTCTCAAATTTCGCTTGCTCGATTTGAACTTTAAGAGTTTCAACCGTTTTGACAATCGCACGAAGAGCATCCCGATGACGTTCGATTCCCTCTACGTTTTCCTTTTCGACAATGCCTTTGCTTTTCCCATTTGTGAAACGCAAGAACTGTAGTTGTGTTCCCAATTCCGATATTAACTTCTCCATTGTTGACTGAATTCCCGACCTACATTTAAAAACAACGTACGCGGTCCTGCTCCCAAATCGCAAACCCTAAAGACTGTCCCGTCGGAGGTGCCACTTGTGTTGGGAATCTTGAGATTGCTTCCAACACTCCGTTATGTCCCGATAAACTCACGTTAGCAAACCACACACGATTGAATAAAATCACGATTGTAATTCCTCTTCGACGCTGTTGATCGTTTACACTCAGGTATTGAAAACTAAAGAAGTTACAAGACAAAGGTTCTTTTTTCCCACGTGCTACTAATGGAGTATTTCTTACATCTAATTGGTTAATCTGTCACTGTTCATTTCCGATCATTGTTCCTCAAGATTAAGTGATTGACATGTTTATTTGAAGAAAGTAATCTGAACCCAAACGAACAAATGAAGTAATTGATAATGAAACTAAAACCCTAACATAAACGCGCAATTTCCGACAAGAGAACGCGTCTGCTCATACCCAGGGCTTGTAGATGTAACAAATATGGCTATTGTGGGGTAGTTTCTAAAGAAACTGGTGCTGTGTCGGTAGGGGATTGAAACACAAGAAATTTGGATAATCAGACGAATTGATAAAGTAACGTAAAAGAGGGGGTGCTGACGTTTCGAGCGTTAGCCCTTCGTCAGAATGAATTTGGGTAGTCCATTTGGGAAGTCTATGGATTGAGGGTCAGTGTTTTGTTCATCACCCGAAAATATAGACTTGCTCCAAGTCGACCTCTCGCAACCGTGTTGAGCGTGAGCGCGCAAGGTCACGAAGCGACCGAGCGAGCGACGCAGTCGCGAGCGAGGTCGACTTGTTTCGCCTGAATAGATTTGAATCACATTATAAATTCACGCGCGAAAAATGATTGTCATATACTTTGACGGGAGTGGTGTCAAATAACTTCAAAATGGTATCACACGTGCCGCGGTCTTCGCGTGCAACAATAAAAAGCTCACTTGGCGAATGGCAATGGCAGGTTATACTCCCACCAAATCGTTTTGTAGACTGTTTCTTAGTCCAAATTCGAAGAACTCTGTTTGTTTACAGTGTGGCAACCAGATTGACAACGCAGATAAGCGAAGGAAGCTTTTTGACGGTGGAGAGAAGACACAGTTCTGCAAAAACCTTGACAGGATCTTCGCTCTCAGTTCACCACACTCGGGTGATATTTCGTACTTTTCAAACATCATCTGCCGTTCGTGTTCAGACAAGAACATAACACTTTTAAAAAAGTAGAAAATGCTGGCAGAGTACTAACTGATACCCAAAATCGCTTGTCAAAAAGACGCAGAGCATAAACCTCTAGGAGCGTTAAAGAAATTCCACTACCGTAGCGTAGAGATAAACAAACTGGAACTTAGAGAACTTGAGCGAAAGTATTCTTAAGAAAACCTTATTGAGCAAATGGTATTTAATACAGGATCAACCTTTACTGAGTGAGATATACAAAGAGCCTCCCATCATATTGTACAAAAGAGGAAAATCGCTCAAAGACATACTCCTGAGATTCAAACTCTAAAAGCAAAGAAACCACACTTGCGAACAGCGGGAGTCGTGTAGGCCTGTCACAACTATTTTTAAATCTGTCATGACGTCACCGGTAGAATTTTCGACCGGTGAATTTGGCGCCAAACAGGTATGAAAAGTCCTTTTAAAAGGCCCAACCAATCAGAAAAAAAATTAAAAGGACTTTGAGAAAGTCTACCGAAAATAAAGCGCTGGGGGAACGATACAATACGTTTGCTTGGTAACGATGCAATCTTATAACGAGGGAAGTCTGGACACCATCAAATGTTCAATGTTCAACTATTGTCGCTGTCGCTTTCACCAAAAATGTTCTCAAAGCATTCAGGTTCAATTTCCGCTTGTTATTGTTCGAAGTGATCCGCATAGAACAACTGGTCATCGGACTCCTCTTCCCAGATTTCTTTATCTTCTGTGCCATTCAATGCGTTGGAATGTCATTCCGGGAGTCACTGATCCATCTGCAGATCTCGTAAAATCTCGACCTTATGAATAAGACCTCCGGCAGTAAAGCAGTGCTGTTCAACCAACATCCAAACAAAGGGCTCGTTTAGGAGCCACCACTTCTACCGAAAGCAATGACCAACTGCAGGCTTCAATACGTTTAATCTTTATTTACTGACGGTTTTCAGTTCAATTTTTGACCCCTACAAGCCAGTTTACTCCCTCCGAAAGCAATGGTCTGGTCAAAATGGTGCGGCTTATACAAAAGTCTTAACGGTAGAAGTTTTCTTTAAACTGAATGCATACACTGATCTCTAAACTACAACTTACGTTTCAATTGTCTGCACAAACAATTTCTACAATACTATAGCGGGAACCATAGTCTAAAATAGTCAAAATTTACGTTCTATAACCCACCTCAAGATTCTACAATTTATGGTGTAAAAATGACTAGGGACAATGACAGCCTCCAACCTACACCATTTTGTGCAACCTAGGTACAGTTATTGACTTCACAAAAATGGCAAACCAGGATAAAATCAAAACTGTAACCTCTTTACAGGAATATAAGCTTTGAAAAGACCAAAGGATAAGGTATTCAGCACTTGATAATTTTGTTTTAGCAACATAGTTGAAATAAAAACACTTGTAAATATACATAAATATAAATTTGATATCAACAGATACAAAGTGCTCACAAATTCAACATCAAAATCTTGAATATCTTGTACATATTCAAAAAAAAAAAAAATATGAAAAGTCATCTGAATATATATTAAAGTATTTGCCAATGCAGTTGGACATAAAAAAACAAATACAGTGTACAATGTAGTTCACAAGGTAAGTATCAATCTTACATCAATAAATACAGATATCACAAATTTTATCATACAAAATTGGATAAATTATGGATTATAATAAATATAACAAACATTCAATACATAAATTGGACAAAAACACATACTAATGACAACCACCGCCTCTGTACAATTTTGTTTTGAGACAAATTAGTACCAGATTCTGCTACTCCTTGAAACTTTCAGCATTACACTGTAAAAGGCGAACAATAGAAGGATCACCAGTCGCGCCCTCAATAAATTCCTGCAGTGAAAGTTCTCCATCATTGTTTGTATCCATCTGACGGAAAATCTTGTCAGTTCGTTGCTCTGGTGTCTTCTCATCATCTGGCATTTTCATGACAGTTCCCACCATCTTGTAAATGGCCTTAACGATCTCAAGCATCTCATCTTTTGTGATGGAGCCATTGCCATTCAAATCATACATGCTAAATGCCCATCTCAATTTGTCCTCTAGCTTTCCACGTGAAGTAACTGACAGGGCACACATGAACTCACGGAAGTCAATGGTACCATCACCATTCTTGTCAAATGTACGAAACACGTGCTCAGCAAATTTGGAGGCATCACCATGCGGGAAGAAGTTGCCATATATACTCTTAAACTCATCAACTGTGAGATGGCCACTGGGGCAGTCTTTCAAAAAGCCCTTGTACCACTCCTTGAGCTCATGCTCCGAGAACTCAGTTTGTCGGATAAGATCATCCAATACTTTTGGTCTAAGTTTACTATTTTGCTTTCCCATTTTGAGCAGTTAAGACTGAAAAAAAGAAAAAGCAGAAATTGTTTGGCGATTAAGAACTGCAAAACAGAAGGCTTGGATTCAGATTTCAGTACCGTCAATCAATGCAAAGGAAATAACTGTACAGAGGATGAAAGGAAGAAGAAATTATGGCATGGAAACACAGTGATTATTGCAACTACCGGTATTTCATTCACCTTCACAAAGCAAGAGAGGTTATAAAATTTTCAAGCACCGTGAGTCTACAGCATTTGAGATAAGGCCATGAAAAACATTTACAGTCTAATGAAAGCAACATCGTATTTCACTGAATGATTTAAATGACAACTACATTATAAAGGAAGATCTGGTTTACGCCAAAAAATGATAGCTTTAAAAATTATCCAAAATAATACTTAGGAATTATCTCACCTGTTAAATAAAAATTTGGCAAAAGTTAAAATTCATGTTTATATCTCCTAGTCTCATAATTATTTACAATGTTATTAAATCCCCTTAATGTCAAAATCTCATTACAAAATTGTAAAAGACGTTGAACGTTATCAAACTGGTTGTTATCAGATCCTGCAGTCAAATCAAATAAAGCAATGCATGACTTCGAAGAAACAGCATGACGTTCACAGAATATCACTGTTTGCCAAAAAATATTGATGTTTATTATCTGAGAGGGCAATTTCCCCTGCCATTCAGCCATGAAAACATTAACTCATTTTGGAGGAATTATTTTATGCCACACAGTAAACTGTCACAAGTTTTAGTTAATTAATGCACTAGCATTTTGGAAGTGGTGTACCAAAATGTGCATGCATGAACAATGCAATATAAATATTAATGCAAATATTAACTCGGAGGAAAGATGCAGAAATTATTAAAAAAACATCTGCATAAAACCTCCACTTTGTGACTAGTGGTCACACAGAAAGTGATGCCATGAAAAAAAACTTAAAATCACATATAAAACCCTTCTAACCAATTATCTTTTTAACGGAGCTGAAAAAAATAATTATCAATGTTGGGTAAGTGTGGTATAGAAAACAAAACACCTCTAGTAATTTGCCTTGCAGAAGAATTTGTGTAACAAAGACAGAAGAGGCAACACAACTGCATAAACCCCAGAGAGTCAAGGTTTTCTTGAGGCTTCTCCATGGAAAGGACTTTATCAATCACATTTAATCAAAGTAACCCTAGCTGTAAAATGATATCCACCTAGCAACAAAAAAAGCCATAAAACATTCTACTATGGAACAGTAGTGTATTGCTCCACACAGACTGGAACCAGCAACAAACACGCTTCTAATAATATACTAAGGAAATATGAAAAATATAGCCTTAACAAACAATAACCACTTATCCCCTCCATTAGCACATAAAGATGAGGTGCAGTGGCCAATTATTCAAAGCAGCTGTATATTTAGTTTTTCTACCCAAGGAAGAGAAAAAGACAAGTTATTATGTATCGAAACTAAGGTACATGCTAAGAGCTAGTTATTCACCAGAGGAACAGTAACGCCTTTACAAGGTATTGGAGCAATGATCCAGCCATTCAAAAAATTGACCCTCTATGTGGAGACAAAATGCAACAAGACTAATCAAACACAGTACCACAGAGGAGACAAGCTTTTCGTTTTTGATATTCTGTACTATGCATTGATGTTTTACAGCCACAAGTCCACAGAATGATACAACTCCATGTTTAAAGTTGACAATGTTACAACTGTTAGTGCTGTCAAACTGGCACTTAAACCTTTTAACCTATAGGTCTTCCTCCTTTTCTGTTTACTAAGGGATTGTTATATTCAAAAAACATAGACTACCTCTGAGAATTTACAAATTTATCTGTCACATACTGGATACTCAAAAAATGAGGTTAAATAGCCAAGACTTGCAGCTTTACATAAATCCCTCTCCTTGAATAAAACACACAAAATGCCTAATATTAGTCAGAGTATTGCAATTTACATTCCTCTTGCTAAACAAAAAAATTCACTCAAAGCTTTCAGCAGCAGCAAATACTGAGTAGTTAGAATAGGACTTAGTGATACCTTAAAGGCAGGAAAGAAATAGAAAATGTAATCTTACAGAAAAATGAAAAGAGCAGAGAAAAATAGAAAAGGCCATAACCTGTATGCAATAATCACACACTATAAAGAACATTATGTACAGAAAAGATATGATTTAGAAACAAAC
Source organism: Ricordea florida (assembly GCA_949710005.1). Lineage (NCBI taxonomy): Eukaryota > Metazoa > Cnidaria > Anthozoa > Corallimorpharia > Ricordeidae > Ricordea > Ricordea florida. The sequence continues at coordinate 3,950,041 of OX453277.1, read as the reverse complement.
AACAATACGCTACTAAAGTAAAAATTACCAATATTGAAAGCACTCTCTTCACTGCAGGAAAATCACTCTCAGTAGTTTTAGGCCCTGACAGTACAACAGTATTTGAATTTAATGATACAGGGTATTAGACAGTACCTTCTCTATCATGAGCCCTCATTGTGATTCAGTCAAGTTAATCCATAGTTAAAGTTTACAATAAACTTCAGGAACCTCAAGAAACACATCCCGTTTACATTCTTAAGCTCAGCAAATGAAATGCTTACTTCTTACTCATATCTGCTTTCATGTCATATATTTCAGACAAAACTCATCAACATGAAGTTCCAAAAAAGACATTTGAGACTAAACAAATGGATTTTAGTGCTAACTACAATAATCATTCATTTCCAAGGAGGACTCTTGCGCCAGTTCAGTTCATGAGTGTTTTTATTCTTTTTCCTAAATTTAGGTCCTTACTAAACATAATAACAGAATCCTTATTTGAATTTCAATTCTCCACTAATCCAGCACCTGTTTTTTAAATAAAAACTGCCTCAAAAGTTATATTTGCATTGGGAATAAGTTGCTTTTACATAAGTTAAAATTTAACTATCTTTAAACATGGTTTAATTCACGTAAAAATGCCACAGTGTACTAGACAACTAGGCACCGAGTTAGTATGGCATTCTTATTGTATGAAGGAGTTTAAAAGTTTTCACGTGTTTGAACAAAGCCACATTATTTTACTTTTTAATACATGTATTACTTTGCAAATTGACTGTATCAATTAACATAGACTGCTTTGTAAATAGTAAATACTGCAACTACTATAAAATGTTCTGGATTAAAGGACAAAGTGGAAAAGAGAAAAATTTTCAGAGGCAATGCTTTGCAAGAGGAGAGGGAAAATGTCTATCGAACAACATAGTTAAAGGAAAAAGTTGTGTAAGAACAACATTGGCAATCTAATAACTAGATTGCCAATGTTGCTTCTGCACAACTTATGCTGTATCATAAGATAAGCAATCATTTCAAGCAAATTTAGTAAACAAATACGTCATGACATTTGAAGTAGGTACCTACCATTGGCAGTCATGTGGAAGTAATGTTCTGTTGTTGATGTGTTTATATGCTTATATTCTCTAGCAAATCTCTGTTGAGTGTACTGATGGTGTTTCCCAGTGGTGCTGCCTATGCCTTGTCCTGCATGTGCCCAGTCAGTTGTCTTGTCCTTGTCACCAGAACTGCATGAAACCAGCTCCACATCCATGCTTGATAAACATACTTGTAAATGTGCAATATGTGATGTACTAAAAAGTGTCTCAAATGAAGTCCATGAGGTTGTGACCTTTATCTTAATTTTCATCTTTTTGTAATTTTTAGCTTCAATTTGGTTTTTCCTGATCTGCTTTTAGTCACTGAATTTTTCAGTGGCCCCTGCCCACCTTCATCACAGGATGAAGTTCAACTGAATGTTATGTTTTTTCTTTGAATTTTTTAATTCATTACTGCTAATCAATTGCAACAACAACACTTGGAAGTGCAATGGCTTCAGAAAACATTAACAACCAGTCAGTGTTTTCACAAGGTTTTGAAATAGAAGCTGCAACTTTGAAAGTAAGAATTGCAAACACTAAGTGTCTGCAGCAACGCTCTCTTACAATTATAATAAAATAGGTGTTGCTGTAGGATGCATTGTCCAAAGGCTTATTTTGAAAACAATGCCAGTGCTGAAGTACAATGTTGATAGCACACCAAAAAAAAAAAATCAGTAACCAAACAAAATTGCTTGAAAGGAATCTTGTTAGAGTCAAATCATATTTAGTAGGACTACTGACTGCTGACATTGCTTCATCCCCTAAAATAGGTTTCTTCAAAAATGGCATTCATTAGATTTCTTGTTATGGTACATTTGACATTTGGATGTACTGTACTTAAGATCAGCAGCATTTAAACTTCCCAACTTTGATCTCAAATTCAATTGAATTTTTAATGTGACTTTTAGACAGCACAAAAAATTTGAGGGACACCTTTTCTGGTATCTTGAAACAACTGGGCTACAAAAAGCAGCCAGGAACATACTTCAAACTAATAGATGAAATAGCTATTAAAACTGAACCTTAATATAGCCTTTCCTGCATAGAGTGTGTGTGTGTTGCTCCACTATTAATTTACTATACAGCTTTCGAATCCATTTATTTCAAATACCTGATTATCATTCAGTGTAACAATTTGCCTAATATAACTTCTTACATATAAATATATGCTTGCTAAGACAAGGAAAACTGCATAGAAGCAAAATAATAATAATAATAATATAGCCTTTCCTGCATACAGTGTGTGTGTGTTGCTCCACTATTACTTTACTATACAGCTTTCGAATCCATTTATTTCAAATACCTGATTATCATTCAGTGTAACAATTTGCCTAATATAACTTCTTACATATAAATATATGCTTGCTAAGACAAGGAAAACTGCATAGAAGCAAAATAATAATAATAATAATAATAATAATAATAATAACAATAATAATAATAATCCCATTAACACTGCTAGGAGAATCAGAACCAACATATAATCTTTTGTACTTCTAATAATTTTTCAACTGCCGTACTACTGTATCTAAAAGAAATGAAGAAAATGTAATTGTCCAAATATAAAATGTGAAGGTAACAATGTTGAAGAACAAAGCAGTAAAATATTGTTCATAAGTGTTCATTTGAGAACAAAATGTTGTAATTATACAGAGCTTACTATAGCTTAATTGACACTCCCAACTGAGGGAGATGACTTCTGGGAGTGGGAATTAAGCTACCACCATGTGACAAAATCCAATCACAATGCTCACAGGAAATAGCATTATCAATTAGTTGTTTTCTGGGTCAAGCATATTGATGGCAAATTACTGTGTACAAAAAATACAACTTCTACTTTGTAGCAGATACTAACAAACAAAGGAAGTTGTAGTACGCCCATTCATATGCTAATACGAAAGCAATGGAGCACTATTGCAGAATTATTTGCCCTTCTTTTATGTCAATAAACTGTTGACTCTAAAGTGCTCCTTACAACTGATAATTAATTAGCAAGAAAATAATTTTTCCGAAGCCAACAGTTTCCAACCAGCTAATTACGGCACCTAAGATCAATGAAAATTTTCAAAAACTCTGATTCGCTATCGATACATTTAGTGAGAATTTTCAATTAATAAAAGTCTTTGAACATGACGGAAATATTGGCCGAATCGTAAGTGTAATTCCTCTTTGAAAAAACTCTTCCACTTCTCGTAACTCACTAGATTTCCGCCGAAAAAAATCTTTTGTGTCAACACAATTGGATGACTTTTCGAGAGGTACTGCGACGAAATCGTTGAATTCCTCCGAAATGTTTACTGGAAATATCATTAGTCGCGCTGAATAAGGATACTAACAAGAAATGGAGCGGATTTGTGCGGTTGAATATATCACCATCTTAGAGAAGCAAAAGAAGTTTGGTCCAGTGAGCTGTAGAATTAAACTGACACTTACAATAGTCAGAGAAATCGCAAATAAAACAACTTCACTGAGGTAAAGTTTTCATACAAATCATACGGCAAACGAAAATGGACGCCATTTTGATCCTTTAGAACCAATTTTCGATGCAATTTGCTTGTCCTCGATAAAATAAATCTCACACCAGCGGGAGACCAAAGTCAGCAATAATAAACAGAAAGTGAAACTCTTGTTCTTTGAACGTTTTGAAAGTTTTGGGAAGAAGTCAACAGATAACGCAAATTCAATCATGACGATCTCAATTCGAACAATGCAACATTTCTAACACCCGCGTAGATAAAGTATGACGCTTAGGAATAAATTATTTATATCAAATATGCCTCCCAAACTTTGAAACATGAATAGGCCATTATTTTGTTCGAGGCTTTGAAAAGTACAATGACTGGATACCTTTTAAAAACTCAAAGAACTAATAAAATTGTGTGAAGCGGTTGCAGAAATCAAGCATACTTAGTCGATTTCCTTTCTTGCAATTAATGCACGCCTGTTTCGGTTGTCTCTCTCCAAGTGCCCAATTTTAACTATCTCACTTCTTACTAACACCTCTGATGAACCAAGATACTCAGTCGTTGAGTAAAATGGTTCGTCAAAACTAATCCCGCGTTTCTATACTCAATTTTTAAAAGGAAAACTCCATACGGCTTCGAACAGTAGCATTGTTAATAATTCATTGTTCCCGGTTTACAAGAGATCCCGATACGACATATAAACAACAAACTTCCTAAAGATCGGCGTTAACTATGAATTGCCTTTAAACAACACAAAAGAAGAACCGGAGAAGCACAATGAGGGAATTACATACAGCATTAAGCATTCACCAACTAAGGATGAAAAAGATAATCGATCTTGAACAGATACCAAGATTGAGCATGCGGGATCCGATCAAATTCTATCGTGTAAAATAAATTGTTATCCCAAACACAATTCACTGTGCACTGAGCTTTGCTTAATTTATGTTAGCCTAAGTAAGAAATCTATAAGAGCCTACTCCTGGTTTTGAATAATCAGGTTAATTTCTCGCTATCTCGCTGGTAGAAGCGCTAGCATTCTGCATATATAAAACATTAAACATGTCAACAAACATGAGGAGCGCCTTGCAAACCACTTTATGTCGCTCAAATGTGCAAGCAAAACCCTTTCACCGTTGTTTTTTCTTTCGCAGAATGATAGCTATTTTAGACTGGCCCGCGTCAAATTATGCTCCACAAAGGAGAAAACAGAAATATAGCGCCGTTTCTGACTCCAAACGGTACGGCAGATAGTGAGACAGGAGAGCCGAGAATCGTATCATATCATCTAAGCAAGACATTTGAAAAGCACGTTTAGAATTGCCCATTCGCAGACAAACTACAATGTGCATCAGCTAAGGGGCGTGCAAACTAGTTCTTTCGACAAAAACTCGTTGTGTGGGTAAATTCAAATTCAAAAGCGAGTAGATTTCAAACGCAGGTGGCATGGTGTTGGCCGAGTTTGCCCAATTGATTAACAAACATTCGGTTTTGCGCAAAGGAAAACAGACTAAGAGAGCCAAATTTACGGAAACCGAGAACCGTTCCATGTACTTTGTACCCTCGAGAGAATAAAACTTAGCACTGTTGGCTTAACAGTGGTGAAAAAAATTTAAAAGGTTACTTACCAGAGGAAAGCCCCGTCACTTGAACGTATTTTGTGTACAATGATACTGAAGTTGAACCGTGACTATGACGTCACAGTAGCCCTTACGCATGCGTAACTAGGGACAACCATTCCGCGCGAGATAAAAATCTCTCACGAAAAAAGCAAAACATAGTGACGTTTCGTTTTTGTCTAAACTAACCCGTTCCTTGGAAGGAGGTTCAGTACTCTATTCCTTTATGAGACTGTCGAAAAAGTTATAGTGCGTGACTTAAGAAAGTTTATTATAGTCTGAATTTAAAGGGTCAACGAAAAGCTAAATGACCAGTTACCATGGAAATTCCCTGAAGGAGATAGTATATTGAAAGGGAGTGACTGATGCGCCTAAAGAACATTGCAGTTGCAAAAATATAACCATTTACATTGTGTATACCAGTAGGGATTTGCGGGTTAGGTTTAAAAAAGGATGTGGAATCTCTAAAAAGGCTTTGTTGACAACCAAATATAGGAAGCAATTTCACGTTTCAGTTTAAACTTAAAAAGGCGAAATGATTCTTGTGGCAAAATGATAAAAGATCACACTTTCATCAGCGTTGTTTATATCAAATCATCTATGAATATGGAAAACACGAAGTGCTTACTTTATTGCGGCGTCACAGTCCAACTAAATATAAGCAACAAAAGTCTTAAATTTTGAACCTTTTTTAATGAAAATCTAGAAAATCTATGAATGTTCTCGCAGGCAATGTAAAGTTCATTGCTGCAGGCTAACGAGACGTAACTGTAGCTTGGTACAATATGATTTGATTTTCTCAAAATAGAACATGTTTATGTAGACCGCAATTCACACCTCTGCTTTCCTCCCTCTATTTATTTTGCATTAAAACAATTTAATGTCCAACTTAACAGTTAGTTTAAGCTCCGACTAAGTGAGCTTCCTTAAACTTTTTGCTTCTTCAGGGGCGGTGTCATATGGTCAAACAGTATATTTCTTTTATTTCTGTTGCAACCTTAACAGTTACATGCCATTCCGGCCGTAGCGGAAATAATCGAAGCTGTACACACCACTGTTTTTGCGAAACCGTTCGCTCAGTTGCACGAAATTCTCAAATTTCCATTAAGGATTTTTGAATGCAGCAACTCGCCCACACGGTCAACCACAATTCCACGCGAATTTTGTTTTGGACGTTTTTTACTCTAAAACTAAGCTACATGTAAACTATCCAAAGACTACCGAGTGAGAAACATCATTCAAATACACAACAACAACAGAACCGTTGAACAAATATGCTAAATTTTCTTCAGTCTGTCAGAGTTGTATGAGATCAGCCATATTTTACAGATTAAAAATATTCTAATTTTGCAGTACCATTTCCAGTGAAACCGGAATTATCAAACTATACAGACACTAGCCGCTAGCTAGCTCTTTATACCAGGATAAAAGAAATGTTTTACTGTTAGGGGAAAGTTATAACGATCAAGTCTGAACCACAAATATTTGAGTCACGTTCGCGACATCTCGTCAACTTGTAAATTATTTGTTTCATAATATGACCGACATGAACGAATGATAATTAATGTTCATAATCTTCCACAAGACGGATAATTTTTCTTAGAAAGATCATGTTTTCTCGTAAGTTTCTTTGTAGTATTCCGATTACTAGATATATATCCTTTTCAAATAATGTAAATTCGTAGCGAAACCTCCATACTTGAATTTCTAATTATTTTTAATTTTCTTACCCGCCCGTGGTGCGAAAGATTGCTGAGTGCCAGAGAAGACTGCATAAGTGCTGTTTTATTTTCAGTTTTTTTCACTTCTCCCTAATCTTGAATTCGTTTTTTTTTTTGCTCACTGACAAGAACGCAGAACGAAAGTTTGCTGACTAACCACACGAAAATCCTACCTAAATAATGTCAGAGAAATCCCCAAACTAGTGGATTTATGATTTTTTTATTAACTTCCACACCCTTAGTAGGAAAGATTGTGATCGAGAGCCAGACTAAAATCCTGCTTAAATAATCATTAAATTCGTTGAAATTTTTACATTTATATATTTTGTTTACCTACATGCCCATAGTACGAAAGATTGTTGAGAGTCCGTGTAAAATCTTGCTTAAATAATGTCGATTCGTTGAAACTTTTAGACAAACCCCAAAACTAGTGAATTTATATTTTTTGCTTGCTCACAGTACGGTAGTACGAAAGATTGTTGAGTGCCAGCCTAAGGTCCTGCTTGAGTAAAGTAAAGTAGCCGAAATATTTCGAGAAACTGACCCCAAACAAGTAGATTTATTTTGTTTGCTTACTTACACGTCCGTCAGTACGTAACTGATTGCCTTAAGCCACAGAATCGTGCACAAGTACATGGTCTACACTTGACAAACTATCCCAGTTTGTGATTCGCTGATTTCAGCCGTCCTCGACACCACACGGCTCTCAAATAGTCAGGAATCTTGGATGGTTTCCGATATCTGCCAACCATCTTGAACCAATTATACATATCTATTGAACACAAATTTACAGCCTTATTCGTTATTAATAGCTCTGATAACCGGATGGTTATTACTATCAGATACTATATTAAACAGTCTGACAAAATACATAGAAGTTATTTTCGCATGCATTACCTTTAGGGAAAGGTTAGCGGAATTATATTACAACAAGAGATAACGTTTTTACAAAAACAAGAAAAAACACTTCTATTTTTATAATGGAAATAATTGGGTCGGTTGGCGAAGAAAAATAGAAACGTTTCTAATGGACTAAGGTAAAAATAGAAACCCAGGAAAGGCCACCTGGAAATGGAAATTTTAGGTTTATCACACTTTCGATTGGCGCCCCGCCTCCTGCCCCAGGCACCCCCACCACCTAACCTGCCATTACACCAATGACAATGAAAATGACAATGTTTATTAATTTATACCGCGCACTCCCCAAGTAAATATTCAACTGTGCCTTACATGATGGATTTTAAACAGGCACAAAGGACAGACCACAACGTCCTCTACTCCGAGGGTCTCAATGTGGTGGTGGCTCATGCACGGCTAGCGGTTAAAATTCTGGCTTTTTTACGGCTAACGGTTAATTCACTTGCCTTCCAGTCAAACGAAAACGTAAAATTAATTTCCATTCTTTTTACAAGTTAATAATTAATTTTAATTGCTTAAAGAAATCAAAAATTTATTTTTGATGGCTAGAATTTTTTTTTACGGTGAACACTTTTTACGTCCAACGGGTAAGATTTTCAAATTTTTACGCCCAACGGCTAAATTTTTGGCCGGTTTTACGGCTAACGGTTGACCCCATTAAGACCCTCTACTCTTCGCGAACAGTGCGTGGGTTCTTTAACGTCCCACGAAGTATTACGAACAAGGGTTGTGGAACGGGACCTTAAGGTTTATCGTCTTTATCCGAGAAAACTAGAAAGGCTAACCATTCACAGGTGTCATTGCAAAGGCAGCATTTTCTCCTAAGTAATTTAAAGACCCTGAGTGATGGTCCGGCCGAGGTTCAAACCAACGACTTCGCGCACGATAGTCTGGTACACTATATGTCCCCATACACCACGTATCTACCATCCTCCCCTCCCTATCTACATCAGGTAATATGAAATTCGTATTGCGGGGTAGTTTGTAAAGAAACTGGTGCTGCGTCGGTGGTGAATTGAAACACAAGAAATTGGAATAATCAAACACGTTCATAAAGTAAGTTATACCACCGTAAGGTAAAAACAGGGTGCTAACGTTTCGAGCGTTAGCCCTTCGTCATTCATTCGCTGTGACGGAGGGCCTAACGCTCGAAACGTCAGCACCCTGTTTTTACCTTACGGTGGTATAACTTAGGGCCTGTTCACATGGAGGTGGGGACCCCGGGTAGGTGAGGTACCTCACCTCGGTGAGGTTACCAATCTTTTCATACAATTTCTCTTTTTTTCTTGATTGCGTTCACATGCGAGGTGGGGTACCCCAGCTAGGCGGGTAACCCGGCTAGCCAGGCCGGGTAACCCGCCTAGATGGGGTGAGTTTTCTCCATGTGAAAGCTCGAGAGTGGGGTAACTCGCCTAGCCGGGGTAATAAAATCCAAATTGCGTAAAGCCCGCCAAAAAAACATGGCTGCCAACCACTACCAGCGTGGCGAGTTTTTTCGACGACATAAACTCAAACAACTCGAAAACCCTCTACTTGACAGTGTCCGCGACAATTTGGAAACCGATAGCGGAAAATTGCGTTTCCCACTGTTTTGTCCCCATCTTTGTTTATGTGCATACTTTGTCACTGCACGATAGCATTTTAAACCTCACCCCACCTCGCCGGGTTGAATGTGAAGACAAGTTTTCTTCACCACGGGTACGTGGGGTACCTCACCTACCCGGGGTCCCCCACCTCCATGTGAACAGGCCCTTAATCAACTTTTCAGATATGAAATTCACTTTTGACACGCTATTAGAGTGGTAAAACACCCGACCAACTTAGGTTATTCCGAGTTTTATTACGAGTCTCTCACCTCGTGGGTCATCTTCCCGCTCGAATAGCCAATCAGAACTCGACAATCGCCTCATCTTTCCCGCGTCCATATTGGACACCCGTGGGCCGAGAAAGGACGAACCCACAAGAACCTAGCAGGGACCCATTTCTCGAAAGTCCTGGCGATAACTTCTCGGGCCCGGAGCTCAATCTTTAGCTCGCACTCTTCCAAATGTTTTCATAGTTATTAGCGTACAGGCTATTCTAACGAACAAGCTACACTGTAACCTAGAAATGTATTGCTCAAAACCAACAAAATTGTAATTCCCATTATCAAAGTTGTGAACACAAAGACGTTTTCAGGCCCGGTAACTAAACCCCTTAAAAATCCAAAATGGCATACAAAATGGCATAAAAAATGGCGAAGTTGATGCGAACTTTCTTTTATTAGCTACGCTATTTTAAGGCAAGATACATTGAAGCCGTCTCCACGATGCTTAGCAACAAGTTCCAGAAGTTTTTGCTTCTTCTGTAAGCTGTACGATGACTCCAGTTCATAAATTGTACACAGATTAAAGAGTAAGCCATCCTGAAGATTCTTCTTCGGATCTTTCCAGATAACTCCCTCCAAAAGATTTAGCGCCTGCAATAGAATATATAAAACTAGAAGCTGCTATCAGCAAGTGAAGGGCTGCGAATATATAAAAACTAAAAACTACTGCGTAAGTTAAACGGAACCTTGTGGCTAACAAGGTACAGTTGAACCTCGATTAGCACGGGCTTTTCCTCGATTGTCACGGGCTTTTCCTCGATTATCACGGACTTTTCGATAATCCAGGCTTGTTTCTCTGATCCTGTTTTTGTCATAAATTTTAATAAGATGCTGGGCTGTCAACCCCCCAAGTCTTCAAATGTTGGGAATTGATAGGGAAGGGATGATAGATGACTCTATGAAAACCCTTATAATTCTTTGTTAAGTAGGAAAGTAATTTGAGTTAAAAAAAGGCCAAGGAGTTTGACTCAATTATTTCCGCGGGTAGCTTATTCCATACTCTTATGGCCCTTGAGAAGAAGGAATAAAAATAAATATTCTTTGTTGCCTTATCTGTTTCCTTTACCTCTGTTATTTTCATGTCTGTCTCATAAACAGTCAAAATAAAGGGTTTTTCAGTATCCGCTTGGGTGCAAGATATCATTCGAGGTCATGTTCACTAAACCGGAGCACACCTGACCATGCGATCGAAACCAGAAGTGACAGAAAAACAGTTTCTTTGAAAATGAGACAACTTTTGTCCATATTAAAAAAAAAAAAAAATTTTGAAAAATTTTCATAATGCCCGGTCATTACAAGAGTATCTTGCACGCTCAGCAGCCAATCAGAGCGTGCGTGTCATTGTAGCCATTTAATAAATAAAGGTTAACCACAGGTGGCCAACATGCCACAGGAGGTCCAAACTTATTCAACTCTTATTCACTACACTCACCTCTTTCAGCTTCCCGAGAAAAAGTAAACAAACAGCTACATTGTTTACAGCCTACAATAAAGATAAACCAAAGCTTAGGGTTAACAAATATGCAAATATTACACATGCTATTTGACATCTGTTAGATATCCATTTAGTTTAAGTCATTACTCACCACAGAGTTTTGTGGATCCAGTTTTGAGGCAGCCAAGAAATGTTTATGTGCCTCGTCAAATGACCCTCCAGATAAAGCTAACAGACCCCTGATATTCATAACAAAAGCAAAGTAAAAAGGAAAAAATGTCAGAATTTTGCTGACTTTCATGGCAGGGAAAGTACAAAATCAGTTCAAAGAATCTTGTTTCCCTGACAGGAATAAACTATCAAAATATGAGTGATAGTTGATATAGTTTATGTTACGGCCATTAAGTTTGCAAATGTACATTTAGAAAAGTTACAATTTTTGACCAAGCAAGACAACACTATACGAGCCATTCACAAGAAACCTGCATTAATCCACTAACTAAACCTGCATAGCATCTAACTAAGTCTGATCATACAGACTGGTTGCATTGTGTACATGTCCTGTAACTATTTGCAAGAAGAGCACACAAGTTGTGCAAAGCTTAATGTATGTGAATATATGGGTCAATAAACTTTATTTCCTTGCACCTGGAAAAAAATTTCTTTTTCAACTCTGGTATTGTTAAGTTGATAGGATGAGGTGATGTGGTCCAAAGATAAGCATTATGGAGGCCCTCGGTGCTAGGAGGTGGGAGGATTACAGATGAAACTACATTCCACAATTCACAGAAAGAAAGATTATACATGGAGTGTCTGGCTATAATTATATTGCATGCACAGTATCAGATGGCTGATGGTAGGCCATGTACAGTATCTCTGAACAACTGGGATTTTGTAATAAAAAATGGTGATACGGGATTTTGTAATAAAAAATGGTGATTTACCAAAGTACCACCACAGGACTAATTGATTTTCTGTAATAATAATAAAAATAATAATACTGTTTCCATAACTTTAACCCTTTCCCTCCCAGAACACAAAGAACCACAGTGCGGGCTGCACCTACTTGTTCATTACTACAGTGCTTAGTGACTTTGGGTCTCCTGTGGCTTTGGATTCCACCTGTTTGAAGTAACTTTGGCCAGTTTCTAAATCTCCAAGCTGAATGTTAAGAAAATGAATCAAACAATGAATCACTAAACCTACCATACATTAGGCTACCATAGATCAGTGCTGCATAGAACCAAATATGGAAAAGCTGCACTGCTAACTTTCTAAATAGGACAGCACCCACCATTTATTAAACAGGTACCAGCCCATATGCACTGCTATGGACCAATAAACTTATTACCAGTCTGCCAGAAAAGACAAACGTACTTTCGCTACCAACTCAACTATTTATTTGAAACTGACACTTGAAATGCTGTAGCTAAAATAGTCACCAAAGGGAGTTTTTGTTTAACCTAAATAATAATATGGTAACAAGCTGTCTTTTGACTTCAAACCTAAATAACTTCAGTCACCACAGACATTACAACTCATGAGCTCCTTTGAAATATCCCCTTGAGGGCAACAACTCCTGTATACTTCTTTTGATGGCTTCTCCAGACAACTTCATGGCAAACACGATCGCCAGACAACTCTAGACTACTTTAGACTACCTCAGAGCGAACATACATAAGTGCTAAAGTTGTGTGGCAACGTTCTTTATATATGTTGCAGTTAATTTTTGTTTTCAGTTAATTTTTATTTTGAACTAGATAGTTTTTTTTTAACTAGGTGATATTTTTTTAACTAGGTGATATTTTTTTAACTAGGTGTTATTTTTTTTAACTAGGTGTTATTTTTTTTAACTAGGTGACATTTTTTTAACTAGGTGATATTAAAAAATACAGGTCACAGGTCATTGTTTTACCATTATACAGAAATTATCCTAAACATTCATTAAAGCTAATGTTAGGTCTGATAAGTCCCAAGGTTGGCTTTAATGAATGTTTAGGATAATTTCTGTATTCGTAAAACAATGACCTGTGACCTGTATTTTTTTAAAAAAATATCACCTAGTTAAAAAAATATCACCTAGTTAAAAAAAATATCACCTAGTTAAAAAAATGTCACCTAGTTAAAAAAATATCACCTAGTTAAAAATAAAACTAACTAGGAAGAAAAAAATTATCTAGTTCAAAATAAAAATTAACTGAAAACAAAAATTAACTGCAACATATACAATTACAGAGAATTCTAGAACATTCAGAAGATTACAATAACTATTTGTAGTAGGATTACTTCACTCAGTTACATCAAGTTTCTGTGTGTTGTAGAACTCTCCAGAAGGAATATTGCATGACTCGGCAAATATTTGCATATTAATAGGTTCTCAAAAGTTATCGTTGTAACAGCACCCACCTCGTCCACATTAGCCATAGTTAACTACAGTGTATGCATTAGCTTAACCCTACCACAAGGTCACCTCACACCTGTTATTATTCTTAACCACTTATTGCCACCATGAATCTTTATTTGTAGTTCTATATCCAATGGAAAAAATCTAGTGTTCGTAGCTTGTAAAGTGAAAGTAAAATGCCATTTTCTAAGATAATGTAAACAGAGACAGTGAAGTGGCAACAGCACTTTCCAGTAACGTTGCCAAGGTTTTCTTCATGCACTTGGTGAAATAAATGGGTTGAGTTTGTTTTTGGTTCTTGTCTCTGATTTGAGGGGAATCTTAGTTTTCCAACCCTCCAAAAATAAAAAAAAAAACGATTTGATTTTGAATCCAAGGACAAAGATGAAAACCTCTCAATTTCTTTATGGTAAAACACTGTTACCCATTTATCTATATTTCTTTTTTTTGCACTAACTATTGCAGCAATTGTCTATACAAGTCCAGCTTAACTGTGATATCTTTAATATCTTCAACATTACATATCATAGTTTTTAAGTTATGGTCCCTCGCAGGCACAACATTTGACCTTGCTTGTAACTGAACACAATTATCTAAGTAGTTAGTCATGCTTACTTGCAAGTAAATTCTCCCAATGCCAGACAACAAACTTAAGGTGCAGGAAGGGTCTTTTGTCATAATGGATTCAAACACTGTTACAGCCAAATTGTAATCCTGTAACAAAATTGACAGAGATCTTTACATCAAGGTAGGTAGGTAACTTCAACTCAGGTTGATGAGGCTGATTAGGCCCCTAGCAGTACATGATAAAATGCCACAAAAAGTATAAGAAAATCAAGCAGAAGCACAGCAATGAGCGACTATAGACTATCAAAAAATTCAACATGGCTACCACAGTCAAACATAATGAAAAAACCATTTTGGCATAACCAAGTGAATGATTTTAAACTCAATCAATGACCTATATTGTCATTTGCTCTAGAGGCCTGCAAAATGGTTATTTTAGGCTTCACCACCCTTAAGTGTTAAATTCTTTTTTTTTTTTTAGTTTTGAAGACAATGCTTGGTGATTTATTATCAAAACAACAACTAAGAAGCTGCTACCTTCCTATTGGTGTTTGCTACATTTATGAAGTACAGTAACAATAAACCACTTCCTTCCTTAGCTAACCAGTGTCCACCTTTTACTCATTTATTACTTGTCATAACCTTTTCGTGATTCAACTATGCACATGAATATATAGCAGACAGTGAGTAAACGTTTGACACACCCCATTCATTAATCAGCACATTCCTGACAAATTTCTGTCATCAGTCAGAAAAAGTTGACAAATACAACTTCAGGAAGACTGCATCATCCAGGCAACTAAATGTTATCCTTTCCTCTTAGTTAATTCAAATAGTAAAACCAATCTTTGTTTTCAATGGTATATTGAATAGTTATGTTCTACATCAACCAGCAAGAGAAAATTAAGTTTTTAAAATTAAACAAAGCCCACTGACAACTACATGACTACACAGTTGCAAGTTAAGTGCACTAAATTACCAATACTAACAGTACCACTTTATACTGAGTGACTTTACCTTCATACCAAGGAAACAATTGCCAATTGAATAGAGGACTCTGACATCTCTAGAAATCCACAACTCTATAGCAGCTGAGAAAGATCCATTTTAATTTGTAAAATTCACTCTAAATGCACCAAAATTCACTCTTATTTTTATAATGAGTAACGATGAGTAATTTGGTACATGTATTTACAATGGATACAGAGTTTTGCAATATAGAGGGCTAACTCAGACTGGTTAAGTAAAAAGCAATTTTAGTACCCATAAAAGCAATCTTATCAGTAAGTTAATTATTAAAAATTAACTATTATTAAGTTAAATATTAAAAGTTATTATCATTATTATTATTATCATTATTATTAAGTTCGTTATTAAAAGTTGATTGTTATTATTTTTGTTATTATTATCATTATTTATAGTTAATATGTGGGTGCTTAAATACATGTCATATGCTTACATATCCACATTTGTATATATAATAGGACTCCATGCTGTCCAATTAAGAAAATATTAGATGAGGAAATTCAGAGGAACACCAAAATTGGACAAGGCCGCAGGCCGAGTCCAATTTGGTGTTCCAAGGAATTTTCGAATCCAACATTTTCTTAATTGGACAAGCATGGAGTCCTGTTATTTGTTAATTATATAGCTACCTCTAAATCCAAAATTGGCAACTGTCCAGTTTTTCTTAAATTGGATAGGTGTCCAATTTAAGAAAAATTGGACAGTTGGCAATATTGGTTTTAGAGGTAGTTGTATAATTAATATATAAATAGGCTGGGAGCCAAGAAAATTTGTTTCCAAGGTTACCTATTGGGCAAAAAAAAATATCCAGCTGTTACATTGGATCTGAAGGCTTCAGATTCACACTATCTATGCAAACATTTACTACACGTAGTTAGCATCCACTGCAAAGAGACAACTTCTGCATTTCTCCATTTAAAGTTTTAAAGTACGTGTTAGATATAAACTGTTGAGTCAAATTTACCCATTCTATCCTCTGGGGACATCTCAGTCTGTCCTCCATCTTCTGTCAGGTTGTCCTGTAAGTTCTTTAGAACCTGATGGCAGGTTCTTTGTAGATCATACAAATCATCCAAGGAATCTTTGGGTCTGCCCATGTATTGAGGTAGTTCAGCCTGAAGAATTCTCAGGGAGAATGGAACCATTGATCCTGCAACACAGAGTGCCATCACAAAATTTAATGAATAAAGAAGCAAATCCGACACTCTGACTATCTGAACTCTGAACTACCTGGGCTTTGATAATGTAAACATACACTGTAAACCACACTCTTGTCAGTCAGTCATTCATTCAGCAATTTTGAGGATAAAATTTGTTCTGACATTCATTGATTCACTCTTTATTCTTTGTTGCTGTCTTAGTAGAAATATAACAAAATAACTAATGCCAGGTTCCTTGGTAAACCAGGTACACATGGTTTTGTTTTCCCTCAACTCCTGATGTCTCATTGTGACTCTCAGAAAACAAAACTAACTGCTTCCCTTGGAACTGACATTACGTGTATAATGTAACATGCTACTAGTTCTAGCTTTACCTTTCCTGCCGGGATACGTATCAGGATAAAATTCATAAAATAGGTCAGGCAGGTTAAAACTGCCAAATGCCTCCAACTCAACCTCTGCTGTGCTAAACATTTGGAGCTTAAACAGCAACGCAATTCTGCAGAACCAGACCTATAACATAATGCAACATTCATGTCATAGAAAACAATATACACAGTAGTATTAAACATTGAAGTATCTAAATACTGGAATATTTGCATAACCCTGCATGATTTCACATGACTTTCACTTGGATAAACTGCTACTTGAACACAAGAAAAAGAAAAAAATGATTTCATTTGGTGCTATTTAACTGTAGTAGCAATTAATTGAAGGAATGAAAGATGGGCCAAACTGGTTGCCCAGAGCAGCAGTGAGCAACCAGACACAGAATCAGTAGTCATATTTTGCACCCTATACACAATGGGAAAGCTAAGGAACGGATATATGTGGGCACCTGTAGCGTTTTGTGAGTGTGTAGAGCTCTCTGTCCTTTCTCGCCAACTCCCTGACCATGGGCAGTAAGAAATCGTGTTGTAAACTCTAAGGCAGCTCGCCAGCACTGTGCAGCCTGCAATGAAAAAAGCACTCTAAACACTGCATTGTATTAAATTTGCATTGTATTAAACAACATAAAACTGTAAAATATTTTGCATCAGGCCAATGCAGTTAATTAATAACACACAACTTTAAACACTGCAAGTTTATTGCTTAAACGTTACACCAAACCCTTATCCATAAATACTAAATAGTACTGTTTATGAAGACACTGTTTATGGTCTCAAGTCTGGAATTTTTTATATTCAGTTGTGACTATTGAGGAGCTTAAAATGAATGAGTAATTAAGAATTTAATTATAGCTTAAACATTAGAACTTGGATCTGTTCAATACCAAAAGCTCT